>JAQFVV010000030.1:9775148-10212648 GCA_028023455.1 Epiperipatus broadwayi
AATATTATCTTAAATTTTTTTTTTTTATTATAGTATGTGTCGTATCTTTTTATCCTGTGTATTTTCCTCAAACATTTATTTTATGCCCATGTGTTTATTTTCAATTCAATATTAACTGTACTTAAAAAAAGGTTAAAGCACATATTTTTGGGATGCTGTAATAGATAAAAAAAATTACATGAGACATCTTGAACAATTTTAATAATAGGTCGTAGTGTACAAAAAATGTAAATATTACTTCTAATCTTGATTACTTACCACAATAACAGTAACAGTATCAATTTTCACTCTATTTGATAAGCCAATAAAAATTTTTTTAGAGTTGATAGTTATGATTATTAATTTACTGTCAAAATGTAGTGTGACAATATACTTATATGTCTATTTCTCACACCATAACATTTTTAATGTTATTAATAAAAGAAAAACGGAACCTGAAATAAGGTTCTAAAAACAAAAAAAGGTTCAAAAATATTTAATGAAAAACATATAACTTAAACATTTTATAAATATAAAAGTAGTGTGAAAATATTTTAGTTCCAAAAAATAATTAAAAAATTTGCATGTGCGAAAAAATAAAGTTTTATTAACAGTAAAGTAGAAAAAAGTACTTTGAGAACCAGAAAATGATTTTAATTTGTGTACCGGTTACATATCTTTAACCACAGATCAAATTTAAATCTCATGATTAATTTTAAATCATTTTTCAGATTTGTAATAATTCAAATCTCATTGCCATTTTCAAATGCACCCAAAAGTGATCATAAAATTTGAATTTTGATTTGTGGATGAATTAATTGCAATTAAATTAAATTAAATAATTTTTGCTCTTAAAACATTTTTTTTCTAAATTGTACTACTAATTGCATTTGTTTTTAAAAATAAATTAAAACTTGCAAAATTATAATTTTAAAATAGGCTCAAGGTTAAAAATACTTTTGTTTAAAAATCGTCAGAAGATTGTATACTTGGAAAGTCTCCAGACGATAGAGAATATAATCAAATTGACTATATATTGCTTCAGAAATGATATAAGAATGCGATTAAGGATTTTATAAGATTTGGTTTGATGCTGATAGGAATTCTGATTACAGAACCACCATGTTAAATTAAAGCTGAGTTTACAAAAAAAAATTATACAAGATGGGACTAAGATAACTGGAGAGAAATGGAAAGAGAAAATTGTGGTTTAATATGTAAAATTACATTAAAAAGAACGAATAAAGATGAGGAATATTAATAACTCTGATAAGCATTAGTTTAGAATTAAAAAAGGATTATTAAAAACAGCAAAAATAAAATAGGAACTATTAAGTTAAAGAAAGCCTTAGATAACAGAAGTTATGTTGGAAAAAAATGTAAATAAGGAAAAGTTAAAAAAATATCAGTTTGAGGAAGAGCAAAAAAGCATATAGAAAAATTAATAATGAAAACAAGAAGAGAAATGGATTTAGCAAAAGGGAAAATAGTTAGAACAAGAATAGTGCTTCAACAGGTAAAGGATATGCTCTGATATTTGATAGAATTAGAAATGTCATTTAGGAAAAAAGAAACAGTTAACAAATGAAATAGTTGATAAGAATGAAAAGAGATTAAATCATAGTTATGATATATTAAAAGATGGAAAGTACTTAATTGAATGTAAATGTTTGAAAACAGAAAGGGTACATATAATGAAGTTGTGGAAAAATAAATATGAAAAGAGTGATTATACAGAAAGTGAATTATTGGTTTTTATGCTGGGTTTGGGAAAAGATAAGGGGGATTTAGATATAAAGGTTATAGAGTTGACAAAAATTATGTTGTGAAAATGGGATAGAGCAGATTATGGGTAAATTTAGAGTGGGGAATGTAAAAGAAAGTGGCTAACAGGTTTATGTTGCACAATTCGTAAGATATTCTTGACTTTGTTTAAGGAGAAGTCCATAATACATCACATCACATCAATATCTATGTAGAAAAGAAAATAATTCAATTGTGAACTTGAAAATGAAGATGTTGAATTAGATGACAAAGTATGGACATATTGACAGGTGAAGTAATATAATCAATTGAACAAATGAAAATGGTAAAGCTGTCAGATTTGAAAGAATGCCTATAGAAGAAATGGAAATTTCACTGAAAGAAAGAAATAGACTTTACAATTTTGTTCCATAATATGAAGATATTTTAAGGACTATACTCAGATTCCAATTACGAAAAAGAAGAAATCTGTTAAATGTGAAGAGTACAGCACAATAAGTTTGTTATTTCATGCTTCTAAAGTTTTAATAAGGAAGCCAGTAGCAGAAACCTGGTTTGGGGATATTCTGCAAAGCTTATTATGAGCTTATGTGCAAGCTGTACATATAAAATTTGTAATACAAGCTTGCTAAATTAGGTCATGTGACAATGACTTAATTTCTTTTGTAATTTTATTGAAGATTTTAACTCAAAGAATCTATGGAAAGGTAAAATATTAGATTGAAAAAAAAACAGTTTGGTTTTTCAGAGAGGAAAATAGAAGAGATGTTATTGGTGGTGTTAGAACAACTGCAGAGTTATATTGAAAAAGATAAAGGTATTGGTATGTGCTTTAGAATTTTGAAAAGCATTTGATAGAATAGTCTGAATTAAACTTATGACTATTTTAAAAATATAAAGAAATATTTTGAAAAGAGAATAGATTGATTTGGAATACATATACTATTCAAAGACTAAGAATTAGACTGGAGAATAATGATGCTGATGAAGTGAATATAGAAAGAGAAGTTAGGCAAAGATGTAGTATATTAGCTTGTGCTTTTTAATATTTATTTTAACTACATTTTAAATAAATACATTTATATAAATATTTAGACTGTAGAAGAGCAAATGTTGGAGGCAAATTTTATAATATTTGCAGATGATATTAGCTCTTATAACTAAAAAGAGTCTCTTGAATAAATTGACCAAATTGGAGGAAAGATGCATGGAATATGGAATGAAGATTAATGATAAGACCAAGTGCTTATGGATAGGAAGGAATACAAAAAGACTGCAAGTTGAAATCCATGGTAATGTAGTTCAAACAGATAAATGGATCATGAATATTTGGTAGTTGTAGTGAGGCAAATCCTCCACATGCTTTAGAGTTTTATGTGCACGTACAAGAAATGGTGATCACATGATGTTTAATAGTTGTAGTGAGGATGGAAAAAATGGGGAAGACAGTTGAAAAGAAGAAATATTTACTAAGAGAAAGAAAATATTTTGTGATCTTTGAAGATGGAATTAAAAGTGAAAGATTAATTAAATACTCACATGCGGAGAACACTATTAGATGGGTTGTGAAAAATCCAAACAATGAGTAAAAAAAGAGGAGAAAATTGGAAGCCTTTGAGATGTGGTCATGAAAAAAAAAGAAAAAAAAGGTAGTTGGGTAAATAAAATCACCAATGAAGTTTTGAAAAAAATGAATAAAGAAGATTGATTGAGAAAATTAGAGATAGATAGAGAACTGGATTGGACATATATTAAGAAGATAAAACAGTTTAATAAAGTATGTTTCTGAGAGAATGGTGAAAGGAAACAAGAAGAAAGAATTAAAATAAGATTTACCTTGTTGGATCTTATAAAAGTTGGGAAGTGATAAGGGAATTTAAAAGCTAGAGTGGAGAAATGGATGCCTTTGTGATGTGACTGCTCTCTCGGTTCTGTCCATAGGGCAGTATACTATTGACTGATTGATTGATAATAAATTTTAAAAGCCAATTTTTTAAAAAGACTTTGCCATCAGCCTTCTATTAAAAAAAATACTGAATGGTGATAATTTTTTTCTTTAGTTTTCTCTTCAATTAAAAATAGCTAAATCTCCATTTACTGATCAATTTCATATTGCTAATATTGTTGTCTATTGCTTGAATTATATGGGGGGAAAATTAATGTTTCTCAGCAAGTTCAAAATTAATACCTTTAGGATATACAATTAGTTATGTTGTAGAGTATATTTTCAAAATTTAATTCTGAAAGACATGTTCTAATTTATCATAAGATTTATTACAAATGTTAAAAGCATGGGAATTGGGCTTTCCATCATCAGATTTTCAATGGTATGGATGGCTGAAGAGTTGGAGGTTGGAATGGATTGAAGCCTGTCCATTAAAGTATGAAGATTTGATATCTATATAAACTGAGCACTGATTATATACATGTGTGGGAGATGATAATCTGGACCAACTGATTTAACATGAAATACGTATATTGGTGATTATTTGTCTTTTTCAAATGTATGTGGTCATGTATATCAGTGGTAGGAGATAGTATGGATAGTTAAAGAGTGCTTAAAAGCCTGAGTTTAAATCCCATATATTTGCAATTAAGCGCCAGGTATGTGAAGAGTGCCTGTATTTCAAATAAATACTGTAAAAATAAAACGTATCTTTAGTGTGGATCCAATTGCGGATAAGATAATTTGATAAATTCTTGCAATTTTCTTTATAGGCTAATATTCAAAACATTATTTCAAATGTAGCCATTAAACTGTTAAAGAATAAGAAATTATACATTTTAATACAGAATGTGTATATATATATATGAAGAATATTAAAAATTACATTTTTAAATCCCATTTTTTTACAGCTAATGAATTTTGATTGCGATTATAAGATTTAAATAAACGAAATTTATTTTAAGATTTCATTCACTTTTTTTAGCATTTATTTTAACAATCTCAATCATTAATTATTATATTTTAAATTATGTCAAAATTAATTATTTTTAGTAATATTGCAATCATGTAGCAGTCAATTTTTTCTTCAAGTGTAAGAAGAATTTCAGATTGAATCACTCAACAAGATATGAAGTTTGAGTGCACTGCATGTGGAAAATGTCACCATAAAATATGATTTTTGAATTTCTTCAAAAATGAAAGAATGAAGGCACACGATTGTAATAATAAAGAAAAAAATTGAAAATTAACACACACAGGCATACACACAAAATTCTTACGTCATTATAATGATCAGTCAGTTAGCAAGAATTTTATATTTAATAGCGTGAATGCTTTATTATGTATGCATGATTATACATGTAAAGTATTTGCATATATGTGACTAAATGTATCAAAATAAGTTTCAAAAAAATTGATGACAATCAATATATAAATAACTGAATTTTTTTTCAGACAATAATTATACAGCATAGTTTCTCCATCCACACACACACTTATTTTTCACAAACATTTTTAGGGAGTTATTATTATATGCTATCATGTTAATGATGATGTCTAGTGATTACACAAACAGCATTTCTCCAGAATGACCAATTTATATTTTCATCAGAGTACGGTTTCTCTTACTCATTTTAAAATATTTTATTGATATAATTGTGATTAATTCTCATCAGTATTACATTTTCTGCTACCGCAACAGAGATATTAATGCTTAGACATTAAGAAAATATAATTTAATAATATAATATAACTAAGACAAAAACAAAGATAAAGATTTTCCTTATAAAAGAAATTCTATATAGATTTCATTGAGTATACATCAAAAAGTATAATCAATAGATTAAAAACAATTATATCAACTTATGGCAACTTGGATTTGCCAAATCTGTGCTTAAATGTGAACTCACGACAAACAAAGAATTTAGTATTAAATTTTTTATAATAGAATGGCAACATCATTTCTGTTATTAAAACAGGCAAAACTTTCCATACAGAAGTACTACCAGTGCAAGCCAGAGTAATCAATGGATGCCAGAAGGCTTGTGCATAAAATCCCTATCTAGTGCCTACTCATGCAATATCGCCAGACTAGTTTCTACCTTGTGGCTTTTATCAGTGAGGAGCCTTGGATCTGAAAGCACTGCACCTAGATCTTATGATCTAATGCAATCCTCCAGCAGCCACCTTTTATCTCTACTTAACTACAAAACTAGGAGTTTAAAATTGAAAACAATATTTTCAATCCAAGCTCAGTACATTATATAGTCATATATGTCTAAACTCAGTTCAGTACCCATACATTTTGATGTCTTTGGTTCTTTAATGACCATAGCTACCACTATCCTATAATCTACTGAGCTTGGATTAAAAATATTCTTGTGTTTTCAATTTTAAACACATAGTTTTGTAGTTAAGTAGAGATAAAAGGTGGCTGCTAGAGGGTTGCATTATCTAGGTGCAGAGCTCTCAGATCCAAGGCACCTCACTGTTGGAAGCGACAAGCTAGAAACTAGTCTGAGAATATTGGATGAGTAGGCACTAGATAGGGCTTTTATGCACAAACCTTCTGGCATCTATTGATAGATTACTCTGGCTTGCACTGGGTGGCACTACTGTATGGAGAGTTTTGCCTGTTTTAACAATAATTATGAGAAGGCATAAGAAATGATGGTCATGTAATGTTTGATGGTTCAATATCATTTCTGGCTGAAAAACTTTTTTTGTATTCTCAATTATGCTAGTTAATTCTCTAACAAAAATTTGACCAATATGAATCATTTTATTTTTGTTCAAATGATTCTCTATTCTGTAAGTTAATTTTCCACTCAGAATAGAATAACTTTTTAGAATAATGATGAAATGGTGCACTTAAGATAAATGTACTAAATTAATTTTATAATAAATCATTTTTAGAAAAATCAAAATGGTTACACTGGGATCTTATTAAATTTTCATAAAGAAAAGCAGTAGGAACAAAATATTGAAGATTTTCATCTTCTGTAGGAACTTAACAGATGGATTAAAAAATTGCATACAAAAAAAAAGAACATTAGTGTTATATATATAATTCAAATAATTCAATAAACAAATAAAGAATTTGCTGTCCAACAACGAGAATGAAAATACAAAAGCTTTGAAATAAGTGATTAAAGAAAAACTAATATTTATGACAATATGATTATTTAAATTAAAATTGGACATCATATCGACATCTTTATTTATATGTAAGTTACCAGTAAATTTTGTATATAAACTTTAATATAAACTGTTTAAAATTTATTATAGGACTTTTGGTATAGAAACATTATAAATATATTATTTATTGTTATTTTACATATTCTAGTGTGTATAAATGATGCATATATATATATATAAATGATGCATATTTTATAATTATAATTATAAAATATGCGTCAATTGAATAATTTTAAATATTTAAGATTTAAATACTATTAAGTTTTGTTTTGATAATAATAAAAGCTTCATGTAGGTATATTTATTGTTGATAATTAAAAAGAATGTTATTTATTTTTTAAGTAAATCAATTATTAGAACTCAATTTAAAAATAAACATATCAAAACAATTTCACTTTGAATGTTATAAATCTGTGACAAAATAAATGAATATAGGACAAGATTGAATGAACAAATGAGGTCATTGGAAAATGAGAATGACCTAAATTTAAATAATTTTTGAATTTCATTCTACATGTGCTGAAGCAGTAAGTATCTCATTATAAAATGATAATGCATATTAATTAATTTAAATGCATAGATTTATTTATTGTTTATTTATGGAAATGATGAGCCTGAGATATGCATGTATCTAATATATTTTTATAT
This sequence comes from Epiperipatus broadwayi, assembly GCA_028023455.1. Lineage (NCBI taxonomy): Eukaryota > Metazoa > Onychophora > Udeonychophora > Euonychophora > Peripatidae > Epiperipatus > Epiperipatus broadwayi. Next base: position 9,782,683 of record JAQFVV010000030.1, read on the forward strand.
AATCAATATTAGTAGCAGTCATAAAAATATTAAATTCGGAAATAAGGATTCTATCATGTGCATTTGTTTTGTCTCAAATATAAAAATGCAGATATGAAATTTCTGCTTATTTATTCTGATATACTAGGGTGCATGCTTTTATGTTAAAAATAATTATATTCATACATTTTGTTTCTTTATATTTTGATATTCCATACTTTACACTGGAAATCCTGGCATGTGATGATTACTTCACTACCTATTAGTATATACTTATATGATATTTATATTTATACATGCACTTGAATTGCAGAGAGACCTATTAATAAATATATATATATATATATGAAAAACAAAAACAAGTTTTATATACGTAAAAACCTGCTATCGCTTGTATTAATGATCAATAGATGGAGCTTTACCAAGACCTCCAAACAAGCGTATTTGTTTACATAAACGTCAGAGTCAATATTCACTGTCTCTTTCATTTTGCTCCACCCTCAGATCAGCTGATTTCAAGATGATTTGCTCTCATCAGTGAGGGATAGAAGTTAGAAACTAGACCTAAATATTAACTCCAAGCGTTTATGCAAAACGTTTCTATCAGTTTGCAAGCATGAATTTTTTAGACACCTAAATGTCTTCAAACTCAGCCTATCAAACTAGATAGCTATATGGGTCTGATATCAGTTCAGATTCTCCACATAGTGAAAGCTTCTGCAATCTATATCATTGCAAGAAAACTTTAAAGGTACATTTATGAAAAACAAAAACCAAGTTTTATATACGTAAAAACCTGCTATCGCTTGTATTAATGATCAATAGATGGTAAAGCTCCATCTACTGATATATATATATATATATGTTATGATCTACTGATGATAAGAATCTTATTTTCATCTACTTGATTATACTTTAAATGTTATGACTTATATCAATGTATTTTACATGCATATCTTATTTTCTCCTTATTATACAGAACTGTGTGATATAATCACAAATTATATACTTATTGTTGATAATAGAGTTGCTATCAATATGTAAAGATATTTTGTATGCATTATCCACAACTTCATGCATACTAGATTATTGTTTTTAAACCCTGTCTAGAGATCCCATTCTTATTTAGATTTATATGAATTAAATGATGCTAAGCATACTCATATTTATGTGATACATTTTATTAATAAGGTTATATATTTAAATAATAATAAACAATATCACTATGGAAATAGGATTACACATAGTAATGAAGTCTCAGAGTTCTATTTTAACAATTCTAAAATTTTGGTACTTGATTTTATAGTTGGGAGCACTCCTCTACTTATCACTTAAGTTATTCTATTTTTGACCCTATCAATGGGAGAAGCAACTACTTTATTTGTTGTTGAATTATTAGTGTTATAAAATATGTCAGTGGTTTTACTTATTGGTTGTCTGATTCATTTTAAAAGAAATATATTCATAATAGTCATTTCACTTATTATTCACTATATCTATGTACATATTTATATATAATATTGATATTCTTTGTTTATATTCGTAATTCAAAATATGCAAAATGTTTAAATGTCTGCATAATGAGAAGATTTTAATTTTCTTTATAATATAGTATCAGTTGAGTGCATTGAGGTGTTTCAATCCATAGGACAACTAACAAATAAAGATTGTTCCATAGAATGCATTTACAAACTCTCTGTACAGTAAAGCCAGAGTAATCAATGGATGCCAGAAGGCTTGTGTGTAAAATCCCTAGCTAATGCCTACCCATCCAATATCACCAAATTAGTTCCTGGCTTGTGGCCTTCTGGCTTGCACTGAGTGGCATTACTATATGGAGAGTTTTGCATGTTTTAATAATAGTTGTGAGCAAGCATAAGAAATGGTGATCATGTAATGTTTAGTGGTTAAATGTATTTATTATGAGAAAGATTATTCTAGAAATTTTATGTTGAGTGATAATTCAAATTGCATAACTAGCTTTGGGAAGAGTACGCTGCAAATCTAGGAGATTGAATTGATTACAAATATATTAGGCATATAAAATCACACACACACACACATATATATATCAGTACATTCTCATTCTATTTCTCAGAATTATTTTGCATGCAGACCCATAATGAATCATTTTAATAAACGTGCAAATACAATTTTACTTTTTATTTATCAATGCTTATTCCTTCAGGTTGATAAAAGGAGAATTCCTGTTTCATCTGATTTACAATTGTGTATATTAATACATTGCACAGTGGGTTGTGTGAAAGTCTGAGTTCGAATCCCGCATATATTACATATATAAATGCAGGTTTAAGCCTGTGCAATGTATTAATTTATATAAATAATGTATAATAGGTCTGCCCATCCCTCGCATATGTATGTATAAATGGATTATTTTCCTGTACATGAGGGGTCAGAATGACTAATATGTCAACATGGGTAGGATGATAACCTTGGCACTAACAAGGGCTTTGAACATTCCATCATCATATTTTCAATGAAATGCACGGCTAAAGAGTTGTGAATTGGAATAGTTTGAAGCCTGTCCATTAAAATATAAAGATTTGCTATCTAAAAATATAAAGCCGAGTACTGATTATATATATGTGTGAGGTAAGTAATCTAGACCAACTGATGATTGCTGGTTTAGCATGAAATACGAATATTGGTGATTATTTATCTTTTCAACATGTGTGTGATCAGGTGTGTCAGCAATATGAGATGGCACTGAGAGGAAAGGGTCGTGTGAAAGTCTGAATTCGAATTGTGTATGTTGTAAATAAATCAACATTGATATCTGAAAAACTGCAACTTATTATTAATGGCGATCGTAGTTCACAAATTAAACAAGCCAGTTTTAACGTATCATATATTATTTTAAATTAAATATTACTAATTTCAACAGTACATAAATAACTTTTACTATTGCTTGAAGCTTATTAGCAGTGATCTCATTTCACAAATTCTGATTAACATATTTAGAATGAGTATATTCTGTGATATGATTATAATCTTAAATGTTACATATTCAAACAGTAGTAAAAGTTATTTATGTATTGGTGAAAGTAATATATATGTGTGCGTGTTTTAATATGCTTGATTAAAATTTAAAAAAGTTGATACAAATTTTAAATATTAACTCATAGAAAATCTGCATATTTAGAAATTATATAATTTTATTTTGGAAGTACTAAAACATAAATGGCTAAATGAGAAATTAAAGTCAGTTAAAAGTATTTTTTACTTTTTTTGACGATTAATTTGGAGAAGTGCTTTCATCTAAATCAGTTTACATTATTACCATTCAGCAAATTTCAATACAATAAATATTTTTTAGCTGTTGAAAGTCTTTAAACAAATCCAACATGAAACCAGATCCATTATCTGGAACAATAATTTCAGGGTAGCCCTGATATGTCAAACGTTTATTTAAAACCTTCACTATGTTTTCCATATTCATACTTTTGATTCTTTTATATTCTATCCATTTTGAATAAGCATCTCTGAGTATCAGGAATATATTTCTATTAAATGAATCAACATGATCTTCATGGAGTCTTTTCCCAAGACTTATGAACTTTAATCCAAGATACTAATTTATGTGCTCTAATCTAAGGCTCTAGTTTTTTTTTTGAAGCAACATAGCAGTAAACTGACATTCTTTATATAAAACTTGATAGTCTGTATCATTTTACTGTTTAAGCTCTTTCTGCTGCTGTCTCTTTTACTGGCCACATGATTTTCAATACCATAAGTAAATCTTCTGTATTCTTTCTTTCTAAAATTGGAGTGAGGTCTTTTTTCAAGATGTACAATGGCAATAACTTTATTTTAGCCTTCAGCTTGACTGATACTATTACCATATATTGTATACCAATCCCATTTCTATCCACATCTGTCCACTATAACCTCTGCTTTTTCCACAGTAAAACTCTTTCTCACAATCTTTATTAATTTTGTCCAGTCTTTTTGTGAAATTAAGAATGACTCTACAGGGATGTAAATTTCTATCTTGAATTTTTGCCTGAGAATTTATATGTTTAAACAAATTCTTCTTTATTTTTGTTTTTACCACCTCCCTCCTATGATTTGACATCCATATATAACCCATTTTTGCTATTTTTTCAACACATTGTAAATGACCATTTCCCTTACATATGTGGTATTTAGCACTTTTGAAATTACAGGCCTTTTTAAACGGCCCTTCTCACTGCAACAATGTCATACAAATGACTTCATAGGACTTTGATAACTATTAGTCTGAACATCAGTTTTATTCACTACCATTTTATGTGTTGCTATGTCTATATTATTATGAAATTCTGTTACACATTTATCAGGGAAATCTTGCTGTAGCTTATTGTTAGTCATCCTCCATAGCCATTGACCAAGGAACATGTCATCCAATTCAACACTAAATTCACAGTTTCTCATAATGTTGTTACTATTCATTCAGTGTTTGCCTTCTTTTTCTAAAATGTAAATGTGACACCAATTTAGACATTGTCAATTTAAAGTATGTATTCAACTTTTTTTTAAAGCTCAAGGTATACTACTACTTCTGGAGATTTTGATTCATAAAGTCTTTGTGATATTTTTAGAACATGTTTGCCATCCAGCCACATCAACATTGCTACCTTTAAATTATCATCTTTTCCATGTACAAACACCAATTTTTTGCATCATTGGCATAAAATTCCTTAACATTATTGTGGAATGCCATTATCCAAGTTTATTTAATTCATGCCCAATATCACAATTCTTTCAATTACAAATGTGACAATGTTAGTCAACCATGGCCAGCTTTTATTAAATACAGGTTCTACAGATTCTTCCATCACATCTGCCGTGTATCCTAGGGGTATATACATAGCCAGTTTGCATAAAAATAAGCAAGCAACACACATAAAAGAAATGTGAGTTTATTTTAAATTTTTCAAGAGTATGTAGATAATTATCAACTATTATGGTAATAAATTTTGGTCTAAAACAATATTTATTACTTTGCAGAGCCAAGATTGCGAAACTGTGTATCTTTGACAAAGCATGACTAAAATGAATATTAGCAAATATATTACCATATCCACAAATGTATAAATGTACATCAAACTAGTCACTGATTATAATAGATTTTCATATTTGCATGGGTAAATTGACTTAGCACTTGGCTATGCCATTGGATTAAATGATTAATAGTTGGTAAGAGGAATGCTATTGGCTTTTACATTTATGGAGTTCTTAGATTTAATATTCACTTTAGTTGTGCTTTGACAATAATGCACCACATCGAAAGCCTGGCTTAACAAAGTAGTAAATATTATTTTAGACCAAAATTTATTAACATAATAGTTGATAATTATCTACATATTGTCGTACAATTTATTTTATTACATATTATCTACAGTATATACTGTAACAATATATAAATATGTCGTTACGTTAATTTAAAATAAAAACTTAAAAGTTCGCAAATAAAAGTAAAAAACTAAATGCTAAAATTAAAATGTTTGTTAAACATATATACATTCGCACAGATGCCAAACGTTAAAAATATTTTTTTTTAAAAAACAAATAAATAAGTATTTGCACGTACTTTTTTATAAAAAAAAGTACAACATTTAAAAATAAAAACAGGTATTAATTAATTCTTGTAATCTGTAAATGGAAATGAGTGTTTATAAATTGTTTGAAAAGCAAGCTAGCCTTGGGCTCTTGTATAATTAAAATGATCTGATGAAAGATAGATAAGAAAATAAAGAGAAATTAGCTTGACCAATGGAAGCACTAAGCCTTGGCTCTGACCCTAACAAAAGCAATGAATTAGTGATGTTTTGTTGATTGAATCCGTGTGGATAATATAAAAAGGGAAATACAATTTTTTCTGACAGTTCCAGCATTTTGTGTTTGAGAGATGTGGTAGGACGCATATACCACACTCTCTATTTAAAAAAAAAATGAAAAGACTGTGATACCTTGAACCAGCTATTGCCATCTCCAGAACATTATCTTCCAATGGAGGCATTGTGGGAATTAAAAGCAGAAACCTGGACTCTTCTACCATAAGCTATATTGACATGAACTCTAAATTTAAAAATAATTAAGAACTTTCGTTCAAGCTTATGAACTTCTATCTGACTTTTTTTAAGTTTAAAATCAAATTAATAATGTTTAATTTTATATGTTTTCCGATTGATAAAAATCATTTCCATTTTTTTTTCTTATTGTATAAATTATTTATTGTTTAAATTTTAAATGATGAAATTTAGGTTGGGTATAGACGTTGCATAGATTCGTTAGCGGTTGATTATGTTGAAGTTTTCACATTTGATTAGAATATATAGGTCAACAATGTTAATGTGGGCATCTTTCGATGAATGCCATGGGGCCTTGTGTATTCCCTTTTGCAATTGATGTTATCGATGATTTTGTATTTTGATCGATTGTGTTTAATTTGGATGTTTTTGACCGTGGAATCTGTGCAGCCGATCTATACTCAACATTTTAAAAACAAATTTATAAAAATAATCTGTGCGAACATATTTAAATGTTAAATTTAAGTCGGCGTGAATGGCTATATAGTTTTGTAAAGTTATATTAAGGGAGGGTAATCTTAGGTTATTCATTTCGTAGTTGAATTGATTCAATGGATTGGATATATTTGTGTAATTGTAGAGGTAGTATGAGATCCGCTATGGGCAGGATTATATATATATACACCACACACCTTCTGTTTGCCTATGGATGGGTTTGTAAGATGGCAAAGGATCGCAGTCCATTCCTATGGAGTTTTATGTTTATTGTTCTACTCGCCAACAGATGTAACATTCCTGTTGGTGGAGAGACAATGTCTTCTCTAATTCTACTTACTGATCAGATGTACATTCCTGACAGTATAGTATTTTGTGTTGTCGTATTTTCATGCTACTTTGAATACATAAATGTATCAGATGGATTGGTGCCGGTTTGATTGCGAAATTTGTTGCCTAAGGTTAAATCAGGGAAGAATATTTTCTTTTCAAATGCAGATCTATGTAGTCTATTCATACTCGACTCACTAAATAAATATTAAACTCATGGTTGTAACTTACTTAAATGTAAAACTAAAGATTAACAGAAAAATCTAAAATGTTGAATTTATTCCTCAAAATTTAAATGTTATTTTATATGTGCATAAATAAATATTTTTATGTGTTAATTTCTGGCAGTGGCTTTTATTCTTTTATATTTAAGATATAAAATTTATATTTTATTATCTCTGCTACTCCACTGAGCAAGTGACTTGGGCTAATGATCTGAATATTTAAATAAAGTGGAATCTTAACAGCACATATCTGCCTACTCTATAAATTTTTCTAGGTTCAAATGCCTAGGTGGCGCCCTGGTAGTTGCAGATACGTAGATTGCTGTCTCCACTATTGTTTTGGATCGTTATAGTTGGCACCCAACATGGGGCCTTACCTCAGAGATTGACCATGAGAAGGGAAATTGATGATAAAATCATCATCTTTTATAAATCATGAGTGCCCTGAGAATTTTAAAAGTGAATCATGCAAATAACATTTGTTGTTTTTTCTGAAATAAGTACATTTTTGTACTAATGTAAAGTTATAGCCAGATGTTTAATAAACCACTAGTACTTTTGAAAATAAATCATGCCCGTAATATTTTTTCTGAAATTAGTATAAATATATTTGTTGTATTGACGTGGAGTTGCAGTTTGAAGTTTTGTTTAAAAAGTGCTGCCAGTAAGAAAAATTGCGCATATGTAGAGATAAATTCGAGGAATAAAAACTAATAAATAAAACATAATAATAAATCTAAATCATATTTTTTTTTAAAAAAAGTCTTGTTAAATTAAAATCTAATCATTCAACTTGCCTAAGTAATAGTTAAAGGTAGGAGAAATGAAACTTGGAAGGGAGGGGGCAGAAATTTAACTGGTAATAGGGAATCAACAGTCAACATTTTTTTAATCATTATATTTGTGTGTAATTACTGTTTTGTCTTTTAAAAAAAAAAGTTTTGTCCTTTTGAAATTTTCATATATAACCAATTTGTGTAACAAAATTACTAACACTAAGTAAAGTCTTTTTTTTAATACACTGCATTCAGATATGGGAGATACTCATACCAATTTAACCGAATGCCTTTTGGGTTAATTAACAGTGGAGCAGGACTGCTACGGTGTTTAGATCAAGTACTAAGACCTGAAGTCAAGAAAAGTATAATTACTTATGTTGATGATGTTGTGGTGGCATCATCATCTATGGAAGAACATTTTCAGCAACTGCAGACATTTTTCAAAGAATGCCACGATAAGGGCATAAAGATAAACTTAAAAAAAAAGCACACTGGTATCCAATGAAATCGAATTCCTTGGCCATTTGATAGGAGAATCTGAAATCAAACCACATCCAGACAAAATCAAGGCCATCACTGAGTTTCCTAGACCCTGAACAAAGAAAAATGTACGTTCTTTTTTGGGTCTATGCAATTTCTACAATAGATTCTGTGAGAAATTTGCGGATCAAATAGAAAAAGGACATACGTTGGAGTTGGATGCAAAAACAAGAGGAAGCATTTGAAAGAGTAAAGAGAAATTTTGTAAAACAAGTTGTGTTGGAATATCCGGACTTTTATAGACCATTTTTACTCCAAACCGATAGTAGTGGATATGGATTGGGGGTCACTCTTTCTCAGATCCAGCATGATGGACAACTGGGAGTACTATATTTCATAAGATGACTGCTGAAAGGACCGGAGATAAACTACACTGTTACAGAAAAAGAGGCCCTGGCCATTGTATGGGCATTTCAGAAGTTTTGTCCCATCCTGTTGGGTTCTGAGGTAGTGGTGATTACAGACCACAAAAGTTTGGAATTCCTCAACCATAGCTATCTTAATAATAGCCGTTTGGTATGTTGGAGCCTGTTCCTCCAAGAATTTAACTACTCAGTTAGGTACTGTAAGGGGGCTGAGAATATAGTAGCTGACGTACTCAGCCGCCATCCAGTCCCAATCCAACAGCAACATGGAAATCTAGATAACATATATATAGCTAATATTGTATCCTGCAGTGGTGAAAGCATCGAGAAACATCTATCTCAACTGACTGAAAAACAACATGAAGACAAAAAGCTATGTCAAATTATGACTCAATGCCAGAAATCACCAGGAAAAACAAATACACAGAGATATAAAATTGACAAAGGCATGTTATATTATCGAATTCAAGAAGGGAGCGAGGATTGGAGAGTGATGGTACCACCCCAAATGAGGAACTCTCTCATCACAGACATCCACAAATTGTATGGACATTACGGTACTTACAAAACAAAGTACTGCCTTCAATGGTGGTTTTACTGGCCAGGGATGCACAGAGATATAATTGTCACATTAAACAAATGTGAAGTATGTCAACGGGCAAAGCCACAGAATAAATCATACACTAGTCACATGAAATCAATCATCCCAAAGAACCCTAATGAAATCATGGCCATTGACTTTTATGGTCCTCTGCCCTTTTTTAATGGAAAGAAATACTTATTGGCGGTATATGACCTATTTTCAAAGTGGGTTGCAGCATATCCTTTGTCCAGGACCATGACAAAAGAAACTATTAGGTATTAGATTCTCTGCATTTCCTGCAGGTCGGAAAGCCAAAATCAATTTTATCTGTTCATGGAACCCCATTTGTATCAGAGGAATGGAATAAATGGATGGCAAGGCGAGAAATTAAACACATCCTTACATCCATCAGGAACCCTCAAAGCAATCCATGCGAACGGGTTATGAAGGAGTTGGGAAGACTGTTCCGCACATACCTGCCCACAAATCATAGGGGATAAGTCAAACAATTGCCACTGATACTCAATTTTATTAATTGGTCAGCAAATGAATCTACAGGACTCCCACCAATACAGCTGCATTTTGGAAAACCTGTTCCAAAACTATTCGACACTGAATTCTCAGGGAACATAGAAAAACCAATTGACATGGAGAAGGACAAGGGAAGAGCATGGACCCAGATGTGGAAAATGAGCCACCGAAGACAAAAAACAAAATGCCCATCACAGCATCAGTTTAAGGTCGGGGATAAAGTGATGGTTTATACACCCCATGTCAGCGTCCCAGAAAAATCTCAATTTAAAAAATTTTTCAACTTATACGAAAGTCCATTTGAAATTGTAGAATGCTGTGGTGACAGTGCATTCTGGGTAAAGACTGAGCAGGGAATCAAGGGCTCATATAATGCCCACGCACTGAAACCTGTTGGGTAGACAATCATTGGACATTACGATTAATAGATTTGTATGTATATATTCTTTAAGATTTTGATTTTCGTTTTCTAATGACACAACTGTATATATATAGTTAAGTATAAACTAATATTTTTTTTTGTTACATATATAATAAACTAGTGTATTCATTAGTATTGGATGTAAATTAGTATATCCCTTAAGATTTTTATTTTCATTATTAATAACACAATCGTATATAGTCAAACTAATATTTCTTTTTAAATTGTAATGAACCAGTATATTCATCAATAATATTAAATATAAGTGAAAGTAATTTAATATAGACTTTAAATGGGAAACCCATTTAGAAGTCTCATTAAGGGAGGGGGGTATTGTGACAGTCAGTTTTAAATGACTGCCACAAAGTTGACTGCAAGCATTATTTGCAGTCCAAACAAATGTACGTATTATAATAAAAGGAGTGGACTGTGCAGGTATATTTCTCTGTTGCTTACACACACACTATATTTAAAATAAATAGAATGAATGGTGATAATACGCCTATAAATAAACAAATGCGGACACCACATATAAATATGTATTTTGCTGTTAATAAATGCTATATGTTTTTTATTTATGATATGAATAAATATGGCAGAGGGTTAAAGAAATTCTTATGGGAAACTGAAATGTATTTGCAAATAACCCAACAGTAAACATATTTTATTTTGATTTGATTTTAGATTCTCAAATGTTGTATTTTTTTTTTTGTTGCTTGTTGGATATTTTTTTTGGAAAACTCAAAAACAATTTTTATGTGACAACAAGTATACAGTGTTATAATTTTTTTCTTTTACAACTTAATGTTCATGACCGCAGGCAAGCCGATGACCTCTTTCTTTTATCGTATAATGTTTTTTGGAAAACAACTGTAGAAATTGTATCAGTGGTTATTTGGCTTGACACCTATTCAAAATTATTTAATTAGATAAATGTAATTTTACTTTATTGTTTAAAGAAATCAAGGGATTGGAATTTAAATGGTTTGTGAAATTCTGAAATTAATTAAAAGATAGCTAAAATTAAATCCATTGTTTGGAATTGTTTAATTAAAAACAGAAATGTAAAAACAATAACTTGTGGAGGGGATGAGAGAATACACCCTGTAATGGGGGGATATATAAAGGCTGGTCAGTTGAAATTTAATTAGTTAGAGGGGTTACATTGGTTGATACTCACATGGGCACTCTTACCCATTAGCAGTATAGTTTCCGGAGTGTACAGACAAAAGGAAAAGAAAAAGAATTAGGAGTGTAAAAACTATTTATTCGGAATGCTGAACATATTTTAAAAGGTACAGACCAAGAAATATGATATTCATTGACTGAAAAAAGAAAAATACAATTGAAATTTAAGCTAATGTTGTACATTGCTAAGGAAATGGAATCAGGATTTATTCATGATTCTGCAATGGATATGGAGTAGAAACCAAGTTCGGTACATTCGCACAGCTCGGAGTCCTACCTAGCCATCCAGTGATGTGACTTTCCATTTCTGAAAGTGTAGCTGCTATGGACAATTTTCCAACCTCCATATAGGCCTTGTGAAGTAATCATCTGCACAGCAGATATATATCACCCTCAAAATCATAGCCCGAAGAAGAATGAAGACTTCGGGAAGTATTATTTATGTTTTTTATATTTTGTTTTTTTTATGTCTTATTATGAGTAATTCGTCATTTGACTGAAATTGCTATTATTAAATGAGCCAATAAATTGCGTAATTCAGTCATAAATATTTTGTTTGTAATTTTAAAGTAAAGCTTCACGTAATTCATTGGAGTATCTAAATAAATTATAAAAAAATCAATAAAGTAAATATGAAATATTTCAAAATAGTTAAATAGAAATAATTGGGTGGTTTGGTCATTGGATGTATGTGTTTCACTTTGAAATAATAGAAAATTTATTCCATCCGCTAAGTGCAGGATTGTTGTTATAAGGAATAAAAGTATGTATGACAGTGTTCCAAATAATTATTATTGTCCGCTACGGGCAGGACTCATATTATGGAACTTTTAAGATTAAAATTGTAGTTTAGCACGAGTTTGTTTCCCGAGTAAATTTATTCCATCTGCTAAGTGCAGGATTGTTTTCATAAGGAATAAAAGTGTGTACGAAACTGTTCCAAATAATTATTATTGTCCGCCATGTGCAGGACTCAGATATTGGAACGCTTAAGATTCTACTATCATTAACTTGTGGCTAACTCATTTTTTTAGTATTATGAAACACATACATACCATGGCCAATACACATTGTTTTATAAGAAATTTTGTTTTGAGTTTAAAGTGTAAGCAGTGGAGAATTTCAGACCATTCCTTTTCCATTCATGAAACTTTAAAATTTATTATACGCTTGAATTTTAATTACTATCGTTTATATGTGTGTTTATTATTTTGTAAATATTTATATAATCATAGAGGGCTTAATAAATTTAATATCTAATTTTAAAGTATGGAGTTATGCTGTGTATTTGATAATGATATTATTGTTTGACCTTTGCTGTTAATGAAGCAACAAACCACCATCCCGAGATCATGAGTTGATTGAGCTAGTCAGGGATTAAACTTACCGGGATCGAGGATCATTCGCTAGGCATTCACTTTCTATTGATTTTTTAAAAGAGATTATAGCTCTTTACTTATTACATGATCATATCCCTTAGGCGGGGGAGCAATCTCTTTCTTAAGGTGGCACGTAAAGGTTGCAGTAAACAAACCTTTCAAAGGTATGATTATAGTAATATATATTTTGGATGCCTTTGAATATTTCTTAATTGCTGCTCGCTCTCAGAAAATGCATGTCATGCTCAATGCGGTATAGAGAGAGGCAGCGACCGTTACAATACATATATTATAATTTATTCTTACACACACACAAAAATATATATGAGAATGCAAACTAAACATTAATCTTTAAAGAGATAATATCTAATGTACAACATCTTTGGCAATGTATATATTTCATATGTATATACATTATTTGAAATAATTACAAATCTGCATCTGATTAATCAAGCTTTTGCACACAACAGTCATTCCACTGTTACTTTTTTGTGTGTATTTTATCACTTATTACTTAGAGATCTGAAACTTGTATACTTAACAGAAGATTGATGTAGAGACTTTAGATTACTCAATGAAGTATGAGAAGATGTAACATGAAAAGACTGAAAACAAAATATGGCTGGAAGAACAAGTGGATATCACTAACATCATTGAAAGAAAAAAAAATGAAATGGAACTGGGCTATACATATTGCCAAAAATGATAATAGCTGAACAGTTGAGGTTTTATATTGAATTCTAAGAGATTAGAAAGAGAACACACATGAGATGGGTGGATGAAATAAGGAAGTTTTCTGTTGTAAATTGAAGGAGAGAAGTTATGAATCAAACAAACTGGATTAAACTTTGAGAGAGAGTTTTATTCTGCAGTTGAATGATAATATTTAAAAATGTTGATGATGAATTTTAATTTGGCATTACAAATACTATGATTTTTATATACATATTGTAATGGTTAACATTTTTTAAGGAATGAAGATGAATGCATCTAACTGTGTTGGACTTAGAGTCTTCATATAGGATATCATGAATGATGTGATAAAAATTAAATCAATGATTGCATCTATTTGAAATAAGATAATTTAATATCTAAATATTAACTATAGATACAATTTAAACCAGTTCATCCAATCTTCACCTTTTTTGACTACTTCATTATGCTCAGTATTCGAACTCAGGGTGGATTTTTCAATTTACTCTCCTCAGGGGTTTCATTAATACCCTGTAGTAATAATATTATTTAATATAATTTCAATCAGTGATGTCAAATTAAATGGATTTTGCAATTAACTCTCCTCAGAGGTTCCATTAATACTCTGTCATAATAATATTATTTAATATAATTTCAATCAGTGATGTCAAATTAAAATGATATATATACATATGAGTATTTAATCTTATTTTATTATGAAAATAAAATAAATAATTTAAATAATTCAGACACTTTCTTAAAATAAAAAAAAATTTAACAATATTTATTAAATGACAATTTAAATTTATCTATCAACATTTATAATTATGAGTGCTTTTCATACATCTCTACTATATTAATATATAAGTTGAAAATGATACCTTCCCATGTCCCCATAGTAGATATGTATTATAACACAAACAGTATTTAAAAGTTATAAAATAAATGAAATTTTATAATTTCAAAAATTATAATAATACTAACTAGCTAAATTTAATTTAAACAATATAAGTATAAATGAAGATTTTTTGTATTATTGAATCCTTTTGAGGGAATTTCATTTTTTTAGACCGCCCCCTTCTATGTGTGGTCTCTATCATTGAAAGAACAGACCATTCATTCAAGGATATTAATCATTCATACAAAGAATAAATAAACAAATATTACTAAATTAATTAAGTTATTAATAAATAAAAATTCTGTCTGGTCAAGTGGATGAATTTAATATGAAGAACAATGAAATCTTATCTTCATATTAAATCTACTTATTTACCTTGGTAAATTCACTTTACAAGGAAGACCAAAATTTTATTAAATAAAAAAAATTAACTTAATGATCTTTCCTATTTCTTTTCATCTAAGAACTTTCTAAATTGAATTATCCACCATAAGTAGATTTTGGAAGCAAAAGAAATAAAATTAGATATTTATGTATGATGATACACAAAGATGATATGATGTATTAAAAGTTTATAATATTGTCCTATTTATTTTCATAATTTGTGAAGTAATATTCATTAAGAATAAAGTTCTTTATTCTCTAGTCATCAATCATTGGTGAGGCAGTCAGCATATTCCATTGTTCCTAAACATTCCTCTCGCATGATGTTGACATCTTCCACAGATTATTTCCATATAAATTGAAATTGCATTTTGAATTATATAGATGAAATATATATATACTTTAAGCATTTCAATAGGAATAACTAATTACATTACTTTAGGTTAAGATAAAAGCATTGGATCCTATGGCAAATTGTCTTTACTCGCGATACATTTTAAATAACTTGAAATTTTCTTAAAATAATTTATTTGAATGATCTTGCTAAGAATTTCTCTAATTACTCTAGTAAAGATAATCTCATTTTTGAAATGATTGTTATTAAAATTAAAGAGTAATTTATTTACTCTTTCCTCACATCAGCCACTAAAAAAATCATCCAAGAGTTCAGGCATTCAAAAAGCATATAAATCAGCCAACTCTGCACTAAAAATATCTAGCTATCAAAAAAAGGATTATCTCTAAACAAACTTAGACCTGATCTGGGAAATCTATTAGATGAGTTTAAAGTCAAATGCCAATGACACTTGTCTCTACCACTCTTAAACCATGATAAAATATTGTGGTGAATAATCAATAAAGCAAGTCATATATAGTATGCCATTGCTTTTATGAGCTTGTATTTACAAATATGTAATATAGAGAGTGTACCAATAGCTAATGAAGCTCTCAATTGCTAACTGCGATAAGAGAAAATATTTAAAATCACTATCTGGAATTGGCCTAGGGGTAAGAATATACCAGACAGAGATTTTAAATATTTTCTCTTACTGCACTTATCAATTAAAAGCTTATTTGAGCTATTGGTATGCTCTCTATATTAAATATTTGTAAATACAAGATCATAAAAGCATGCTATATATGACTTGCTTTATTCATTATTATAATTTTACTTTAAGGCTTTGGCAATGCTAAGGCTATTAATATATGGTAGATCTGAATTTAGTTCAGTCCCATATAGCTATTTAGGTTAGATAACTGAAGTTAATGTTATGTTCATGTCCAAAAATTTCAGAGTTTCTTCTTAAATATTATGTACTAAGTAAGTGCCATGTTTAGAATTGATATTTTAAATCTAGTGTCTGAATATTCTAGTTCTTCACTGAGGTAAGCCAAAAGCTCAAAAACAATTGGTCTGAGGATGGGAATGTTCCAGATAGAGATTTTAAATATTTTCTCTTACCGCACTAATCAATTAAGAGCTTGTTTGAGCTATTGGTATGCCCCCTATATTACATATTTGTAAATAAAAACTCATAAAAGCAATGTCACATTATATATGACTTACTTTATTGATTATTAAACTTAAAAGTTTAGTTATTTCTTATATAAATACAAATCTTGAGCAAAGTCATTCGGACAAATATGACCCACTATTTAAATAATAACCAGAATCTTGGATCACAGTTTTTTTTTATCTTTTTCTTTGAGATATGTTCCAACTTTGTTTGATTTCTTATCAATTAAAGTTAGATGCTTTGTTGGATTTACTGCCTGAAATATATCACTATGAAGAATGTTTTATTATATATCATAGATTAAGTTATTTTATTAATCTTTTTGATTTTTTTTTGTATTAGATTAATTAAATGCATTTCTTTTTTAGAAAGTTATATAATTTTCAAGCAACAGATTTGACAGATGAGAACTGTGACCCATGAGCTTTTAAGTCCACTTTTCTACCACTGTTTCTCACATTTATTATATATATTATTTGGGAGAAAATCTAAAAATAGTGCAAATATTATATATATATATATATATATATATATATATATATATATATATATATATATATATATATATATATATATTGTACTTCCAAAAAATAGTTAGGAGTTATATACCATATGTCTAAATGATAAAGATGTCCCAGATGATTGGAAGAATGCAGTATTAATATTAATATTTAAAAAAGGTGATAAAGAAGATATTAGAAATTAAAGACCTATCAGCCTTTTATCAGTTTTATACAAAATTTTTACCAAGATAATTACAAACTCGTCTACAGAGAACATTGGATTTCCACCAATGAAGAGAACAAGTTGGATTTAAAAATGGTTTTAGTACAGTAGATCATATTCAGGTATTGAGAGAAGTTATAAAAATGACAAATGAATATGAGTTGCCATTATGTTTTGGATTTGTAGATTATGAAAAGGCATTTGATTCTATAAATATTTCTTCAGTGCTTAAAGCATTGGATCATCAAGGTATAGATCCAGAATATTATCATATTTTAAAGAATATTTATAAAAATGCAACAATTATATTATATAATGATACTAGGACTGTTAACATTGAGAAAGGTGTAAGACAAGGTGACTCCATATCTCCAAAACTTTTTACAGCAGTGCTGCAAGAAGTATTTTGTGGATTAAAATGGGAATCTAAAGCAGTGAAAGTAAATGGAGATTATTTAAGTCATTTAGATTTTGAAGATGATGTAGTTGTTTTTGCAAATAATGCTTTATGCTTTAGAGATACAGGAGATGTTATGGGAGTTATCAAGTGAAAGCAGGAAAGTAGGACTAAAAATAAATGTTAAAAAAACTAAAATAATGTTTAATGGATTTTCTCAAAATATAAAAATAAAGATTGATTATGATGAGTTAGAAGAAGTTAACAGTTACAAATATCTTGGTCAGATTATTAATACTGATGGAAAAATAATGGATGAAATTAATCATACAATTAAATTTGATTGGAGTAATTTTGGTAGAAGTAACTTGATACTAAAAGGAAATATGCCAATGTGTTTGAAAAGGAATGTTTTTAATAAATGTGTTTTACCTGTTCCTACTTATGGATCTGAGACTTGGACACTTAACAGAAGAGCAATACAGAGACTTCATACCACTCAAAGAAGTATGTAGAGATGCATGTTGGGAGTAACAAGAAGAGGTTGAAAATGCAATATATGCAAAAGAGAACAAACAGGTGTTACTGACCTCATTGAAACAATTAAAAGACTGCAGTGGAGTTGGGCTGGACATATTTCTAGAAGAGATGATAATAGATGGACAATTGAAATCTTAAACTGGATTCCAATAGATTGTAAACGACCCAGAAAAAGACCACATGTGAGATGGATGGATGAAATAAGAAAGTATGCAGGGATGATGTGGAGAAGAGAAGCTAAAGATCGGAGAAGATAGATTGAACTTGGAGAGAATTTTATCATGCAGTGGATTGACAATGGTTGATGATGATGATGATGATTAATAAGTGACCCATCCTTGTTCCTTCACCATGAAATAATCATATGATTATGATAGGTTTTAGAAATAAATCAAAGGTTTTATTTCGGTTAATTAAACATTTTCTAATACACTCATATATAAGGAGTTTCATGCTCTAATGTTTAGCACATTCTTGAGACTTGGAATTAAATTTAGCCTGCATCAAAATTAACAATTTTTCAGATTTCAAAAAAAGCGTAGGGCTTTCAGTCACTTTATATCCAAAGTCATTCAATTATTGATCAGTAAATAGGTATTCAGCTATTCTTAGTTAATTGTAAAAAAATGACAAAATTCTCACTTCATGACAGTTAACTACCTTGGTAGATGTTTTAGCTTCCATTGTTTCTCTTTGAAATGGTCTTTGCTCTGCAGTGGACTGTTTAACTGCTATTTATATATACAGTTAAAATGTGTTGCACTAAATCACTACTACCCTACCCTGTGATCTATTTAGTTTTAAAAACTGTATACCATAGCTATTTTTTATTCTTTTTTTTTTTTTTAACAGCTTCAAAGTTTGTTGCAGAAATTTTCACTATTGATTAACTAAATTATTATAAACTTAACATTATATAAACAAATCATATATATTCCATATGTGTGTATGTATGTATACATCTATAGAAATAAAGCATGGAAAACAATGATATATTTTCGTCAATGCTTGATAGATTGATGAGCTACAAAATAACTTTTCAGAAAAAAATCTGAGTATTTACACGTATATAAATATATATGAGAAAAAGTAGAATATAAATAACCATAAATAAAACAATATAAAAAGTTTAGAACATATGATTTTATCAGTTATAACTTTTTTCACCCATTTAAAAACATTTTTATTTTGCCTTATGTAATAGTAAAACGGCAAATCTGGAACTTTAGATCCATGGATTGCAACCCAATTCACAGTTTCGGTGATCGAAAATCTTATAAATTCCCAAATGATAAATCATTCGATTAATTTCAAGAATGTGAATAATATGGATTCGTATCAAAGCCGGCAGATGATAAAGACGAAAAGGACACATATTGTATGGGGTACTAAAATGGGCATTTATTTCTTTTAAAAATAAATAATATATTATTACTTTATAAAAACAGATGATATATAAGGGATTCGAACTCAAGACTTTCACACGACTCTCAACTCTCCATGCCATCTCATATTGCTGATCCACCTGATCACACATGTGCTGAAAAAATAAATAATCACCAATATGTATTTTGTGCTAAACCAGCACTCATCAGTTGGTCCAGATTACCATCTTCACACATATATACAATCAGTGATCAGCTTTATATTAAGATAGCCAATCTTCATACTTTAATGGACAGACTTCAAACTACTCCACCCCACAACTCTTCAGCCGTCCATTTCATTGAAAATCTGATAGTGGAACGTTCAAAGCCCACGTATCTTAATATAAAGCTGAGCACTGATTGTATATATGTGTGGAGATTGTAATCTAGACCAACTGATGAGTGCTGATTTAGTATGAAATACGTATATTGTTAATTATTTATCTTTTCAACGTGTGTAATCAGGTGGGTCAGCAATATGGAGAGTTGAGGGTCGTGTGAAAGTCTGAATTCGAATGACTTACATATATATGTGCAGGTGTGTGTAAGCCTGCACAGAGAATTAAGTTAAAAACAGATGATAGTATAATTTTTACATTCAATTCCTCCGTCATCAGTCATATGAGATCCTTACTACAGTATACATGTGATCTGTGAAAAACATTTCTCGATTTGACAGAGATAATTATAGTTCTTTTTGTTAAAATTCTATTATTTTCATTAAGTAAAAAAAAAATCATATAATTTAGATATATTAAAATGGATATAAACTAATATAATATAAATTTATTTTATATATTTTAGTGTAAAGCATGAAGTCATCATCATCATCATCAACCATTATCAATCCACTGCAGGATGAAAGTCTCTCCAAGTTTAATCCATCTTCTCCGATCTTTAGCTTCTCTTCTCCACATCACCCCTGCATGCTTTCTTATTTCATCCATCCATCTCACATGTGGTCTCTTTCTGGGTCTTTTACAATCTCTTAGAATCCAGTTTAAAATTTCAATTGTCCATCTATTATCATCTCTTCTAGCAATATGTCCAGCCCAATTCAAGTTCAATCTTTTAATTTTTTCAATAAGGTCAGTAACACCTGTTTGTTGCCTTACCCATACAATGCATTTTCGATCTCTTCTTGTTACTCCCAACATACATCTCTCCATACTCCTTTGAGTGGTCTGAAGTCTCTGTATTGCTCTTCTATTAAGTGTTCAAGTCTCAGATCCATAAGTAAGAACTGGTAAAACACATTTGTTAAAAACCATCCTTTTCAAACACATAGGCATATTTCCTTTTAGTATCACGTTATTTCTACCAAAAGCACTCCAACCAAGTTTAATTCTATGATTAATTTTTTCCATTATGTTTCCGTCTGTATTAATAATCTGACCAAGGTATTTGTAACTGTTAACTTCTTCTAATTCTTCATAATCAATCTTTATTTTTATATTTTGAGAAATCGATTAAACATTACTTTAGTCTTTTTAACATTTATCTTTAGTCCTACTTTTCTACTTTTATCTGCTAACTCCTGCAACATTTCCTGCAGCTTTGAAGCATTATTTGCAAAAACAACTACATCATCTGCAAAATCTAAATGACTTAAATACTCTCCATTTACTTTCACTCCTTTCGTTTTCCATTTTAATCCACAAAATACTTCTTGCAGCACTGCTGTAAAAAGTTTTGGAGATATGGAGTCACCTTGTCTTACACCTTTCTCAATGTTCATTTTTCCAGTATCATTATGTAATCTAATTGTTGTTGTTGCATTTTTATAAATATTCTTTAAAATATGACAATATCCTGGATCTATACCTTGATGATCCTTTCTCAATGTTGATTTTTCCAGTATCATTATGTAATCTAATTGTTGTTGTTGCATTTTTATAAATATTCTTTAAAATATGACAATATCCTGGATCTATACCTTGATGATCCAATGCTTTAATCACTGAAGAAATGTGTATAGAATCGAATGCCTTTTCATAATCTACAAATCCAAAACATAATGACAACTCATATTCATTTGTCCTTTCTATGACTTCTCTCAATACCTGGATATGATCTATTGTACTAAAATCACTTTTAAATCCAGCTTGTTCTCTTGGTTGGTGGAAATCCAAAGTTCTCTGTAGACGAGTTGTAATTATCTTGGTAAAAATTTTATATAAAACTGATAAAAGGCTGATAGGTCTTTAATTTCTAATATCTTCTTTATCACCTTTTTAAAATATTAATATTATTACTGCATTCTTCCAATCTTCCAGTACATCTTTATCATTTAGACATTTGGTATATAACTTTGCTAAAATTGTTTCTATTTCTTCACCTGCTTCTTTTAATATATCAATTATAATTCCATCATTTCCTGGAACCTTTCCTTTCTTTATACATTTAATTGCATGTCTCACTTCTTCATTTAAAATTCTGGGCAATTTGGAAGATGTAATAGATATAGGAGGTACTTATTCTTTATTATTATATAATTCTTGATAAAAATCTTCTACCAATTTCATGATGTCATCTCTCTTTTTAGTAATAATTCCATCTTTTTTTCTTATTGCAGATATAAATTTCCTACCAATACCAAAATGTTGTTTAACATTCTTCACACTTTTATTTTCTTCTACAGCTTTCCTTGCTATTTCACAGTTACTTTCTTATATCATTTTCAACTCTTTTCTGTACCATTTTACAAAATTCGAGATATTCAATTCTTTTTAATACATCATTTTTGTATATCTTCATATTCCTTCTTTTCTTCATAAATTCTCTAGTCTCAGCAAAAATTTTATTAGTCAATTGCTGCTTTTTTCTAAGCTATCTTTGTTACAGTTTTTAAAAGTGTATCGGTTATTTTCACATTAATTTCATTCAAATCTGAATCATATTCAAAATCTCCTAACACTTGAGACCTATTTGTAAGTTCTAATTTAAATTCATTAGAATGTTTCTGAAGATTAGGAATATCAACTGTAAATATTGGTTTTTCTTAATAATTTTTGTGTCTCTAGTTTTACTTTAACACGCAACTTACTCCTTACTAATCGATGATCACTTCATGTGTTAAATTTATTAAGAACATTACAATCTTGAAATATGTATTTTCTGTTAGTCAAAATATAATCCAATTCTGCTGTACCTTCATTTGGATGCTTCCATGTCCATTTCCTTTTAACATTTTTCTCAAAAAATGAATTCATAATATAAAGTTTTTCTTTTTCTGCAAACTCCACAAGTCTATGTCCTCTCTCATTTCTATTACCATAACCAAAATACAGCAATTTCATCTTTCATTTGTCTACCAATTCTAGCATTAAAGTCTCCCTTAACAATTTTAAAATGTTGTTTACTCTGATCAAAAGCCTTTTGTACATCCATATAAAAATCTTCTACTACTTCATCACTATGAGAACTTGCTGGGGCATAAACCTGAATTATCTGCATTTGGTATCTGCTATTAAGTTGTATAACTAATCTTGCCACTCTGTCTGATACACCATCAATTTCCACAATATTGTTCTTCCACTTTTTATTTATAATGAATCCTACTCCACTTGTATTTCCAATATGTGTGCCTTTATAATAGAGTATATGTCCACTTTTTAAATCAATTGTTTCTTCACCTTTTCTTCTAACTTCACAAAGTCCAATAATGTCCCATTTAATATAAGACAGTTCTTCTTCTAATTCTTGCAATCTTCCTTCACTTGAAAGTGATCTGCAGTTGTAAGTACCTAAATAAAAAGTAGTCATCAAATGGCAGCCTGGGTCCGCAATCAGGGGATTCTTAGAACCCTCCGCCTTCGGCTACCAACCGCTGCCTTGGTTGGTGACTTTACAGCCTCCTGGGAATAAGGGCCATGCTTTATTTTTGTCTGTCATAATTGTATATATGTATTGTAAAAATATTTATTTACACAAACATTCATTCTGCCTTATCAGGCACTGAGAAGAAAGACTATGGTGTTTCTTGATCTTTAACTCAGAGGTAAAAAGCCAATAAACTCACCACGCTGGCTAATGCGTGTTGGTGAGCAGCCCATCCATGTTCGTATAGTATATGAATAATCACATAGTAATAACAGCTGCAACGACAAGAACGTATGGAGTGGACATTAGAAATTTGCCCTGCTCGGTTCCTTTAAGGCCTCCAAGAGGAATCAAAGGGTCTCCTTTCAGTTAATAGCAAACTCCTTTCTGCAGCCAAGCATGAAGTAACAACAAAGAAAAGCAAAAATCGAGCTTAGAATTTCAGAAGCAAGAGAACCCAGCGCAAACTAAAATAAAAATGAAGTCAAGTACTGCAGTCTTTTCTAATAAAACAATCTAGTCTATACACGTATATTACAAAAGAAGACCCACCCTCAAGTTCTTTAGTCGAATATCTTACCCAAATCGAACAATGATCATCCATGAGCCAAGGTCGAATATCTAGCCTTGCAATTTTATCAATAGAAAACGATCTCATAAAAAAACAAATAATTTCGATGAAACAATTGGACCTTT
Source organism: Epiperipatus broadwayi (assembly GCA_028023455.1). NCBI lineage: Eukaryota > Metazoa > Onychophora > Udeonychophora > Euonychophora > Peripatidae > Epiperipatus > Epiperipatus broadwayi. Next base: position 9,806,629 of record JAQFVV010000030.1, read on the forward strand.
GTAGCAACAAAAGAGAGAGAAAAAAAATCAATTTTCGTAATATTTTGCGACAATATGCATGTAAAAAATTAATTTATTATTAAAAAATTTGACGAGACTTAATTTATTTATATATTTTAATTTTATATAAACGGGCGCGATTTTGTTACCTACCCAAGTGCTCCAAAAACTGTAGCAATATATTCAATTTTACTAATACACTTTGCATATAGAGAAAATAATATTTTTTTAATGATATAAATACAATTAAAAATCATTTGCAAAAATATCCACGTATGTATGCAAATTGTATCTGTGTGTGTGCGCGCGCGCTCGGGTAATTTTAGTAGAAAAGTCAACACCACAATGTAGGTTAATAATTTTCTATTTTGATCAAGTAAATGAGAATAGTTTTTATAAATAGCAAGCAATCGTAAAAACGTTATTTTGTTTTTACCAAAATTGACTAACAAAAATATTTAGCATTTAGATAAATTGATGCCAACTTAACAAAGTAATTGGCGAAATAGAGATTAGCTAAACATTGTATATATATAAACATAAATTGTATGTGTGTTAAATTAATTTCCATGATTATTTTTAGAAAAAAATTCACGTTTTTATTTAATGCACTATTTTTATAGTATGATAACTAAAGACAGATGGTAGAATTAAAATAAAAATTAGTAATAAAAAAGTGCTTTTAATAAAGTTTTACGCAATAGATGTTCATTTAATATCAAAATATAGCACAAATCTATTTAAATATCTAATTTATTATAAAATATTGGAACGCTGAACTTTTAAGTTAATAATATATATCTTAAACTCTATAAAAATACTAATCCCTATAGGGTGATCCGTATTTTATTTATTTTTAATTAACCCATTACAAATATTTTTTCATTAACAACAGAGTTTAAAATAATTTCTTTAGATTTGGGAAAGTCTGCAGATTGATTTAAATTTAGAAACTACAGCTGGAGGGATCTCTTTTATAAAAAAAAAAAACGGTTATATTTTTTTAAATCTTTTTTAGAGAAACAGTAACTAAAAATATCTTAATATAAAACTGTTATGTATTTGATAAAAGAATATTATTTTAAAACATTTAAGTTTACAATATTAAGTCCGCTGTATATACGCACACATACACGAATATGATATAAACGGGTTATTGCGCAACATTTATCGTAAGCTAAAGAGCAATCTAGAATGATGTAAGTTTAAAGTAATTCATAGTCGCATCAACAGTAAATTTACCTCATTTCAAACAGTGCGGAAGGTAAAAATCATAAAATTTCCAGTATCCTACGCTGATCATGAATAATAACATACAAAAAATGTGAAAAATAAAATAAAATATGAATAATAACATAAATGCTATTAATATAATCACCAGAATTTGATATATCAAAATAATTAAAAGAAAAATAAATATTTTAAATATACAAGCAGCATTTAAAATTTTAAAACTGCTTATAGACCAAATTCAAGAATTAATATTTTATGCAATTAGTCAAGCGTCGGTGGTCTAGCGGTTAACATATCTGCCTTCCAAGCAGCAGGCCCGGGTTCGCTTCCCGACCAACGCTGTGACATATATATAAAATATTTTATGCAATTGTTTAAATGTCTCAATCCCCCTCTTTTTTGCCTTTTCTTCATTTTCTTCCATCTTTGTTTCCCGTCCCCTTATTCCTCTCCTGCGCTTCCCTTTCTTTCTCTCCACACATACACACACCCTCAATAAATGAAGAATTTTATTTCTTAAGTTCATCATTATCAAAACACCTGAATAGATTCATATAAATAAGTATAAGTGGCAATCAAAATTAGGTTTTTCTGGTACAGGATTAGTTTATTTGCCTGTTTTTTTTCCAGGTTACAATCAGATTTAAGATTTTTTTTTCTGGTAGTCAATTCCTGACTAATCTAACAAGATATTCAATATTGGTCAGGAAATGAGTACCTAGATATTATTGGAAGAGAAATGTTACCAGAAAATCTGGGGTTGTTAAATGAGGATGGATGAACTGACTGGAAAAACTAAAATATAATTATAATATGAAGCTGCCTTAAGTATTAATGGGAGGATGATATATTTCTGTGTTGCTGAATTGATATTTTGCCTTTGCTTTTAAAACCAAGCTTAATTGATTTTTAGAATTGGTTAGAAATTGATAACTTTTAATAGCTTACCATTAATTTAGAATTTAATATTTAAAGCTATGGATACTAATATAAGACATAATAGTACTTTATCACTGATGATGATTGAGCATTATAGTTTGACCATAGAACATCATGGATTACCTATTTATAAGTGCCTCTCTCTATATATTTACATTTAAAACTATATCATTAACTTTAATAATAAGCTTAAGATTTGAAAACCTATAATAAAATAATAAAAATATTCTATAATTTATATAAGTGTTTTGTGATATTGTTTGAGAGTATTAGTTCAGCAATAAATTTTAAACATAAGACTTTTGGAAAATATGAATTTAATAATCAAATGGAAAGCAATAGCAAATTGTCACTTATGTGATTTTAATTAATTATTATGTATTTGGCAAAAAGATTATATAAAGATTACATTACAGTATGTTTTACAACAGATATCTGTGTAAATAATGAAATTATAATGGGAATTTTTCAATTTACTAATCTACATTAAATTTCATCTGCAATAAAAAAAATGACATATGGCATTATTGCTCAGAAGTTCTTAAGTGTCAAAGAGTGCAGGGCTCATCTACAATGTAACAAAACAACAACCAATTAAAATTGATTGTGCCAGCTGAAACTTTGGGACCTAGTAATAATAACTGTATTCATCTGATTCACATTAAGTCAAAAATGGAATCATTTTTTGCTTAATATTTTAGATGACATAAGAATTATAATTTAGATACATATAATTTAATAATTTAATATAATTATGAGAAATTCAGCAACTTTTAACATTCAGTAAAGATAAGCAAAATCTTTCAAATCTTTATGGCAGCCTGAATTTATTATTTTATTTTAATTACAGTTTATAAGATTTTTAAATTTAATTTTGAGTACATATACATTTAAAGAAATACAATAAAAATGATTTAAATTTATAAAATTATGAACCTTTTCTTAGACAACCATAAATTATAACTATATGCCAGACATTCTGTCATAAGAAAAACTATAATTGCATGAAAATTATTATCAAAACTAAGCATATTCAAGGGTGTTAAATGTTCCTCATAATCATAGCCTTGGGATGTGCATAATTATATGGGTGAGTGTATATATAGGCAATAGATTATTCAAAATGTATGTTAATCAGATTGCCCATTTTTTTGAAATGGTGAAGCAGGATTCCTTCTAATTTATGGCATTAGGGTTGTTAGCTATATGCCATGCTTCTATGATCTTCTGCTTAGTCATTTTACTCTATGTATGTTATTTTGGTGGATATGGGCTCAAATGTATGACCTATGGTGTTTTGGTGCTTAAGGAAGATTGACTTATACTCTGGATTACCTGTGGCTTGTCTATAAAGATATCTGTGTTGGAAAATCTGAATATAGAGACATACACATAATTTAGCATAATATATAGTGCTGCACACTGCATGCAGGCATGTAATTTTATCTACAAGGAGTGAAGTTTGTTTTATATAGAGTCTGTCCTTAGAATTATTTATTAATCTGTTAGTTGTGGGAGGAATATGATAGCTTACTCGATGTGTTGTGAACAAGCTTTATTGATGATTTTGGCTATTCATGGAATATATGGAAGTAGTATCAAGATCTGTCATCCTTGGATTGGATGGGTTTGATTTCATCTTGTTATAAAATTGTTTGACTCTTTTTGTGAGATCATAAAGTGATTAATTTAATATAGATATGTTTAAAAATAAAACTGAAGAAAAAACACACTCCATTCTTTGTCTGAAAAATTTATAAACCTAAATGATGTTTGAATTTTTTAAAATTTTATTTTTCTTAGTTCAACATTTATATTACAGCAAATATTTTTGTATCACTTTTATATAAGTTGTTGTATTGATATAATAATAATTTGCTGTTAATTGAAAGGAGACTCTTTGATTCCTCTTGAACGTCTTAAATAAATTGTGCAGGGCAAATTCCTAATGTCCACTCTATACATTCTTGTTGTTGCAGCTGTTATTACTATATTATTATTTATATAGTATACAAACATGGATGGGATGCTCACCAACACACATTAGTAAGTGTGGTGAGTTTATTGGCTTTTATCTTTGAATTTAAGATCAAGAAATACCATAGTCTTTCTTCTCAGTTGTCTAATAGCTATTAACTGAAATATCAGTTGAGTTTTTTTGAAGGCAGAATGATTGTGAGAATGATTTTTTTTCCTTTTCTAATAGATATTTATAATTATGACAGATAAAAGTAAATTATGATCTTTATTCCCAGAAGGCTGTAAAGTCAACATCTAAAGCAGTAGTTGGTAACCAAAGGTGGAGAGTGCTAAGAATCTCCTGATTGTGGACCCAGTCTACTGTTTGATAATGATTTTTTATTTAGGTACTTACAACTGCAGATCACTTTCAAGTGAAGAAAGATTGCAAAATTTGAAAGAACTGTCTCATATAAAATGGGACATTATTGGACTTTGTGAAATTAGAAGAAAAGGTGAAGAGACAATTGATTTAAAAAGTAAGCATGTACTGTACTACAAAGGAACAAACATTGGAAGTATAAGTGGACTAGGATTTTTTTAAAATAAAAAGTGGAAGAACAACATTGCGGAGCTTGATGATGTAAAAGACAGAATGGCAAGATTAGTTATTCAACTTAATAACAGTTACCAAATGCAGATAATTCAGATTTAAAATTCTAATTTTGATGAAGAAATAAAGGCTTTTTATATGAATGTACAAAAAGCTTTTGATCAGACCAACCAACATTTTAAAATTGTTATGAGTTTTTAATGCTAGAGTTGGTAAGCATTTAAAAGATGAAATTGTTGTGAGTAAATTTGGTTATGGTGATAGAAATGAGAAAGGATAAAGTCTTGTGGAATTTGTGGAAAAAGAGACACTTTACATTATGAATTCTCTTTTTGAGAAAAATGTAAACACAAATGGACATGGAAATATCCAAATGAAGGCACAGCAGATTTGGATTATATTTTGATTAGCAGAAAATGTGTATTTCAAGATTGTAATGTTCTTAATAAATTCAACACAGGAAATGATCATCGATTAGTAAGATTTAAGATACTTGTTAATAAGCATTTATTTTTATAGTGCTATGTTTTTTTTTATAAATTGTAATACATTAAAGATCAGCCTTCTCAAGCTATTGTGCGTGTGCTTTTTATGAGTGTTAATAATAAATGAATACTTTCATTCCCAACACAAGATATAGTATTTATGAAAGAATAAAATGAATCAACTTATTCTTTCCAACCCAAATGCTTATATATGGGCAAATCTTAAGTACCGGAAATGAAAGGGTGAGGATAGACCACTCACTTCTATCCTCACACTTTCATTTCTAGTACTTAAGATTTGCCCATATATAAGCATTTGGGTTGGAAAAATTAGTTGATTCATTTTATTCTTTTATAAATACTATATCTTGTGTTGGGAATGAAAGTATTCATTTATTATTAACACTTGTAAAAAGTGCATGCACAATAGCTTGAGATACTTGTTAATGTAAAACTAGAGAGAAAAAACTATTAAGAAAAACAATATTTACAGTTGATATTCCTAATATTCAGAAACATTCCAATGAATTTAAATTAAAACTTGTAATTCGTTTTCAAATATCAATAGATTTTGAACATGATTCAGATTTGAATAAAATTAATAAAAAAATAACTAATACATTTTTAAAAACTGCAACAAAGGTGATTGGTACAAAAAAGCAAAAATTGACCAATAAAATTTTTTCTGAGACAAGATAATTTATGGAAAAAAAAAGAAAAAATATAAAAATAATGATTTAAGAAGGATTGGATATCTTGAATTTTGTAAACTGGTGCAAAAAAAAGTTTTTAATGACGTAAGAAATTATAATTGTGAACTAGCAAGGAAAACCATAGAAGAGAATAAAAGTCTCAAGAGTGCAAAAGAACATCTTACTATTGGCAGGAAACTTATGTCTGCAATAAAAAAAAAGATAGAATTATTACTGAAAAGAGAAATGACATCATGAAATGTGTAGAAAAGTTCTATTAAAAATTGTATAGCAATAAAGACCAAGAAAAAGTACTTCCTACAACTACTATATCTTCTGAATTGCCCAGTATTTTAAATGAAGAAGTGAGACATGCAATTAAATTAATAAAGAAGGAAAAGCTCCAGGTAATGGAATTATAATTGATATCATAAAAGAAGCATATAAAGAAATATAATTTTTTTTAGCAAAGTTATATACCAAATGTCTAAATGATAAAGATATAATGCAGTATTGATATTAACATTTAAAAAGTTGATAAAGAATATATTAGAAATTGCAGATCTATCAGTCTTTTATAAGCTCTATGTAAAATTTGTACTAAAATAATTATAACTCATCTGCAATGAACTTTGGATTTTAACCAACCAAAAGAACAAACTGGATTTAAAAGTGGTTTTAGTACAATGGATTATAGCCAAGTATTGAGAGAAGTTATAGGAAGGATGAATAAATATGAGTTGCCATTATTTTTTGGATTTGTAGATTATGAAAAGGCATTTGATTCTATAAGCGGTTCTTCAGTGATTAAAGAAAGCATTGGATCATTAAAGGTATAGATCCAAGATTTTGTCATATTCTGAAGAATATAGCAGCAACAATTAGATTATATAATGCTACTAGGAAGATTAACATTGAGAAGGGTGTAAGACAGTGTGACTCCATATATCCAAATTTTTTAAAGCAGTTTAACAAAAAGTATTTTGTGGATTAAAATTGGAAGCTAAGGGATAAAAGTAAATGGAAATTATTGAAGTCATCTAGATTTTGCAGGTGATGTAATTGTTTTTGTAAATAATACTTTAGAGCTTCAAGAAATCTTGCAAGAGTTATTATATGAAAATAAGAAATTAGGATTAAAAGTAAATGTTAAAAAGACTAAAGTAATGTTTAATGCAATTTTTCAAAAGATGGAAATAAAGATTGATAATGATGAGTTAAAAGAAGTTAACAACAACAAATACCTTGATCAAATTATTACTACAAATGGAAACATAATGGATAAAATTAATCATAGAATTAAACTTGGTTGGAGTGCTTTTGGTAGAAATAACTTAATATTAAAAGGAAATAAGCCTATATGTTTGAAAAGAAAGGTTTTTAATAAATGTATTTTACCAGTTCTTACTTATGGATCTGAGACTTGGTCACTTAACAAAAAAGCAGTACAGAGACTTCAGACCACTCAATGAAGTATGGAGAGATGCATGTTAGGAGCAACAAAAAGAGATTGAAAATGAAATACATGAGTGAGAGAACAAACAAGTGTTACTGATATCATTGAAAGAATTGAGAGACTGAAGGAGTTGGGTTGGACATATTATTAGAAGAGATGATAATAGATGGTCAGTTGAAATCTTAAACAGGATTCCAAGAGATTGTAAAAGACCTAGAAGAAGACCGCATGTGAGATGGATGGATGAAATAATGAAACTGGAGTGATGTAGAGAAGAGAGGCTAGAGATCACAGAAGATGGATTGAACATGGAGAGACCTTCATCCTGCACTGGCTTGATGATGGTTAAAATGATGATGATGATAAAACATAAATATGTGTCTAATCATAAAATGTTGTTTGGATGTAATATATTGTGATCTTAGTAAGACTTTTAATATGGTGAATCATAGCATTTTGTTATCTAAATTAGATTTTGGGGTTTTCTTCTTCTCTTGCTTTAAATCTTATTTAACTGACCAACCAAATTATGTTTATTATAGATTTAAAGAATCTGAGATTTACTACTATAAAAGTGGACCCAATTTTATTTTCATTATATACTTAAGGTATATCTCAAATTGTTAGCAATTGTAATATTTTACAGTTTTTTTAAAATATTAAGTTCTTAAAATTGATAATTTGTCTGGTCATTTAAGATTGCAGAGTTCTACAAATAGCTTTGTGATTTGGTGTTTAAAAAATCAGATGATTGTTAATATAAAGAAAACATCTGTTGTCTCATTGTGTAATAAAATATTAACCAGTTTTTTTCACTATTCTGTTAATAATATTGTTATTCTTAGAAAAGATAAAAGATTTAGGCATCTGGTTTAATAGTAAAGGTCTTTTTTTCGATCATATTAATGAAATTATTCTTAACTACTGGCTTTATATTAAGGACAAAATTTTTTTTACATAAGCAATCATGCATTTATTTATTTCATGTAATACTTGTTCCTACAATTAATTATTGTACTGTTGTTTGGAATTCAATACAAAATATTATGAGGAATTACTGCCGAATATAACGAAAAGGTACTTTAAGTATATAGATTTACAATTACTTGTAGAAAATGAAACATATGTTATGAAAAAAGGAATGTTGAATGATATAGTGTTTCTAAGAAACATTGTTTTATATAAATACGATTGATATATCAGAATTTATTTATAGAATTCATACTATGACTAGAAATAATATTTTATTTTATATTAAAAAAATATAATCATAATTGCTAAAAAAATTCTGCCATGCCCATGTGGTATAATATTTTTGGATATTGATATATTTCATTTGAATTTTCGTGATTTCTTAAATCAATGTAAACTAATTTTTGCTTTGTATAAGCTGTATTGTAATTGGTTATTGGTCTGCTGTCACATGATTAATAATAAAATTGAATTGAATGCTCTGCATATTAATTTTAATAATTATTATTTAATATTTACTTAATATTTAACAGTATATGAATGGTTTAAAAACCCTGATGATTTTTATAATAAATAACAACATTGTTGAATTATTGCTAAAAAAAATTTAATTTGAAAAAAATAATAATAATTTGGGAGTAGTATGAAATTAATATATTGGATTAATGATATTGCACTTATATATAATTTTAAAAAGGTGTTAAGCAAAGACCTATTCCTTGTATTCAAATTGGTTAAACAAATGATAAAACAATCTTACTAAAGAGGAAACGCCTCTAATAAAGAAAGAGTTAAGAATAATGTATTACCAGATTTATTAATGATGAAGGGTGAGATTGTAAATAAATTTTTATTATTGTTTTATCTTGTAGCTAAAAATAGCTAGTGATGAAAAAAGGTCTTATTTGAATCTGTAAACTAATTTAAAGTTTCATCTACTCTGGATTCGACCCCCAAATGTAAGCATGGCATATGTAAATATTTAATTTACATAAACATATATGTATTTATATAAAGATTGATTATATGAATATACATGAACTTTTTTCCTGATATCTTGTTGCAAAAAATAATAATCATTTAACTTCTCAATTAGTTTATTAAAGAGATTTTTATTACAATCATTGTTACTTTTAGCATGGGTGTGTGAGAGAAGCTTGAATTACTATGTTAAAATTTTTTGTAAAGTGTAACTTCTGATTGATAAATATATGATTTTGTCAAACATTGGTGGTCGAGAGGTCAGCGACAGCTGCTTTACAAGCAGTTGTTCTGGGTTAGTGGGTTCGCTTCCTGGCTGATGCTATGACACATGAGGAAAAATATATATATGATTTTCTCTAATATTATAATTACAATCTTCATAACTTTAAGGATGAAAGTTATAAAGATTGTAATCATAATATGAAAGAAAATCATATATTTATCAAACAGAAATCAAACTTTAAAAAATTTCTGTTTTTACTGCTGCAACTATTTTTTTTTAAACTCATGCACTTATATTCACGCAGCAACATGAAACTTAATGCATTAGTAATAGCATTGTAATTATTAAATGAAAGGAAATTCATTTTCATTATTTTGTATATACATATAATAATAAAAGAAAATTATTTACACAAAATGCTATAATCTTTTTTTTATTTTTCTGATAAATGCTTATATAAATATATCATATATATAATATATATATTGGTTGTTTTTGGTATAACAATTCTCTCCATACAGCAGTGCCACCCAGCAAAATGGAGGATAGAAGGTTTGTGCATCACAATCTCTATCTAGTATTCAGTCATTTAATATCCCCAGACTAGTTTCTAGAGTATGGCCTCCAGAGGAGTCTTGAATTTGAGAACACTGCACCTAGATCCTTAGATCTAATGCAACTCTCTATCACTGGATGTCACTACTGTATGAGAAAGATGCTACTGTTTTAACAGCTTGTGTAAATATAAGAAATGATGATCATGTGTTGTTTTATGTTTTGTGTATCTTGACATTATAGTAAATCATTATATTATGTAAAATACCACTTATCTATATATTTTTCTAATATAATTAATAATATTACTTTAAACTAAAATAAATAGAAATTTGCAAAATAAATATAAAGTTAAATTTTAATATGGCATCATTTTCAAACATTATCGATCCACTTCAGAATGAAAGTCTCTCCACTTTCAACCCATCTATTCCAATTTCAAGCCTCTCTTCTCCATATCATCTCAGCATATTTCCTTATTTTGTCCATCTATCTCACATATGGTCTCCTTCTAAATCTTTTATAATCTTGTAAATCATATACATATTTTTCTAACAATTAAAAAAAGCACTTGAAATCTTTCTTTTTCCTCTAAATATACACTTCCAAAAGCAAAAAATCATCATTTCATTTCCAGATCATCAACAATAAAATGTTCTCACGTCACATCATCAGACTATTTACCTTCACTGATGAGGATTTAGGATTCAAAGCTAAAACTAATGCTATTATGCATCTAGCAGCCATGTTTATACTATTCGAGCTATTATCTCATAATTAAAAAGTTAAAGTTTAAGCCAGTTTTCTTGCATAGTTATAGATCTCTCACCAGGTTATTAATTCAAATTTACGGTAGATGGTTCTAGGACAAGAATGCAAAAAGCTGTTCTTGGAGGTATATGTTAGAAGCAAACAGAGAAAAATATGATTTATTGATTATTAATATTCATAGTCAAAATATCTAGTTAATTACTTATGGTCAAATCTATATAATTATGTAAGTAACTCAGCTTAGTGATTTTTATTTTTATTTTAGATTATAAGATTGAATGATATAAGCAAGTTAAATACAGTTGCTAAATATATAAATGTCTTAATTCCAATCTTAAATACTATGTCATTATTGACAAAGGCAAAAAACACAAACTGGTCAAAAGATATAGAAATTAAAGTATTAACATTTAATGTTAATTAGAGTGGAAAAAACTGGTCTTAGAAGCATATATTAAGAGTAAATTCAGAAAATCATGGAATGTTTGCTAATATTAATCTTTTACATAAAGTATTTTTCAAAATAATAATGCTAATAAATATTTAAATTTATAGATTAGAGCTCTGATGAAGACTGCTGGACAGTCAAAACTGTAAGGAAAATAAAGAAGTTTAAGAAAATTTGTTTGCATTGAAATGTATATGAAAGAAGTGTTATAAGAAATATATATGATTATATGAAGATATGCAAAGAAAGTGAAAGAGAAGAATAAGAGAATATTTAAATTTAAAACATTATTATCTTAAACAAATTGATCATTCCATAATCTTTCGTTCTAAAAAACTTTTTGCTTTTTTGAAAGTCGTATCATTTGCATGAAAAGCTACAGAATAAAATAGTTCATTCTATTTTCTCACTAGTTTATGTGTCAATGTGTACAGGAATATCTATGTAATAGTACTTTAAAAGAGTGATAAAAATATAAAATATCATGGACAATAATAATCAAAGTGTAAGATATTAGAATATGACTGATATTTTAAACATCAATGCTCAAAATAAAAACCAGCATGAAATTAAAACAATATTACCACTGTAATATTGGTTTCATGTTTTAATCACTAGGTTTTAATGTATAAGTTAGAGTTATTTCTAATATCTGGAGCTTTGATAAATATTGACCATATAATGAATTTTTAGATTATTCATCTGTTTGTCTATCCACCGAATTAATTACCCATCTATTTACCCATCTGTCTATTTATTTTTTTATTAATTTATCTGTCTATCTATATATAACATTTTAAACTATAATTATGATGATATTGAGTGTGTTTAATTTTATCTATAATTTTCTAAACTCTCATATCAGTATTATTTTTATCTATAATATTTTGTTCTTCAAAGAATTTATTTTTTTAAGTTAATTGTTTACTATTTCCTTTAATAAAATATTTTTTTATTTACATTTTTTTAATAGAAACACGTTTTTTTGCTTGTCTTTATAATTTTTTTCAGAAATCAGTCATTATATTAACATTCTGTTTCAGGGTTTTTATTATTTTAATCGTGGTAGATCTATAACTTTTTATATATTTTATATTTTACAGCTTCTACCAAAAAATCTTAATTTACTAAGAAATATTTTTCACTTTCAGCTGAAAAAAAAAATCTAGATCTAATAATACTTTCCGAGTTATTGTGAATCTTTTTTAATCGTTCGGGGGGCTTTTTTTTTTTCGTCTTTTTCTTTGACTGATGAAATTTTTGAAATTTTTTAAAACAAACATTAACTATTTTTTAAATTATCATACAAAAGATTCATCTGAATGAATCTTTGCATTTTTAAAATATATATATTAGTAGCAGCTCTCATAAATGAATCCAATCATTCTAATTCCAGAAAAAAGAAGAAATAAAGACTAATTCCAGAAAAAAGAAAAGATAAAGACAAAGAAATTAACTTTTTCACTAAACACATATACGTCAACTAGTCATATAATATTTTGTGGTATTATCTTTTAACATCTGCAAGAAATATTTATTGCTGAAACTTTAATATCTGGGTTGATATAGTTCTCTCGTTTATCTTCAGCCATATCTTCCCCATGAAAGAAATATATACTACAAATCTTTGAAATATTTGAGATAATTTCCATAACATAAATAGAATCTGATATTTTCACAAAACCATTAATTAAATTAAAAAAATTATATCAGTAATATCCTTAAACTTAAATTCATTAAATGCGCAACAGCCCTTTGGAATCTATGTTGTACATTAATATTCAAGTTTATCTCTCTATTTTAAAAGCTACCAAGATATTTAATTAGCAATGTATAACAAATATGAGAATGGAAAACTTCTTGGAAAATTTTGAATATATATATTGTAACCTTATGGTTGAGTTCAATGTTTGTCAAGCCCTATTTAAATGGCCAATTGTATACAATTTTAATTAATAATAACTATTCAATATTAGATAGGTGTATTATATCAGTCAGTGGTGTGTTATCATAATTGATAAATTATATTATAAAAATAAGTAAATTTCATTAATAGATCTTCTGAGAGTGATAAAGAATTGGGCTGTTCAAGATGTGTGCTAAACCCTTTGCCAGATGGTGTATGAGACTTTTTATATGCAGTCTGTTAGATGGATTAATTTTAATAATATCAAAATAATTTATTAGTGTTAATATTAAATTAAGTATAAAAATATTTAGTATTTTATTATGATTAAATAAGTCAAAAAGACTTAAAATTATAGCTATTATAAATTAATCTTTATAATTAATTATCAAGCATATTTTTATTGCAATTTAAAATAGTTTTGAACAGCTTAATTAGTTATCATTTATGTTTATAGATGGAGAATTATTAATTGTACTTTAATTTATGCACATACAACAATTTAATTGGTCTGTTAATTTTTATAATCATCCTCTCTGGTAAAAGTTAATAAATAAGCCAATATAGATTTTTATAAGGGAGAACAGAACAGGGAGAATTAAAAGAACCAGGGGAGAAAAGTGAATTAAAGAAGAACTGGGAAGCTGAAAATTATTAAAAGTAAAAAAAATAATTGGATTTGAATTGAAATGGAATTAAATTGCATTAGTAACTTGTAATTAATGGAGTAGAAATCCATTTAACCTATAAACATGAAGCATATTATGACTGTCAATTGATAATTACCAAAAGTTCACATTTAAAACTGATAGACATACTGGAGGAAAAAGCCTGTGAAAATGGATTTCAAATTTAAACTGACTCAGAAGTTCATAAGCTTGAAATTTTACTCTTTATTTTATAAATGTTTTAATTATAGTATTTGCAGTGTTCATTATGAATATAGTTATAATTTATTTGAAATAACAGGAAAGAAAGAAAAGAGAAAATTATTTTGTATTTTTAGTTGGAAAATAAATATAAAAGGAGCAGGACTATGATAAGAGATATTTAATGTATTTTATTGCTGTTTTAGATTTATAAAAGATTTGTGACATTTCTTCACTTACATAAAATAGTATTTAAAATTAACCCCAAACATTACAATTTTCATTATACTATATTAATTGCATAATATACGAAGAAAATAAATTTAGAAAAATCAAGAAATTATATTGTACAGTCAATTTAAGAAAATAATAATCTATACCTGTCCAATTTAACAATATAAATGAAAATACTAAATTACGAAAGTTTTCAAAAATATTTATTAAGACTCTTAATATTAAATATTCTCTGCATTGCCTTAAAACTTATGTTGGAGAAAAACTGGATACACCATTTTGTAACTTCGGGTGGCAAGTGGAATTGACATGTTTATTAAATTGAGTTATAAAATTTCACCAATACTGAATTAAACGGCAACTTAATTCTAGTATATTAATTATCATGTTAACCACATTGTGGATCAGATTTATAATATACTATTTAAATAATATTTGTCTAAATTGCATGTTGTTATTAAATTAGTAATAAATTGAAAGGTTGCTAGTCTTTCACATATGCCTACTGTTGTTTCACAGACAGCCAAACAGCGGTCTGAAGAGCCATCAGGCCTTGACACATGACAGAGATTTTGATAAGAAAAGGATGATACCACCTTTCTCTTTGCTTAACTGTATATATATATAAGCCAGTCTTAAGCATCTTGGCTTGAAAGCATGAAGATATAAACATATTCATTTATTACTCACTGAGTTTTTAATTTACAATATAGTTCTGTTAAGCAATACAGAATATGAAATCCACATATGCGATAAAAATAAAAAGCAATGTTTATCTTCAACCTCTTTAATTTCTGGAATAACAAAGCATTTAAAGTTAACAGAAAAAACTACAATTCTTTATGGATCCAGCAATGTACTAAGATTACAAATTAAACTAATAAATATCAAATGCATTCATGTGGTAAAGAATAATCATCAATCATATAAAGCTGCAGATTTCAAATGGTTGCAATCAAGATTTCGTTCTCTTTGTTTCATAATAAAATTGTGAAAAGAGGTTTATGTAATGATCTTTTATTATTAATAATATTATATGTATTGTCTTGTAATATTGTATATGTTTATTTTACAGATGTAAAACCTGGTTCGTGTAGAAAATGAAACCCATGATATAAATATAAAAAAGGGTAAAGTAATCTTATTTTTTATAAATTTTTGTTCATATTTTAAATATGAACACAGGTAAAAAGATTAAAATTTCTCACAATAAATTATTACAATTTATTCTTAATATTTTCTTTCTAGTTGATAAAAGCTACAATTGCTAAATAATAATAAATAGGTGATATCCAATTCTAATTAATTTAAGTGCATTAAATATGGTGTTTTGTATGTAATACTTAACTAATTAATAGCTAATGACAGCTGTAGTTATGAGTCGTTCTCAAATTGATAATAATTATAATTTTCATGTGCCAAACAGTAATATATTCCATTTTGCTTAGTGTCTTTATATACTCATAGTAAGTAATATTAGTATGAGATTTGACAGTTATCATGTTGAATGATTATAATGGTACATGTATAATATCTGGAATATGTGGTAGATCTATGTTGCATCACATTAGGTTCACTTATTTTCTTATCCTGAGTGATGATGGAAATTATCCTTATGGGTGAATCATGACTGATACCCATAAAACTTTTGTAATGTATTGGTATAATTATTAAATAAGGGATTGACTGCCCCTTTATTTTTCATATCCTTAAAGATGCTCCAAAAGTGACACCGGGATTGCAGACCATTTGTAATCACAAAATGACCATGGTCTATTTTGTTAGTTTGTTCTCTTTGCCTTAACTCAATACTATTATATCTCTGGATATATCATATGTTTCATTATATTCCGTATTCCTAAGTTTTAATGGTTTAGTATTGATAACAATAGAATCCTTTCTGAAATATAGTATTTAAAAATGTAGACTATACTTAGCATTGAACAAAATGATGATAAAAGATCATATTAGTTAAAAGTTATTTTATATGGTAGATTATTACTTAATGCCTATTTATTTGAGATGATCCCATCTATACCATTAGTCCATGTTATTTATTGTTTATACCCTATTTGTTTTATATGCTGATATTTTTCCTTAAAGGAATCATATAATATAAAATTAACAATTGAAAGGTAGAATAATAATAGTCTTGATTCTTAAAGCAGTATTGACTGTTTAATAGCCTAAATAAATGGATTAAAATAAGAAGTCAATAGTTTTTATTAACATATGGTAGCATAAATTATTATACCTTAAGTATATTCATTGTCTTATCTTGTATAATATAATATTGGTAGCTTATTAACTATTGGATAGGAATTTTGAATTATATTACTTGTGTCTATTTGAAGTGAATAAGTTCTTAAAATCATGCTATTAATAAATAGGTAAAGTATAAGATGTATAATAAGTCAAAATAAACTCGATATAAGTAATTGACTTAAATAATAATTAATTAAAAGATAATAATCTATTAAATTGGTAAATAGATCTTAAGAGATCTTCCTTTAGTAATATAATGATGTAATTAAATCTTCATAATTCTCCAAGATTATGTATGTTCCTTTTTGTTATTAATATTTTACAAACTTGTAAATAATGTAAATAAATTTTGTTTGAAAATATATCTAGTTATCTGTAGCCTTATTGCTAAATACTATCCATATTGTTATTGCTATCAACATACTATTTTTATTGTTATATATAGGGTATATGAGCACAGACTTTCACACGACCCACCACTCTCCATTCTATCTAATAATACTGATACAATCTTAATATATATCTAAGCACTTATAGTATATATGTGTAGAGATGATAATCTGGACCAACTGATGATTGCTGGTTTAGCATGAAATACGTATATTGGTGATTATTTATCTTTTCCACATATATGTGTTTGGGTGTATCAGTGTTATTAGAAAGAATGGAGCATGTTGGGTCTTGTGAAAGCCTGTGCTCATATACCCTATATATATATATATATATATATATATATATATATATATATATATATATATATACAAGGTATATAATAAGCCTGTGTTTCAGTTATTTTTATTGTTGTAATAAATACCATCAACAGTTAATATAATAGATTTTTTTGTGTGTTAGCTAAGTTTGAAAGTTGTGTAATTGTAATTGACTTAAGTACGCACAAACAACTAATAGAATAAAGTGCATACCTTGACGACATGAACTTAGCATTATTCCCAATTTTTAGGTGAATTTACTGTGTGTAAAGATTATGGATTCTTTTATCTTTACCTTTTTCTAGTTTGAAAATATATTATTTTTACAAATTTCAAGACATTATATGTGAAAAAACCCCATTTAACTATATACTGTACTAAATGTGTTTTCAATGTTTGGTTAAAAAATTAATGTTAATACTAATAATGCTATTCATTTCTTCGTCCATAAAACTATAATTTATTTACAGTTAAAACAATGTTTACATCCATATACTGTATACTGATATATATAAAAATTGCAAAAGAAAAGTAGCTTTTCTTTTAAAATTAAAAAAAAAAAACAAAAAACAAAACAATAACGCTTCATGTTTTAAAAAGCATATTTTTATTTTCGCTAAACTTAATTTGATTAGGCAGAAGATACTTTATGTAAAATTAATGAACAATTTGATAAAACTTCTTTATTTTAAAATTGCAAATTATATTGGGAAAGACGGATAAATTGTGTTTAATGTAGTATATTTGCAGTTATTTAAAGTTTATATTTCCGTAAATGTTTTTAGTTTAAAAACTAAATTAAATTAAAAAGAAATTTAAATGGAATTAGAATAAATGCTAATGGATTTTCTTTTAAGAAGAAAAGCATCTTATTTCATAATAAAGGATACATTTAATATTAATCATTCATCAGGTTATTCAAATCAATTATTATTTTATTAGACTA
Source organism: Epiperipatus broadwayi (assembly GCA_028023455.1). Lineage (NCBI taxonomy): Eukaryota > Metazoa > Onychophora > Udeonychophora > Euonychophora > Peripatidae > Epiperipatus > Epiperipatus broadwayi. Next base: position 9,824,889 of record JAQFVV010000030.1, read on the forward strand.
TTGCATAAGGATGTTTGTGCTAGCAATAATTTTGTAATTTGAAAAATATTTGCGTTGTTATTCTACCTGTAAAATGATAGAACTTTAGTATCAATTAAGAAGTCATTAGTGATTAGGTATTTTTGACTTGTGGTTTTTAGCAAAGTGCTTTAAATGTTTAAATATTAGTTTTCCTATCTGTCTTAATGTGAATGAAACAGTAAGAAGAGAAACCTTGGAAATCTAACCAAGCATATAAAGTCTCTCTATTATCAATGAGCCTTTTATTATTGGAATCCATTACAATTAAAGTTTATACTGTCAGATCGGTAAAAACTACCTATGGAAAAAGATCTATTTGGGGTTTGCCATATTGTCTTTTTATTTTATTTTCTAGCAACTTTTTGATAAAGGATGGGTATGAATTTGTATTTCCTACAACTTTGGTAACTCATTCAAAAGAACACACAGTAAACTTGAATACATGTCAATAGTATATTACTATATAATCATCTGAAAGTTTTTAGTGATGGTATTTTATTTGTCCATATATAGAGTTTGACTTTTTTTTTAAAAAAATATTTAAGAATTAAACAGGATTATGAAAATATTCCAATATATATAATTATAAAAATATTACTATAAATAGATATATATATTTTTATGCATAATCACTGTGATTAATGTTTTTTTTTGTTCTAAATTTGCTACATATATTTATTTTCCTCTTATCCAAATAAATTTTAATTAATGTGGAAAATTTTAAATATATATATAATTTTTTAGGAAAAATTTTTAAAATTTATAACCCCCCCCAAAGAAATTAAATCATATACAGGCTTCATTCTTTGTAATTATAATCGCACGCAAGACGTTATAAAATAAATGCTTACATATATTTATGTATACATGAGATGGAGGGATAAGATGAAAAAGTGTGCAGGGTTGATATGGAGAAGAGAAGCTAACGATCGGAGAAGATGGATTGAATTTGGAGAGACCTTCATCCTGTAGTGGATTGATAATAGTTGATGATGATGATATAACAAATTTAAAATAATAATATTTGTGCAAGTACATTTTGTAGAATCTGCTTATGGTCATGTGCAATGTTTAAAGCAAATACAGCTACTTGTAATTAAATATTTACAGTAATAATTAATGCACTAAACACTACTTGGAATAACTTTTAATTTTATTACTCATATCAAAAAAGGACTTTTAAAATCATTAGTGCCACCTGTATTTGAAACTCTTAAATCTATTCATATATTACAAAATACCTTCCAATGTAAAACATTAAACACAAGTACAAACGTTTACTTTCATAAGTTCAATTCTCTCACCTGTTTTTAATATATTTATTAGCAGTTTATAAGAATATAAAGAACAGAATTCATCTGCATTTATTTTGATCTTACTATTTTGGGATCACAATAATTCTTTTCAAAATTAGAATAAACTTGATAATAAAAATATGAAATTAGGCTCTTAACTTTGACTCCATGAGAAATTATTATAATCAATACTGTATCTAAACATTAGAGAAATGCATTAAAATTTTGCAATAAAAATTAAAATATTTTATTATTTCACATTTTTTGAAAAAAGTTATTGTGCTATAGAGTAAAATTATCAACAGAAGTCAATCTCTGATAATGCGCTATTTCTTAAATATAAATTTCCACGCACTCACCCGCAGGAAAGAGTTTAAAAAACTTAAGTGAATCACTTAAGTTTAGAGCAAATATTTAATTGTACAAATCTATAGAGGGATATATTTTCAACCATAAAACTAAAATTATCAGTGAAAAATTGGTTGCCACAATTTGAGGATGTAATGAAAACAGATCTTTTTTAAATGTTCATATTCTATTATTGTATTCTAGTTTGAAAAATAGACATTGTGTCAAATTTTGAATTACTCAATTAAATACACTCAAATCCAGTCTTTATTGTGTTCTATATTTCATTGGGTTTAAAAAAAACATGTCTCCAAAACAAAAACCGAATAAATAAACAAAAGTTTATTTCTAAAATCAAAACATAATTTTACTAAGATAAATTCTGAGTCAAAATCTTTTTTCTAGATTCTCAATCAAAAACTTTTTAAATAAGAAAAGAATTGAGGTACTTTTCTAAATGCAAACACGTTAATTAAATAAATTATCTTCTACAGACATCACTGAAGTCTCATTTAAAGGCCCCTGCAAAGTCACTGAATTGAATTATTTCAAAAATGAATATGACCCATTTTCATTTGTATAGTCTTAGATGAACACAAAGCAAAGATTATCTAATTAATAATTAATTAATTTATGTACACAACACCAGATGTAAACGATATTATAAACCCACAGTCTAACATTTAATGATATTTTTAAAAGTGGTGATTATTAGAAAAGTTTAAAAAAACCATAACCTAAATAAAATAAATTATTTAAAAAATGAAAGATTCCATGAGAAAACAATTAACACTTATAGAATGGTTGTCTTAGTTTATACAGGTAATTATATAAAATCTACACAATAAATTGAATTTTTGGGGCAAAAAGTTTATTCAAACTTAATCCTACTGCATACTCTTATTCTTCTCCTTTACTTTCTTTGCATTTTTTCATATATTCATCTATATTGCTTATAATAACTCTTCTCATCTACACTTTAATGCAAAATTTTTTTTAAATAAAACTTTTTTATTTTCCTGACAGTTTCGATTGTCCAACAGACTTCATCAGAGCTACAATATTTGAATGGTATAAATACATAACCATTACTATATATATAATATACATACATATGCATGTCAAAATATATACACATACATCCCTTAAACATACATATATATATGTGGATTTTATATATATATATCTATGGGTGTCTGTGGATCTATATATGTATATTTATGGAATATATGTGTATATATTTTGATATGCATATGTATGTATATATATAAAGTAATGGCTATGTATTTATATCAATCAAATAATTAACTCTGATGAAGACTGCTGGTTAATCAAAACTATCAGGAAAATGAAGTTTTATTAAAAAAAAAAAATTGCATTAAAGTGTATATGAGAAGAGTTATTATAAGCAATTCTAGTGCATAATTATATCTCTCAATTTTTAGATAAAAATGAAATAAAAAACATTCAAATTTGCAAACAATTAAAATTTATTACTCACATTTACTTGATGAATGTAACATTAATATATTATTAGATTAAGACATTTCACATACACACATATTTATATTATGTTGTCATGAACAAATAAAAGATTATTCATGCAATAAGGCAAAATGAATGTATGTGAAAATGATAAATGTAGGTACGGATCTGAGACTTGGACACTTAATAGAAGAGCAATACACAGACTTCAGACACAAGAGATCGAAAACACAATATATGGGTAAGAGAACAAACACTCTGATCTCATTAAAAAAATTAAAAGACTGAAGTGGAGTTGGGCTGGACATATTTCTAGAAGAGATGATAATAGATATATAATTGAAATCTTAAACTGGATTTCAAGAGATTGTAAAAGACCCAGAAAGAGACCAGATGTGAGATGGAGGGATGAAATAAGAAAGTGTGCAGGGGTGATGTGTAGAGGATTGAACTTGGAGAGACCTTCATCCTGCAGTGGATTGAAAATGGTTAATGATGATGATGAACCAAAAAAAAACTGGACTATAATGTTTGTTATTAATATCAAGATTCTTTTGGAGTTTCTGTGTATATATATATTATCAACAACTTAATCATTCACAATAAATTTTATCTGAAATACTAAAAAGTATTTATTGCTCTGAAATTCAAAAAACATGTGTGCACCAAAAGTGATAATCAATTCTATGTGCAATTCACTTAAAACAACCAGAACTAAACCTAGCCACTCCAATGAAACTTACAGATACACTTCCACCTCTTGCAAGCAGATGGACCACAAATATTTGATTACATGTTGCCAAGCTGATAAACCTATCTGAAACCTTCCTTGAAGGTAAAACAACCTACTGGCAGATCTACAACCTCAGATTTCAAAACCAGACTGCCCTTCTGACCACATTGGGCATAGACAATAAACCATTGCTAAAAAAGTTGAAGAAGTGGTTTGTCAAACAAAATACATAGACTTTCTCTTAAAGCTCAACATCTCAACCTTACCCACTAACCATTTCTTGGCATGGAAAAGAGGATTCACCAAAATCAATCCTCAATACCAGCTATGTAATACTGCTGACAAAACCATCCAGCACTTACTCTATAATTATCCATTCCTTTCCCAAATCAGAACCTTCCTCACAGAGAAAGTTACATCTGATATCAGGGTGGTCTTTATTATCCAGAATTCCATCAAGACAGGAATATTTTCTCATCATATTTTCTGTCTTCCTTACCTTCACAGTTTGGTTGACCAGATGCGAATGTGTTTTCAGTCATTCAGCTTCAGTCACAGAGACCTTCATAGGTGTTGTCAAGAGCATATATGCCAGGGACTGGTTCCTTGCACCAGAATGTTTACACAAAGAGACTTGGTCCAGAATTGATCTACCAAGCATTTGATCTTATGAATATTTACAATCAGCTATGCAGTATACCATGTATGAAAACAGCATCATGAAACTATGTAAATTTTGTTAATAATTTGATAATACTGATAAAACTGTTGTCCCAAAGCCATGGATTTTGAACTTCAAAGTTCCTATTTCTATGCAGCACAAAACTATATAGGGCAAAATAAATGGTTTTATTATTCAAAAATTTGTAAGAAGTTTGAGAGTTTTCCACACTCTCACCGTATTAAATCGTGCAGACAATTTAGACAATTATTTGGGGGGGGGGGACACAAAACAATATAAAATTTGAAAAAAAAAATTTTTTTTCATTGGCATACTGTGAGAATATCAGCTTAGTATAACTACAAAAATGACTTCCCATTTCACACCCAAAGCTTGCTACTCCAGAAAAATACTAGCAAGAGTAAAAATAAATATTTAAAATTGAAAATTATCACTAACAATATAGTTACGCTCAAACAAATTTGCTCACTGACAACTCACAGCTTCTATTGGATCAACATACACACACACACACAAAAGCTATTAGATTTTAAAAATCTGATTAATAAATGCATTTTTAAAATAAAGATTATACCATTTCAAGTTTTCAGAAATTTTTCGCTTTGTGGAATAAATCAAAAACAATTGCTAATCTTAAATTATTATAAATACAAATTTCATACAAGTTATCAGTTTAGTGCTTCTATTTATAAAAAAGTAAATAAATATATTTAAGATTAAATTATTTTAAACCAATGCTTTTGATAAAGTAAAATCTAGAAGAAAAAAAATACTTTCGATGCATCCGATATCAATTTATATGTCAAAGCGTCAGCCAGGATGCAAACCCGGGACAACTGCTTGGAAGGGAGGTATGCTGACCACTCGGTCACCAACCCTTGACATCAATATATATATATATATATTGAATCGTAACAAAATATTCTTTTTTTAAATTTTACCTACACTTTATTTTTATTTTTTAAAAGAGCAAATAAATTTTCAATATAAAATTGACATTAATTAGGTATTACATTACAAAGAGGTTTTCTAGCTTTAATCTTTCAAAATCAATAAATAAATCCCATGAATGTGTGTGTGTGTGTTCATTACTAATTTAGTTTAAATTTTAGCTCAAATATTTGGTATCTGGTCAACATATTTGCAACATGTGGTACATGACTGATGAGCATTTAGAAAAGTAACATCCTTGAATGATGATTAATGTATATCCAAATCACATTCACTGAAACTAATAAAGTTTGTTTTATATATATATTATATGAATTTCATTTTAATCTTTAAAAATCATAATTTGTTTTATACACACTAACATACATAATGTACATAGTAGATGGTAATTTTTTTATTATTTCAAAATAACACTAATCTGTAAACAATAAAAACGTTTCTGATAGTAAAACAATTACCAAAATCTTTTAGACCCTGTAAGTGCTAGAGTTCTGCTTAAAAAGAAAATATTATAATGTAATATTATTAGTAGCAAAAATACTATATATATATGTACATTACATCATAGAGTACATTTTCCTCAAAAGACAGACTTTATACATTTTAATAAAATCATTCATACATTCAGTTATACTTTTGTTTGTAAGCGTGGTTTGGCTTGGTGTAGTTGATACAGCTTGTAATTAGGAATTGGAAGGTCTTACAATCAATTCCGGTGCCCACAGGTCTAGCGCTCAAATTTCTTATGAACTCCGGAGGAATAAAGGTATATCCATTTTTTTGAGTTCTTATTTCAATATCACTCATTTATTTTTATCCTAATCTAATAATTATTGTCTTTAATTTTTTTAATATCACAGTTTTTTTTAAAACTTTTTTTTGAATCAATAATAAGTTCAGTTTATTTTTTTCAGATGTCATATTATAATGTTTAGTGTTGAATTGATTTTGTACATTTTGTTCTCACTACATTTGATGATTTCTTTTCTAATGTGTCAAATGTTGGAAACTTTTCTTCATTATTTGGATAAACTAACCGGTCATCAAAACAAAACAAAACAAAAAAAAGAATTTTAAAAAGTTGAAATTTGAAAACAAACAATAAAACGTATTAAAAACACAAAATATGAAATTGATCATCATAAACAATATAATATCAATTTCTTAAGGACTTACTATTGTATTGTTTAACTTGTATTTAAATTATTAATGGAATATTTTTATTACTTATTTTTTAACAAAAACAAAATTAAAAAACAAACAAACAGTAATATTAAGTCATAGATAAAATATTATTAAAAGACAGTTAATATAAAAACTTTACAAATAATCCCTCTATTATTTGTTAAACGGATAAACAAACTTGTTATACAAAAAGCTCTACCATACATTTCCAATCTTAGAACTGAGTTCGAATTTAGAATTCAATTACTCTAATTTAGCTTAGCAAAAGTTTTGACTTATTCATTATTCACTTTATATAAGTAACTATTATCATAGACATCATCATCATCATTATTATCTTTGTTCTCATGGCTCTCTTTTTAATCTTAGTATATCTCAAATAATAATGATAATGATGATGATATTCATTTATTTATGTGCTAAACAACAGCATAAAGCCAATTACTATTTGTGCATTAAAAAATAAAAGGGATAAACATAATGCATATAACATAATAATAAAGGAAGTAACAAACAAAAAAGTAAAATAAATACATATATAGATGAATAAAATAAAATAAATTAATCAACATGACATTTGAATTTAATAATATTACAAAACGGCTTATAATTTAAATTAAAATGATTATTATTACCAAAAATCTGATTGTATATAGAGAGTAGTCTGAATAAAGGAGGAAATTTAAGGCATTGGAGTGACAAGTTTGAATGTAACAGACAAAAGCTGACTTATTATCATGATTATAAGACCTAATTGTAATAGTTGAAATTATATCAGATAGAATAACTTTTTGATTAATGATTTTATGAAGATATTTAACATCTCTATATTTCCATCTAGAAGAAAGAGAAAGAACAACTTTATGTTCCAGAAAAACATAGTTGAAGAACTAATTAAACAATGATTGCAATCAATTACATCCTTGTTTAGAATTAGGATTACAAATCATTGAACAATATTCAATGATAATGAAGAAAAAGAAGAGGATGACATTGGCATCTTTTCATCTATTCTATGAGTAACTAAATTTAATTTCAAAATAAAATTATATTATTATTATTAAAAACTAAATGTCAACAATTATAACATGCTATTCTTGCAGAAGAGTAGAATCTGATAGCATTTATGAAAACATGATTCAATGATTAGTTTGTGAATTATCAGATTATAGACCCTCAGTTATTATTAAATAAGCATGATGATGTAAACTTTGTGCTTTTAAAGATAAGAGTAAACTATTAGCTATTAAAAACAATAAGTGAATGAATATAAAACTAAACTTTGTTTCCATTCCATTCAATTTGAAATAAAATCAGAAAACTAATTAGTTAGTAGTATGATATTCTAAAATATTTACATAATTATAAATGCAATATTTTGATATGTGATGACTTATAGCACGGGTGTGGGAACCTCAAGTCCATAGGCTAAGTCCAGTCCCCAAAAGTTATAAATACAACTCCCAGACATTTTCACAAATGAACTTGTATAAAACTTCTATTGCATATAATGCAGGGCAAATATATGTGTAAATATTGAATTAAGGAAATATGCCCATGTTTTTGAAAAGGTAGGTTTTTAATAAATGTGTTTTACCAGTTTTTACTTATGGATCTGAGACTTGGACACTTAACAGAAGAACAATATAGAGACTTCAGACCACTCTAAGAAGTATGGAGAGATACATGTTGGGAATAACAAGAAGAGATCAAAAACGCAATGTATGGGTAAGAGAACAAACAGTTGTTAATGACCTCATTGAAAAAATTAAAAGATGGAAGTGGAGTTTGGCTGGACATATTGCTAGAAAAGATGATAATAGATGAACAATTGAAATCTTAAACTGGATGCTAAGAGATTGTAAAAGATCCAGAAAAATACCACATGTGAGATGGATAGATGAATAAAGAAGCATGCTGGAGTGATGTGAAAAAGAAAAGCTAGAGATCGGAGAAGATGGATTAAATTTAGAGAGACCTTCATCCTGCAGTGGATTGATAATGGATGAAAATGATGATGATGAGTGAATTAAGATTTAATTAAAATATTCATTTTATGACCTATATATTTTTTTTCAACTGTCATAATAGTTCTATTTCATTTTATCAGAGGTGCAATATTTCCAATATCTTATCTATATTGTGTGGTCTATCTGACTACAGATTTAATCTATGATGCTGGGAAGATTTTGTTTGCTTTTAGTGATGTTTACAGATGAATGTATAACTAGCAAAAATAAAACTAAAATTTTATTTCATTTTACTAATATTTTATATTTAATTTTTTTATCAGGACAGTTACATGGAAAAAACTCAGTGCAAGCCAGAGTAATCAATAGATACCAGAAGGCTTGTGCATAAAATCCCCATCTAGTGCCCACTCATCCAATATCCCCAGACTAGTTTCTGGCCTTTGTTAGTGAGGAGCCTTGGATTGAGAGCACTGCATCTAGATCTTAGGATCTAACATAACTCTCCAGCAGCCACCTTTTATTTCTATATATACAAAACTATGAATCTTAAATTGAAAACACCATAATATTTTTAATCCAAGCTCATTAGCTTATATAGTCACATAGGTTTGAACTCAGTTCAGTACCCATACATTTTGGTGATCTTCATTCCTTGGAGGGTTGCATTAGATTATAAGATCTAGGTGCAGTGCTTTCAGATCCAAGGCTCCTCACTGATGAAAGTCAAAAGCCAGAAACCAGTCTTGGGATATTGGATGAGTAAGCACTAAATGGGGATTTTATGCATAAGCCTTCTGGCATCCATTGATTATTCTGGCTTGCACTGAGTGACAATATGTATAGAGAGTTTTGCCTGTTTTAATAACAGTTATGAGCAAGCATGAGAAATGGTGATCATGTAATGGTTGCATGAAGTAATATAATAAAAATTGACATAGAAAATCACACATTTGAAAAGGTATGGACCAATATATATTTTTTTTCATATAAATAAATAAATTGATGTGCCTGATATATCTGGAAAATATTTCAGTTAATAAAGAATATCTTATCAAGAGATATTATTTATCAAAACATTCTGACCATAACAACAAAATTATTGGGGAAGAAAAAAATATTAAAATAGAAAACTTGAAAAAGAACATCATCAAGTAACTGACATGTTTTATAAAAGTACAAACAAGTCAGAAAATTATATGAGGAAAAGTTATTTCATTAAAAAAAAAATTCAAAACCATTTTCTGAAGGAAGTTTTTAAAAAACTGCAACCTAGCTGCTATAGAATTTATCTATCAGAATATAAAAAAAAAATTGAAAATAAATGTCAGGAAGATAGATTCAACATGAAGTGGAAAAATTGTCATTAACTGTGGAATAATTAATAATAATGATGTTTCTTTATTTTTAATTCACAAAAAAATATATATCCTCATTTAAAAAGGAAAAGTTTGCATTGGTGGTCGAGAGGTCAGCGCGACTGCCTTGCACTTGCAGGCAGTTGCCCGGGTTGCGGGTTTGCGTCCCGGCCGATGCTGTGACAAAAAAAAAAAGGAAAAGCTGAAATTGGCCTGCCAATTGAAAAGTTGTCCCACTCTTAATGATTAAATTAATTATTTTTGATAATCTTTAAGCTGATAATTTTGTATGGCCAGCTAATGAAATTGGCAGAAAAAAAGATCCACTCACGCAATGCCAGCAGATAAAATTATAGAATTATAAAACAATGAAATTAGTAAAGGATTAAAACTTATGGAGTTCATGAATATTATTGATGTGGTTCAAAAGAATTATTTAAAAAATAATAGTGAATACATTCTATATTTTATTTTAGTCCATTTTTATTACATAAATGTAAAGGATAGTCTCCAGGCTCTATTAGTTAAATTTTTAAGTTTGTTAAATGTAAACAGGCTATACAGATCTAGTGATGTGAACGCAGCAGTTGATTTGTTTTTTTGAATAAAAAATGTGCAAAAATTTTTGAATAAAAGAATATCTTTACATTATATAACTTCTAAAAATATTTTCTTTGATTTTTTTAAAAAAATAATTTGTATTAATAAAAGAAACATACACATCATAAGTTATGTAAGTAATCAGAATCTGTATTCTGCTATAATAATTTTACAAATTTTAGAAGACTATTTAAAATCAAAGAATAAATTGACTTCAAAAGAGTTATTGGGCAACTGAAGAATCATATTCGATTTAATTCAGAGAATTTTTGGTCATTATTTTGTGTCATATCCAAATAAAAATATATTAACAATCCTTATGAGGGTGGCTGATTTTAAAATTAATAATTTGGTAAAAATTTATGGAATCACTACTGATAATATTTTGTTGACAATCTAACAGCTCAGAAACAAAACAAAAAATACACTGGGCAAAATATGCTGCAGTTTTTAGTTACATTTATAATGTCTTTTTCCTTGATTCACCTAAATCGCATGATATTGTAAAATTTTAAACCTATTTCTTTGTTATCCCTAAATAGAAAAATTTAGGGAAAGTGTGTATATAATAGAGTAATAAAAAATTTATCTATATACAAAAATATGAACTGGATTCACATTAGGTAAATCTGTTGATATCAATATGACACGTATGCTATTGTGACGCCTATTGACAGCATACTGCAACGCGTTATTTACTTTGACCTGAGAAAAGTCTTTGACATGAGAAATCATTATTTTGATTTCCAAAATGGCATCTCATTGGATTTTGTCATCAGATTTTGCAATGATCTTACTTTTTATTATTAATAAGCATAGTGTATATCTTATAGTATTACCAAATATAACACAATATGACTGGAGTGCTTCAAGGAAGTATTCTTGAATATTGTTTTTTTTTTTACTTTATTGTTTAGATATGCAACAGTATGCTATTGGTATTAATGTTCTTAGTTTTATAGATGATATTAATTTTGATGAACATAAAACTTTTCTGACAAAAAATTTCATATTTGGTGTCAAGTACTGAAAAAAACTGTTCCATATCTGTTTTTAAAATCATTAACTGACATTTTCAACTACATATAAAACTTAAAAAAATATTGCAAGAAAGAGATATTATAAAGACTTAGATGTTATTTTTAATACTATTGGAATATTTAATAATAATGTTTGCATCTGAGACTTGGACACTTAATAGAAGAGCAATGCAGAGACTTCAGACCACTCAAAGAAGTATGAAGAGATGATGTTAGGAGTAACAAGAAGTGATCAAAAATGCAATATATGGGTAAGAGAACAAACAGGTGTTACTGACCTCATTGAAAAAATTATAAGACTGAAGTGGAGTTGGGCTGGACATATTGCTAGAAGAGATGATAATAGATGGACAATTGAAATCTTAAATCGGATTCTAAGAGATTGTAAAAGACCCAGAAAGAGACCACATGTGAGATGGATAGATGAAATAAGAAAGTGTGCATGGGGTGATGTGGAGAAGTTAAAGATCAGAGAAGATGGATTGAACTTGGAGAGACTCATCCTGAAGTGGATTGATAATGGTTGATGATGATGTCATTGTAAAAAGTTACAAAATTGTGGGCTTGATATTAGAAATTGTAAATTATTTAAGAAAAATAAATGCATATATTTATTTAATATACTATTTCTATCAATTTTAAGACATGGTTATGTGATTTGGAACTCCAATATTTTAAGTCATAAATTGGCATTGAAAAACGATTTTTAAAAATTTTAGAGAAATTTTGATTATAAATACAAAACCTCAATGCATTGTATAAAAGATGAATTTTTAATGATAAGAAATTTTTAAACAAAATTACATCAAGTGAGATGGTTATAAAATATTCTAAAATTCAAAAGTGAGATTTAAAAATTTGGCTCTGATAAGACTGACTAGATTATATAATAATGCTATAGATCCAAATAATAAAATTTAGGATTGCTAAAAAAAATATATTCCAAAATATCCATGAATAATTTGAAATTATAGTAATGTTTGTTCACTTTTATTTGAATGTGATAACAGATATCATTTGTTATAATTTTGATTGCTACGAATATGACTATTTAATAAATGAAAACATGCGAAGTATATTATTTATGGATAAAATATATTTTCTTAATAAACACGGTTAATGTGTTTACAATGGATTTATTATTATTATCTTATGTATAGAGTTAGTAATCTGGACCAACTGATGATTGCTGGTTTAGCATGAAATACTTATATTGGTGATTATTTATCTTTTCAACATATATGTGTTCTAGTGTATCAGTAATATGAGATAGAGTGGTGAGTGGTGGGTTGTGTGAAAGTCTGTGCTCATATACCCTATATATTACATATATAGACACAGGTATATAATATGCCTGTGTTTCAGTTATTACATAATAGAAATATCAAATAGGTATATGGGACTGAACCAAATTCAGATATACCAAACATTAATAGCCCTAGCATCACCAAAGCCTTAAAGGTAAAATTATAATAATCAATAAAGCAAGTCATATATAGCATGACATTGTTTTATAATAAGCTTGTATTTACAAAATGCAATATAGAGAGTGTACTAATATAAATTTGGTTCAGTCCCATATAGCTATTTGAGGTAGATAGCTGAAATTAAAGACTTTTTTACATTTGAAAATTTCAGATTTTCCTCTCAATAGTTACGTATTAAATAAGTACTGGAATTTGAGTTGATATTTTAGATCTAGGGTCTGAATGTTCTAGCTCCTCACTGAGGTGACTGGGGATAAAAATATTCCAGATAGATTTTAAATATTTTCTCATACCACACTAATTAATAAGAGCTTGTTTGAGTTATTGGTACACTCTCTATATTGCATTTTTGTTAACCATTATAGTAAATATATATTAGGAAATTAGATCCCAAATACATCAGCTAATGAGCTGGTTATTATTTTATCTTCATTTGAGAATTTGTTAATCACATATAATAAAAACATCCTCATTATTATTATCTTTAATGTCCCTGACTATTTCTTGGTAATGCTACTTCTCAATGCACTTCATGGTCTTCTAAGGTTGTTGTAATTTTATAATTTATTCAAACTTGGACAATATAATTTCTTTTGTAATTCTCACAGATATATTTTGGATTACATTCTACATAATTTGATTCACCTTGATTATATAACATTTCAGATTGATTTATAATCTCCAATTGAATTTTATATTAAAGTATAGTACTTATAATATGGTTTAAATGCATATAGGTGAAGTAAATAAAAATTTTCACAAATAACATTCACCATAGTGCTTTTGGAATATGTTTACTCCATATTCATAGCCATTATAAAATGAAGAGAGATTTTAAAAAGGAAATTATAATTTTAGTGAGCATATTTCCAAATTTAATTGAAGTCATATATATTCTAATATGGATGTTAATGTGAATTTAAATTACTTTGGGTCTGTTCTCAATAGTTTAATTGACTTGTATTATCATTAAATGTATACCTGTCATGATTTTCCTTATTGGTTCTCTTCCTTCTTAAGAAAAATTATTAAATGCATCATCGTAAACATAATAAGAAAGCTAATGACATTCTATATTATAATAATTTTTATCAATTATAGAAGATTGACTAAGGTTTTATATAGAAAATAATTTCTTAATCATATGCTGGAACTTCTTGTAATTCCTCATTTTCTGCATTGACCTATTTTGTCATAATTTATGATTCATACATACTGGCACTTTAAAATTTAAAATAATGTTTATATAAAAAGATACAATCATAACTTAGAAAAATTTGGTACATTTGGTTTGTCAAATATTGTATTAAAATTGGATTATTATTAAAATGCTGTTATATGTTTAATAATTTAAATGAATTATTATCGATGCTATAAGGTCTTAGAACCATATCTATGATGTAATGGTTTTATTTATTGGAGGTAAAAAAATATTTAATGTTCATTGGATTATCTCCAAAATTTTATGTGGATTACCTAAAATCAAAGAATTTGGATATTCTTAAAAATATAGGAGAGGATAGTTTTTTATACCTGGAATATTTTAAAAATATGAGAATCAGCATCTATCATCCATTATGTGTCTCCAGTAATTCACATACACTATTTGTGGGAAATGGTTAACTGAAATTATTGCTGCTGAACTGAAAATTAAATGTGATGCATATTTCAATAAATGATGTTAAATGAAACAAGGATTTATAATAGATAAGAAATAATAACAATTGTATATGTGTTGACTATTAGGATATTGGGTGAGAGAATTATTTCATACCATTGTCTAATAGATTAAGTTTCTCTCTGTTCAATGTTGCTGTGAAGAAAGCTAATGTTTAATATTAAATTAGTAAGCTGTAAGATAATTAGTATACATTTTGCATCTAAAACTGTAAGTAATACTATAAATGCATTTTCTTATAAGGATATAACTTTAACTTATGATGCTTATGAGTTATGAAAACCGCCATATTTGTAATTTTTATTGTAAAATTTTATAGGTACAAAAATTACTGGTTTTATGATTATTGTGGCTAATTTAGCTAAAAATTTACTACTGAAAATGAGAATTTGAAATAGTGATTGGAAAATAAATTATTCATCAATAAAAGATTACTTATAAAACTTATTAGTAATATACATTCTGAATCTATTTGTTTAATTCAAATGGCTACCCTGTGTAAATAAATAAAAAAATATTGGTGGAGTTATTTCTTTCTTTCTCCTAAACTGATCCAAATATTCTTTGCTTTCTTGAAGAAGTTCTATAGTCAAATAAACTCAGGCAAAAAAGTATTATTTCCAGAATATAAGAATTGTGCAAATCAGATAAAGTAAGTACTTAAATTTTGTTACCATGCCCAACAATTTAAATCCAAAGATGATATTCATTATAATAAAAAGATTAGTGAAAGTTCATCTAAGGGCCTAACTACAAAAAAAAACTTACTGTACAAACATTAATATTTAAATACAAGTATATTGTCTATACTGAACTTAATGTAATTAGAAGGGACTTGAACTCAGACTTTCAAGCTCTCTACATCTATGAAATAGCAATAAAAATAAAAGCAAAATTCATTCATCAAAAAAGTTAATGATGTAGAATGATATATGAAAAATGCTTAATAAATAATAAAATGTCATTATAGACTGCCTTAGTGATACACAACTTAGAATTGTTCCTATTAAAAAAAGGTAAATGTTTTTGAAAACAAGATTTCAAAATTACAAACAGGCAAATTAAATGCAGCAATACTAAGTCAAAAGTTTCTACACACAAATATGTTTTCCTCTTATTTAAAGAAGAATGTTATTGTGAAATTGCCAAATCAAAATTTTGGTCAAAGTCATACATCTTCATCCGTTTTTATGAACAATTAATTATAAATAAAGACTTGACTTTTAAAGATGCAGTGACCAATGTATAATGGATTGTTGCATTTACAAAAGTTCTGCAGCTAGAAATGATAATAAGTAGACATTAAAAATAAATATAAATTTAGTTTTAATGTTAAATATTATACTTGGGATGAAAAAGGCTTTTTTAAAAATATTATATATAGAACATTAATAAGTTAAAAGCTAAATATTATTTTTGCAAAAGTGTATGATCGAATAGCTTTTAAAGAAACCTGTTTGGATAAACAATTTATTGTTATTAAGCTTATAGATCATCCTTATTTAATAAATAGGCATAACTGTGAAAACTCTCCAACTTTTCGAAAGATAACAGTATATTATTAACTGTTTAGCTGCAATATTATATATCAAAGCAGATGGTTATAAAACTATTTTATAGATTACATTTTTATAGATTACATTTGGATTGAGATGGCATTAAGAAATTAATTGTATGTAGTTAGCAGATAATATATATGTTTCTTTTTATATTATTATACAAGAACTGAATAACATCTTGCCGCCCTTGGAAAAATATTTATTTAATTTTGAACACAAAATGTTGGTCTTAAATAAAAACAGGCAAAACTCACTATATATATTGCCACACACAGCAAGCTGCAGTAATCAATGGATACCAGAAGGCTTGTGCATAAAATGCCCATCTAGTGCCTACTCATCCAATTTATTACTCATCCATTGATTACTCTAGCTTGCTGTGTGTGGCAATATATATAGTGAGTTTTGCCTGTTTTAACAACAGTTATACACAAGCATAAGAGGAAGTGGTCATATGATGTTTATTGGTTTAAATAAAAATAAAAAATCAAACGATTTATTGATTGGGTGTTCATAAAAAGTTCATATTCTGGAAATAACAGAGTTGGGTTATGATCTATACCAGTGGCTCTCAACCTTTCTAACGCCATGATCCTTTAATACAGTTCTTTATGTTGTGGTGACCCCCACCCTTTAATTTTGCTACTGTTATGAATCGAAAATGTGTTTTTCAATAGTCTTAGGCAACCCTTGTGAAAGCATTGTTTGACCCTCAAAGGGATCATGACCCACAGGTTAAGAACTGCTGATCTATATCCCTAAACTCCTGAATCTATCTCTCTATCAATGCATCAACTCAAGCATGCTATGTCACCGGAACTGTGCAAACTCAAGTAAAGGAATAAAACTGTTGTATTTCTACTCATTATTTATGTGATATTAATAAATCCCTTTTAAAATAGGTGTATCTTAGATTTTATTTTGTTTAATTTTAATGGCACAGGTTCTAGATAATGCTAGATATTCATTTCAAAAAGATTTTATCATCATCCAGCAGTTGTTTCTTTTTATTTCTATTGGAGCTTCATCAGATAGGCAATAAAATAACATTTGTAAATATAAATTATCATACCATTTACACCTCTTAAACACTTTGTCAATACTCTTTATTTATATCAAAACTAACAGTTTCAACTGTCCTGCAGTCATCATCAGAGCTCTTTACAATCCTATTCCTAACCTCCCTCCCAAAAAAAATAAAAAAAGAAGAAAAAATAAATATAAATTACAAACTCACTTACTACTATAATCTATATTATATCAAGTTTGAAATTTGAAACCAGATGCATAGATGTAAAGATCTCAATATTGCAATCCTTCATAATGTATAACTTATGAAAAATATTTTGTTCTTGGTTTTCTACAAAATTAGTTTGTGTTAATAAGAAAAATTTAGATACCATAAATTATTTAAATTTCAGAATCTATATATAGACAACTAGAGAACAATATTAGGTCTGAACTCAAAATGTTTTGCTATTTATTACAAAACATTTTGAAATGAAAAATAAAATATTAATTGATACCAAGAAGTTTGCAGCTGATAATTTTGGTATTATTTTCTTCATTCGCAATGTTTAGTTAAATAGAACGGATTTCACTATTCACATACACACTGTATTAATTTGTATAAGCTCAATGATGCTGTGTAGATAAAAGTACCAAACTCACTATACAGTAGTGCCACCAAGTGCAAGCTTTTGTAATCAATAGATACAGGCAGGTTTGTGCGTAATTCCCTATCTAGTGCCTACTCATATGAAATGGTGATCATGTGATGCTGTGTTGAGTACTCGAAAAATCTCAAACACAAATATCAGATAAAGACTTTTTAATAGACATGAGCAGCTGTCTTATCTTTAACCTAAATTCTGATTTATATAGGCCAATTTAAAACATCTTGGTTTGAGAGAATAAAGATGTTACTCTGTTCACTTTTACAAAGTAATCTCTTCACTCTCTCGAACCAAAAAATTTCATATTGGCCTATATAAATCCAAATTTAGGTTAAAGATAAGATGACTGCTCTTATCTTAAAGACTCTATCTTGTGTTTGGGTTTGAGAGTTTTCCTGCACTTAACACAGTATCAGTGAGTTTTTATAAATTAGTACAGCACATATGTAAAAAAGATGAAAATTCATTCTATTTAATTATAAATGTACTATGCATTTGGTAAATAAATTTCAGAGTTAAATACAATGTTTTTAAGTAATTCTTTCAAAACTACTGATTATAAATTTAGCTAATGATTTGGCAAGCATTGGTGAAATAACTACTGATGATAAATTATTGATAAAAAACAATTCAAAACAAAATGTTGGATATGACATGGCATGATTGTTTATTTACAGTGAATATGCTGATTAGCAAAATTATCTCTCTGCAGTAAAATAATTTTCCTAATTCATACAAAATTGTTACAGGTATATCAATAAAAAACTGTACATCCCATGAAATTGAATATTTTAAATCTATTTTTATTGTATATAGTCAGAAAAATATTTAAAATTAGCAGTATATTAAAATAATAAATACTTTACCAGTCTTCTAATAAAATACAATATTGATTCACTTCAGATAAATCTATTGACACTAATTTAACACAGATTGAAGAGTAGTAACTAGGAAGCTACTGAATATTATTTATTTTCATGTATGCTAAGGTTTTATCAAGTTGATCAGTGTATTTTAGTTTTAAGTAGCTTCTCATTGATTTATTTCACCAACTTCTACATAATTTTACTTTTTCATCTCTGGCAGAGTTAATTTTGTGTGTCATGATGTTACAAAGTCTTATACATATTAAATTGTAAGCAGAATTTCTCAAATAAGTACTTTTGGGTTACTGCTGCTTCAACTTATTGTGAGGATTTAGAGTAGTGTAGTATTAAAATAATATCCATTGTTTTGCTAGTGAGATTAAGTTGTACAAATTATTAATTTTTATAATTGGAAAATTTTGTAGTCAGATACTAAAAGATTTTAAATTTGATGTCTAAATGTGAAGATCAATGTTGACAATGCTGTGCTCTCTCTTTATATATATACATGTGTGTGTGAAGAGTATATGTGTTATATATATACATGTGTGTGTGAAGAGTAGTTCCCTTCCACAATATTTCATATATATATATATATATATTCTAACCTGTAATCTCGTGTATCTTCACTTCCAGATAATATATGATATGAAATAAAACGGGTTCTAGCTCAGTTAATAATTAATAAATAAAATATTCAGCATTAAAATTAAATATTCCATTAGCTCAAATTTAAAATTCGAATAAGGTTCAATTTATAAAAATAAATTAAATAAATATTTAATTTTTTCATGAGACTTGAAGTGAAAATACATGTGACAAAATAGATTACATTGAGCCAATATCCTACAGGATACTACCTCAATGGCATAAGAACACTATCCCCCTTATTACTATTTTAAATAACAAACTCATAGTATTCTTACGACTTTAATAACTTCTACTCACTAAGATTAAACCAATAATTAAATCTTAATCTTCTATTTAAATATAATCTAGCTCAAATAAAATAATCTCAGGTTCATAAAGTTTATTCTAAGTTAATTTAAAAATACGGTAGTAAAATATGAGAAGGGATTTTACGTCATAATCTACTACACTGAAACTAATAATAATAAATAACAGTAATAATATTCTTCATTGTTTAACTAATTCTGTATATCTTTTTTTTTACTATAATTTTATTACCATAATAAAATAATATAATATGATCTTATATCTTCATGTAATGATATAATAAATACGTGGTAGCATTTTAATAATCTGATAAACAAAATGTGTGTGGCAACTGATAGCATATAATTTAATATAATATTGTGATAACTGATTTATGACTAATAAAATAACATAAAATTATGATTATTTAATTAAATGAATACCAATAAAATATTTAAATTCTTAAATAATTCTCTATTTATCTTTTGTGCAAAATTATATATTTGTTTCAATTATTATGCATATATCGTGATTTCATGCAGCGATGTGGAGAAATAAATAACTCGGACACAAAATTTTGAAAACGAATTTTAACAAAGTTTATTAATAACAACAAATAGATAAACAATTCATTTATACTATTTACAGTGGATATCCTTAACTTTTACTTTACAATTTTATCTACTGGGTTATAGAAAAAATAATTTATATTTTAGTTATATATCTTTATCTAAACTTAAGACAAAACAAAAAAAAAGTTACTATTTGGTTTCTCATTATGGTTAACTTATTACAAATATATTTATCTACTTTATTAGCAACAACATTTTATCCTTAATATTGTTAAACTATCTTATTTTAAAAAATTCATAGGAAAACATTCTATAGAAACAAAAATAATGAGTATGGATTTCTCAAAATATTAAAAATTTTCATCTTGCAAAGTCAAAGATGTTTACGCAAAATATTATCCAAAAATTCAGTACTAGATTTTAGTGTTTATCACACGATGTTTACTAATCATAATATATTCTTCTTTAAGCCTTACTTTAGTATGATATAAGTGTAATCATCAATATATTTCTGTTGATCAATAAACAAAAAATATACTATGCATATTGTTTACATAATTTACTTTGTACTATTGTATTTTAAAAATATGCAATACTTATTTTTCTCTTAAAAAAAATAATACTAAAGCATTTAAAATTATTATCACTTTAAAGAAAATATCTTTGTTTAGATACTTTATTTTAAAAAAGTTTATATTTCATTTCCGAAATAAAATTCAAAATATATTCTATGATTCTTTTCTTTTCTTAGGATACTTTGGATCTTCAATTTTAAGTTATAACGTCCTATTCCTTCTAAGCAAATAAACCAATCTTATACAAAACGATAGCATAACCTAAGTTCTAAATTATTTATCACTTCTCTTAAACATATCTTACTGAACGATGCAGTTACATGAAATAAAGATAGCAAAAACAGATGCATAGGATTAAGGAAGAAAGCTAGAGTATTACTCTTAACATATCTCAAAATCATGGCACAGTGCGAAGAGATATGACATTTACCTGCCTAATATTCTCTAGTACAGGGACGATGTTAAAGCTATTTCTTCAGCTTTATTAGAACATCAAATATTTAAAGAAATATAAACACTGTCCAAATAAAATGTGTATCAGTCATAGGGTTTTGTTAACTATGCTGATATTCACATGAAGACTAAATATTATTTCCATTCCTTATAACATCCTATTTCTTAAAACATCATCTTGGTTTCCTGTTCACTAAGTACTTCCAAGCCACTATCTCAACATTATTTCTCAAGATTTTCCACATCTTACATCGATAAATAACTATCTGCAGTTACAAAAACAATAAATAAAATTCATTGATAATTTAAAACAATCTTACGATTCCATAAGAAAAGTTGCTTACTTCATTGCTCTGTATGTTTAATCATATACAATCTACTTAGACAATATTTGAATATCCAATAACATGAAAATTTTAAAAGAATCACATAATTATTTGTTATGTTGGATTATATCACTAATAAAAAAAAAATTGTCGTATGCATATTTTCAAATCAATCCTATCTCATAATGTTTTTTAAAATGTTGTATGAAATGCGGTACTTATAAGTAAAAAAACTTTTACACTTCATTCTTCCAATTTATGGATGATCTAAAGAAAACAAAAAATATATACATTATAAATTATCAGTAGTTATTATTATTACCAATAACCTTTATCTAGTCATCGTGTTCAGTAGGCTTCCTTTATCCACTTGAGCATTGCAGATATAAAAAAAAAATTCACACCCATACACTTTATATTAAAATATTTTTAGCTAAATTATTAGATTGTTATATTATAAAATTTTAATATTAATAAATTAATGTTTTTATGTTTTTCCTAATCTTATATAAAAATTTAGATTTAAACTAGGTTAACAAAATAAAAGGAATCAAAACTATAATTACATATTTTCTTGACGATAGTTCCTGATAAGTCCAAAATGTTTATTATTTTCTCTAGAGTTTTTTAAAAATGTTCTCCTCCAAGCGCGTTAAAGTTTGAAATAAAAATAATTATTAATCCATTTAGTAAAATTTATAGAAAATAATCCTTGGTTTTAGTATTTAGGACGATAATTATTAAATCATAATATTAATTAATCCCGTGAAGTTTTTTTTTTTAAGCATTTTCTCTGCCAGCATATCCATGCATATTCCATCTAATTTAGCTTTAGTTATCTGATAAACTTTTAAGTACTATTTGTATTTTTATGGATCCATCTTTTATTCAACTATATGTTCACTTTTTTATATAAGTTTCCTTCTTAATACATTTAAACTTTCGTTTGGTATTTTTATATATCACTTTAAAAAAAATTTCAAGTACTTTTAAACAAATCTTTTCTAAATACATTTTTAAATAATTCTAAGACCGTATATTTTAATATCAAAAACGCTTCTATAACATATTCTCCTGGGTTCTTTCTTAAATTCTTGAAAATATTTTTTTTAAATGTTACCTTCAGAAAGGATATAACATTTTACTCCTTTGAATATCATATTATATAAAGATTCATAAGATATATTTGTCTTATTACTACTTTTAAAAAAATAAATCTTGGATAAACTTATCTAAATAATAATGCATCTCCAATTTTTTCATTAGACTCCGTATGATGTCCGAGCTGTGGTTTTTTATGTACCAAAACAGTTCTTCGGATATGCATTAATAAAGCTGTATCAACAAATATTCCAAACATTTTTACAGTATTACAATTTATATCCATTTTATTTCGTAGTATATCCATCTCTATTGTGTAGTCTAGGTTAAATTTCAGATAAAATACTACTGGCAAGTACTTTTAAAAAATTAGAAAATCATCTCCACGAAGTTTCTAAATATATAATTTTTTTTTAAACTTTCCTTTTGCAAAATACTTCTTTAAAATTATCAATTAGTTTTTGCAAAATAAACGATAAGAAAGTACCAAAAAAAATTGACTAAAATAAAAATTTTAAAAATACTATCTTTTTGATAGTTATAATTTACCTTTCTCCAGTTTCAATACATTATTAATCTCCTCCGATAACCCTGTGCAAATCATATTTATAGTCTGTAAGAATACCTATTCCTATTGGTTAATTCTTACTTTAGCTTGAGAACAAATTTACATATTTTCAATTTCAAGTAGAATTGAATTTCAAAATTAGAAATTATGACATAATGAACTTAAAATATTATTTAAAATATTACTTTTAAATCAATTATTGTTTTATTAAAATTATTTAAACATTTAAAATAACTTTTAAAATAACTTTAATAATCTATTCCATTTATCTATTTTTATTTAAACAAAATATTTAATTTTTATTATATCTGTTTTCGTCTTTATTACATTACTTAAAACATTACATACGATAGTTAACTTAATATTTATTATTATTTGCTAGGTGACAATTCCATCCAATTCTATAATATAACTTTTAAAATATTTTAAACTTTGTTACTTTAAATACAAACAAGCATGTGTGTGAAAGTATTAGTATACAAGTCACATGATTAATAACTTTGACAGACGATTTTCAATCTATTTCTCTGCCTAGACTAATAAAATTGATACACTTATTATATTATATAAAATAATTATAAAATTTGGAAGAACAATTTAGAAAATATAGAATTAAATACAATTCTCACCATCATAAAGTTTATTTTTAAAATATATTATATTAATTTTGACTATTAAATATGATTATAAATTTAAACACTGTATTTATTAACTTATCAGTTTTAAACTATTAAAATCGAATTTATTAAATATACTTTTAATATTTATAGCTGTGTTATTTAATATGGCCAGCTTTTACAACTATATGAAACAATATTTAAAGCTTTACATAACTATTTTTAAATAATTTGCTATAATTTTATATACTACGTATTTGCTTTAGCCTCAAATTGTACTTTATAACATAATTGACAAACTATAATTAATAAATCAAAAGAACATATACTAAATTTAAAATTTTTAGTAATTGACTGTTATGAACTATTACCGACCTATAGAAAAGGGCACAATATATATATATTGAATTAAATATTTCCAATTGTTATTATAATAAACAATAAAAATGAGATCATATCCATGTAAACAGAGATAGCCTTTTAACCCTTTTCCTGCCTCTTACGAAGCTCCTCGTAGACATCTGACGTCACTCTAACTCTGCCAGTTCTTATGCTAAAAAATTCGTTTGATAGGTTTTGAATAGGTTTTTAAAAGTTCTGTAAGATGGTGCCCTCTTCCAAATTATTTTACAAGTAAAAAATAAAAAAAAATGCATTTAAACCTAAACAAAGAAAGAACATCGGTTGTAATTGGTTGTTAGTGAGATCTCAGCCGAAAAAGACATTCTGATTGGCTGGAAAGAACAAAGAAACCACCTGATCAAAGAAAATAAAGAAAAACGCTGAGATTTTCATTTCGAATGCAATTTTAAGTATTAAAAAAATATAATTTCAGAAATTAAACTAGTTTTTTAAAAAATATACTAAAAAAACAAAATTATTTTCGAAAAATATTGAAGATTTTAGTAAAAATATTAAAGAAATATTTAAAAGAAATATTTACTTTTCTATAATGTAAAAGTCGACCTTTTTGTTTATATTATAGCTTTTATGTTGCTGAAATTGAATATTTTAGAATAAATAAATAGCAATTTATTTTTGAAAGAACTTTCGTTCTCTTCATAACCTGAAAAATTAGTAATATACTTTTTATAAACATATCTGAGTTGAATTTAATATTATAGGCGAATATGTTTTAACAATAGGCTTTGTCTTCAGTTTGTGAGTTGGCCAATTAAAAGATTTGATTTTTACCTCATACAACCAATAATATAATTAGCGGTTAAAAGGTTAATCTTTGGTGTTTCCAAGAAACTATCAATTACTACTAATTGACAATCCCTGAGGCTAAACAAGTTTTTCATTAATCTATAATAACTTTTTTGTTGAAATTTTTGTTTGAAGTAAAAGGTGTCCTTAAAAA
This sequence comes from Epiperipatus broadwayi, assembly GCA_028023455.1. Classification (NCBI taxonomy): domain Eukaryota; kingdom Metazoa; phylum Onychophora; class Udeonychophora; order Euonychophora; family Peripatidae; genus Epiperipatus; species Epiperipatus broadwayi. The sequence goes on from JAQFVV010000030.1 coordinate 9,850,334, forward strand.
TCTTCTTTTGCTGTATATGTATACTGGGTTTTTCCCCCAAATAAAACCTAACCAGAAAATAATCCCTAGGATGATTTTTCAGTTTGTTGATAATATAAGCCCTATCCCAAATAAAAACCCAGTTAAGATTGTCAGCTCATTGAAACATACAAAGGATATATAGAATTATAAATTAGTGGATTAATAAATAGATATAAATGCAGATTTTTGTACTTGAATAAATGTTACTTACAATTATTTTGCAGGCAGATTCATAACTAATCATTTTAATAAACTTGTGCATACAATTTTACTTTTCATTTATCAATGCGCATTTATTCATTCTGATATAAGAATTCCTCTTTCATCTGACCTTCAATCATAAATTCTGTAAATAAATCAACATTGATATTCAAAAAGATTGAAACTTCTTATTAACAGTGATTTTAGTTCACAAATTAATCAAACCAGTTTAATGTTTCATATATTATTTTAAATTAAATGTTACTAATTTAACAGAATACACACATGTAATTATGTAGTTATGTGTATCAGTTGTATGAGATAGTGTGGATAGTTGAAAGGTGCTTGAAAATGTGAGTTCGAATCCCTTATACTTGCAATTAAGCTCTAGGTTATGAAGAGTTCCTGGTTTTCAAATAATTAATTTAACAGAATGTAAATAACTTTTGATATTCTCACATTTAACGAGAGTGTTCTGTGATAAGATTATAATCCTAACCGTTACATGTTTAAGCAATAGTAAAAGTTATTCACGTGTTGTTGAAATTACTAATATTGAATAAATGTAAATTTTTGTATTTAAATAAATATAGACTTTGTACTTGAATATATATATTGTACATGAAAAAATAAGACATCCCTAGAAAAAAAATCCCTAAGCCATCTTTTGGAAGTAAAAATTAATATAAGACTTAATCTTATTTTTGGGGGAACACAGTATATTAGATCTCATGAAATGATTTTGCATAAAAAACAGCAGGGTAAAGTTTCACAAATATTGACATCCAAATCGTTATTTGTTAACCAATAAAAATGAATAATGCTTTGAATGTTATTCTTATGCAATATTCCAGGATATGTATATATATTTATATGTTGTTTGATAGATTACTTGGATTTAGTTGTTATGAGGATTGGGTTTGTTGATTTTTATTTATATTGGTATTGTTTATGTATTGATTGTGCTCATGTATTTAATATATATATATGCATCATTTTCTAAAGAAAAAAGTCAATTCGCATTGTAAATTAAATATTAACTTTAAAAAAGGATTTAAAGAAAGAATGATGAATAAAGACATGAATATTATTTTTAAAAATAATAAAATAAGTAATTATATTCCACGTATCACACAAAAAACTACAAAATTATAAGTTTGTTGCTTTAAATTTATTTGGAAAAAAATGTTTATACACTTATTTGATATGCTAATTCTAATGATTTTATATCTTTTTATAATTTGAAATTTGCAAAATATTATTAGAGTCTTTTTTATCAACATTTCAGAAATATCTTTTATTATGAAGAAATCGATGCTTTCAATTCATTCTAGAAATAAGGAATCCTGAATAGCATGTTGTTTTTTAAAAAAATACATCAGCTGATACGAATATAAAAAATAGTCAAATGATATCATCTTAGAGAATAAAATCAAAATATACATAATTAGCAGACTTATATATTCTATTACATTTTAAAATGAGATTTAAAAACAAAAACTCTGAAAAATTGTATAAGTTATATATATATATATTGTAACGTTTTCCACGTTTTGGTTGATTCTGATAGGCCTTTTTTTTATATACATTATGAAGTGAAAGTTAATCAAGCTATGGATAAGAAAATATATTGTTCCTATTTTCAAAAACACATAGCTATATTTCCTGATTAACTGGCCTATTAATTATTATGACAGGAATTGCCAACAAAGTTAGTTTTAATTTATAAGCTTAATTTTAGTCACAATCGGGAATAATTAATCATAGCTTACCAGTAAGTTTAGCAAATTTCTATAGATGTTTGATTGCCATGCATGGTTTTTTATGTGAGAGAATGATCTCATTGCCATTGGTTTTAATTTGTTTTTAGTATGTCCTAAAGGCTAGTCATGAAAGCTTTTCTGGAGTTTATGGCCTTCATGATGAACAATATCAAAAGCTTCAGTCCACTCCAGCATGAAGAATTATTTCAGCATAGAGTGGTCCTGGATTTCATGATCCAGAACTAGTCAAAAAAAAAGCAGACAAGACCTCATCACACTTGTATTCTTCTTTTTATACTAGAGGTCCAAGTTTCAGACTTCTGCACATATTTTCTTTAGTCCTTTTATCAACATACAAGATAATAATCTTGTACATTCTTTCTTAAATTTAAGTTACAAAGTCTTTTTTTAAACATCCTTTAATTAGCTTCCAAAAGGTTTTTCTGATTGTAATCTGCATGTGGAATTCTCTTTCTTTTAGTTTTTCTGGATTAGTAATCTGTGTGTCATGTGTCTTTTATTCTTTCCAATTTTAACATTTATTTTTAATTAGTAAAAAAAAAACATGAACGAAAAATTGTACATTTAAAAAAAAAAAATTATACAAACTAAAAAAAAAATGTAATTGCATCTTTTAATAAGATCACTAAATTTACTTTTTCTTTTAGCTTTTACCAAATGCCAATATATTTGTACCATATATAAATAAATGGTACAATATATATAAATTTATATACAGTAGGAACTGCTACAATGAATATAATTGTTTTCTGAAGGTCGTTTATTATATTATGTATTTATTATGACTTATATTGAGATATACATGTTTAGAGATCTTTCATAACAAACCCATGGCTTAGAGTAAAGTTATCATCTAAAAAAATTATTTATTCAGTGGAAAAATATAAATTCAAAAATATAAATTTAAAAATATGTATCAGTCTGAAACTAAATTCAACTTATAAAATAAAAATGTAAACAAACATATCTTAATAAAATTTCACAGATTGTTTATTTCAGAAATTCCATTTTCTTGCATATAAATTTTGATTTTGCTTGATGCCACAATCTAACTTATTTTTGTCTCAACTCTAGTCATTTTTTAAAAAACAAACACTATTTAATATCACTTTATTTCTGCTCCCTTATTTCAAAACTATTCTTTTGACATTTAATTCTGTTTTTAGCATCATAATAAAAACCAAACAAATTTATTCTATTAAAAATCTTTTTACTCTAACTTTTGCCCTTTGGATTTCTTTCTTCTTGACATCATAACACAACCCTTGCTCATATTTACAACTAAAGTCAATCTTATAAAGGCATAAACAAACTAACACTAATAAAGATTACTTTCACTATTTTGTTTGGAAATTATTTTGCCAATACTGATAAACAACTTTCTCATTCAGGGTTCACAATCTCTTGAACAATTTATGGCCATGCCTCCTCCTGTGCTAGCCAATGACTTTCATCATAACATTTGAATTCATTGATAATTTTACTGATTTTCAGGATTATGGTTAAAACTATTATAGCAATTGTAATTGTACAAATTAAACAAATCCTCTTTTAGTTCACCAAATCTGTAATGATAAAAGGGTCCAACTAAAATTACTAGAGCCACACAAATTGAGCAAGCCAAATCTCTAAATCAAATAAAACTATTAACTCAAATTTATTTACAAAATAAATAATAAAACTAATTAATACATTTAATAAATTTGAAGTAGTTTATTCTAAAATGTTTACTTATTTTAACTACAATGTGATATTGCACATATTTACCACAAAAATTATTTATCTTCAATAAACAATATATATATATATATATATATTGTATCGTTTTTCGTATTGCTAGACCACAATACGCCCCAAATGTATATTTGAGCGTGAGTTGATCAAACTGTATCAAGGAAAAAAAAAGAAAGTTGTATTTCTATTCTTAACACAGCTATTTTTCCTGATCAACTTCGGCCTAGAATTATTACCGAGTACAATCGTGAGCAGAGCCAGTTTTTAATTTCTACTTGAGGGCGCCAGGGTCGTTAGACCCACTGAGACTGCGTCAAATATTGTAGTCCGTAAGGTAATAATTATACGATCTAAATTTACTAACTAAAAAAAATTACATAGCCTAGTATTAATTTCTTTGACACGTACAATGAAAGTGATGTTAATAATAATGATTTATTATAATTCGTTAAACATTTAATAATGATAATTATGATAGGAAATACAACGTTGGAAAAAATTGTGTATATGAATTCATTAATCAGTGTCGAATATTGGAGTATCCATTAATTAGTCTGATTTTCTGTCACGACATTTTGGTTTCTTTCTCAGTTCATGAATCTTCTGATACAAGAAAATTTTATTGTACAACATTTCAATTCAGTTCATCACTCATAAAGCTTTATGTAAAAAAAAATATTTATGTACATTTACTTACCGGTAAGTTAACATTACGTAGGTCATGGATCTTCCCGACGTACAATTCCGTTAGAGAGTAGTCCACAGTAGCTGTTTTCTTTTTCTTTTTATTTTAGGTCCGAATCTCCGATCTATTTTAGGTAGCACGAGGACGATCTAGGTGACTTTTTCCGAGAGAAAGTGTCGGCGAGCGATAACTTTCTACTCACTCATGGCGGGCGATTTCAGCTGGTATCTAAGTGAACACATTTTTAAAAAAAAAGAATATGAAACACTTCTAAATGCTCAGCGTTATTGGAACACCCAGGTAAAAAGACCCCTTTTCAAATCTGTCCGCTCCTTTTATACCTTCGATTCTTTTTAGAAGCTCTGCGCACGTCCTTTCTTTTCTTTTGTTTTACTTTACAACTTCTACATTTTTCTCCTTTTCTTTTTTACAAAGTCTGTTTTCCGCTGCGAATTTCGGCCATTTTTAATTACCATCCGAAAGTTGTTTCTGATAGCAATCTTTCGCCTTTTGAAATTTCCTTTCGCTATTTTAATCAATGATTCAATATACACTTTCCAACACTGAATTTATTTTATTTAACTTATTTTCAAAAAAAAAAGAAAAATTAAACTTTCACTGTACGTTATCTTTCTCTTAAAACTTTATGTTACAAAAAAATAAAGGTCATGTTCGTTCTCCTTTCTCCTTTCTATCATAATTAATATTAAAAAGTAATTTGTACTTTATATATATAAATAAATGGTACAATACCACCGGGGCAGGGGAATGAGAATAAAATGTAGGTTTAAACTAATTTTATTCTTAAGAAGTCTTCATGCCCATATTCGTGTGTTTTGTTTTATTATCGCGCTGATATATTGTGTGAACTCATTCCACAAGCGACGTTCGGCGGGAATGTAAAATATTTCCACATTCATCTGTCCTCTCCGCTTAATCGTAATAGTAACGCTAAAGACCCCAAGTTATAAGCACAAACGAGCGTTGCTCATCATTTTGAGTCTTACAGGCTCGTGGCAACCTGGTCTGTCCTCCCCAATATCGGGATCTCTGCTAGAAATAGACTGATGAGCGTTTAAAGACGGTCTTATGTTACATACTGCGTACTAGGACTTGGGGTTATGCTTTTTTCCCTCTTTAGTGACCGCCTACCCGGTCAAATACTTGTGACTTACGTTCACACCAGCCATATCATTATTTCTTTTCGTTTTTTCTGAGGCACATCCGAGGTCTGCAGGGTATTATCCGGCCCACTCTATCTCTCAATGTTATCTATCACTATAACTGGTTGATGGCGGAGGTGACAAGGATCGAACCCCCTCTCTGTATTGCTCGCACCAGTCTCTCCATTTTATATCAAGGTCTTCTCTCTTGTATTTATTTTCACTCCTAACTTTTTCGTCTATTTCTGGAGGTCTTGCACGGATTCCCTTCCTTTTATTCTTAGTCGGGGACCCCTTATTTTTCCTTTGATTTCCAGCACTATTAGTCAACACTATAGTGTTCAGTTGTATCCGACCCTTCTGGTTCGGTAATTTGTCGAAGTGTTTAGGACTCGTCTCTTCTCCAGTGTTGTCATTCTCGAAAGCACTAAGCAATTCTGCCATTCTCTCTACTGTCTCACATCCGGTACTTACCAACAGATGCCCTACTGGATCGGGAAAATTTTTCCGCGTAATCTTGATAATCTGTTTTTCTGTTAATTTGCACTCCGTCAGCGCTCGTAGTTGCGCTACTTGTTTCCAAAAAAATGGTACATAACGCTCTTCTGTTCTGCATTTCTCTTGCGCCACTTTATTCTTAATTCGTTCTTGGTGGTCCTCGTTCCAATAGCATTTGATTAATATTTGACCATACTGTGTAAAGTTATTCGGTTTCTTAAACAAGGATTCCCACCAAGCTTGCGCCGTCCCTTGTAAATGATTAACTGCCAGCGTTAGTTTAACTTCTTCCGACATGGGGTTTATCGCGAAGTACCCCTGCAGGCTGTTTAAGTGTTCCATCGGTGATTCTCCATTTTGTCCATGGAAAATTTTTAATTTCAAAAAGGGGTTTACTGCACTCGGCATGTTTTCTCTATTTTCTATGAATTTTATCTCTTTGCTTTCTTGTTTATCGGATCTCAATTCTACCACTTCTGTGTTCTGTGACCCTTTAGCTATTTTCTCATCTACTACCTTTATTAACTCTTCTTTCATTTCTTTAATTTCTACCCTTATTTCTTCTTTCAATTCTCTGACCCTCTCTGCCATTTCTTTTTTTATCTCTTCTTTGAATTCTGTCATGCATTCGTATAATAGTTTTTTTATTAAGGGTTCCAAACCCTCTTTTAATTCTTCCGCGCCTTCTGCCATATTTTGTGTATTTTTATTATTTCTCAATTTCATATATGGCCGTATTGCTTATTTTTGCTACAGTAAACAAAATCTTAACGCTATCAATTTTTTTTTTACGATATAAATCTAATATTTTATTTTGCTTTGCTAATAAATTCGTTCACCGACACCCCTCTCTTTTATCACCCTATAATCTCCCGTCCCCCTCTACCTTTTCCGTCATTTCCTACCTTTGATCGTTTTTATTTATTATTTAATAATTTATAAGCTATTATTTTCTTTCACTCTAGTCCTTATTTAAATCCTACTCTAAAAAAAAACTTTTGTAATCTTACGCAATAACTTTTTAGACTTGCGTACTATTTGCGGTCATATTTATTTTCCGGCTACAGACATTAAATACTCAATTTTATGCCATTTTTAGATTTTCTCAGGTCGTGGTTTTTTTAAATCGAAGCCCGAGTTGGGTCGCCATTGTATCATTTTTCGTATTGCTAGACCACAATACGCCCCAAATGTATATTTGAGCGTGAGTTGATCAAACTGTATCAAGGAAAAAAAAAAGAAAGTTGTATTTCTATTCTTAACACAGCTATTTTTCCTGATCAACTTCGGCCTAGAATTATTACCGAGTACAATCGTGAGCAGAGCCAGTTTTTAATTTCTACTTGAGGGCTCCAGGGTCGTTAGACCCACTGAGACTGCGTCAAATATTGTAGTCCGTAAGGTAATAATTATACGATCTAAATTTACTAACTAAAAAAAATTACATAGCCTAGTATTAATTTCTTTGACACGTACAATGAAAGTGATGTTAATAATAATGATTTATTATAATTCGTTAAACATTTAATAATGATAATTATGATAGGAAATACAACGTTGGAAAAAATTGTGTATATGAATTCATTAATCAGTGTCGAATATTGGAGTATCCATTAATTAGTCTGATTTTCTGTCACGACATTTTGGTTTCTTTCTCAGTTCATGAATCTTCTGATACAAGAAAATTTTATTGTACAACATTTCAATTCAGTTCATCACTCATAAAGCTTTATGTAAAAAAATATTTATGTACATTTACTTACCGGTAAGTTAACATTACGTAGGTCATGGATCTTCCCGACGTACAATTCCGTTAGAGAGTAGTCCACAGTAGCTGTTTTCTTTTTCTTTTTATTTTAGGTCCGAATCTCCGATCTATTTTAGGTAGCACGAGGACGATCTAGGTGACTTTTTCCGAGAGAAAGTGTCGGCGAGCGATAACTTTCTACTCACTCATGGCGGGCGATTTCAGCTGGTATCTAAGTGAACACATTTAAAAAAAAAGAATATGAAACACTTCTAAATGCTCAGCGTTATTGGAACACCCAGGTAAAAAGACCCCTTTTCAAATCTGTCCGCTCCTTTTATACCTTCGATTCTTTTTAGAAGCTCTGCGCACGTCCTTTCTTTTCTTTTGTTTTACTTTACAACTTCTACATTTTTCTCCTTTTCTTTTTTACAAAGTCTGTTTTCCGCTGCGAATTTCGGCCATTTTTAATTACCATCCGAAAGTTGTTTCTGATAGCAATCTTTCGCCTTTTGAAATTTCCTTTCGCTATTTTAATCAATGATTCAATATACACTTTCCAACACTGAATTTATTTTATTTAACTTATTTTCAAAAAAAAATTAAACTTTCACTGTACGTTATCTTTCTCTTAAAACTTTATGTTACAAAAAAATAAAGGTCATGTTCGTTCTCCTTTCTCCTTTCTATCATAATTAATATTAAAAAGTAATTTGTACTTTATATATAAATAAATGGTACAATATATTCTGTGTCCATATAATTAGTGGAGACAGTTCAAGTAGAGATTAAAATGTAATGATTTTAAAAAAATTGTTATTTTTTAATATATAATTGTGATTTTATAGGTAATATGAGTTCAAACTTAGTAAATAGAATTATAAAGATGTATTAAATAGTTTAAAGTTATTTTAATCTAAGTTAAGTGATAAAACAGTATAATGTATTGTTTAAAAGAGCAGATTAATTTATATTTATTATATTCAACAGAAACTATAACAATATAATAGTTTAATTCTAGCAATAAATATTTTATATAATGTAGTTAAAATAAATATTTTGTTTAAAATATTATTTAGATAATAAATAATTTAATATTAGTCTGGAATGTTCTGAAAGTGTCACATGATTAAAGGTAGTTGTGTTAGTGTGTGAGCTTTCAAGAATTAAAAAAAGAAAACATTGATTTTTAGTCTTATTAATAAAATTAAACACATAAATGTTGCAAAATTAGATCTAATGATAATGTTTTTAAAAAATAACAATTAAAATTATTATTGTTGTTTAAATACATTTTTTTAAAGTTAATATTTTAGGATCATTAAAATGTTTAAATTTTTTTAATTAAGATATTTGATATATTAATAAAAGTATTTAATATTTATAAGAGCTAAATAACTTAACGTATTTTATAGATGATGACTCATAGTTCTAAAATTTATTTTAAAGATAAAATTAATTTAGTTTATGTAAATGAGCAAGTGTTTTAAAAGCAGAATTATCCAGTGAAATCATTAGATTAAATCAGTATAAAAGGAGAGGTTCAATCAAGTCTAGACAGTGTTCAGTGCAGTTTGAATTTATTAGTATAGTTCAGTGTGAAATTTATAATATTCTTGTCTAATTGTAACAATAGTAATTTTTTATAATTATTATTTTCTATTCAAAGTTTTAAAAGTATAATTTAATAATTGTTTTTAAAATAATGAATGAATAATCACCAGTATGTCCCTATCAGAAAATTTTACTTGAAGCTTAATTTAAAACTACAATGATTTTTATGGAAGATGATAATAGTCATTTAAGTTTTGGAACAATGTACATCAAATGCTGAAGAGAATTTAACCATAGGACTGAAGAAGACTTTGTGTTATGTAAGGACTTTGAATTTTATATAACTAATATACTCAGAGCGAATGAACATTTATTTTAATAACTTTGTCTTATTATAATAAATCTAATTTTTCAAGGAAATTTAAATTAACAAATACAAAAAAAATATTGATGAAAAATCATTCCCATAATGTTATTAAATTCAAGAAAAGGAAAAGAAAAATTAATATTTTGCATTTAAGTTAAAAGCTAAATTAGATATTTTTGTGATGTGCAAGAATAACTATTTTGTTACATGAATGTGAATAGAACATTTTATATTTAATTTATCTTCAAAACTTAATTTAAATGAAGTTACATCTGAGAATGATGTGTTTGAAAAAAAAATTGAAAGAAAATAACTTGAATTTTTTATGCTTTTTTTTTAAAAAGATTTATTATAAAGCTAATGAACAATCCATATGTTCTGAAGTGACTTTGTATCTAAAATAAAGTAACTACAATATGTTTGCTTCAAATATTTACATTGAATCATTTAATTAACACTTGAATGGTAAAGTTGTCATTTTACCTAAAAAAAATTACTTGAAATATATACATTTAAAAAAAAATAAGTCTTAAATATTAAAATAAATATCTCTACCTTTAGTTAATATAAAATAAGGATGTCTGCTGAAAGAATGTGATAAATAGATAAATCATATGTTATACAATATTCTATCAATGTTTTACTGATGGAAATGGAAATATGTGTGAGCTATATTCTCATAATATGTTTTATTATATAAACCATTGGAATTAATAAAAAATACTTATGTAGAAAATATCTTATTTCACATAAAAATGGATCCTTAATTATTGTTTTATTAAAAAGTGTGTGCCTAGATAGATATTCAGGAAAAGAATTGAAATAAACAGTTATCTCCCCAGAATGACCAATATTTTTCTCAGATTCTTCAGGATTTAATTTCATTAGTTATATGTTTTATTGAATAGTGCTGGAAAAGGAGAATAACTTTTGTTCAGAACTATCTACTCATAACTAAACAATGGGGGAAGAATTTTTAAAAGCATTAAACTTGTAAGAAGAAAGACTTTTTCGTAAATTTGAATTTTTCTTATTAGTTTTAGTTTGATGCTGATATTTTAAAAATAATGCTTTAATTAACCTGTTTAATATAAGGTATTTTTTAAATTTAATTTTAAGTTAGATTAGTTTTTTTTACATTAAATAGAAAAAAGATTTTTTTTTAGTAATTAATTTTCTGACAAGTAATTAATAATTATTATTTGTTTGGATGAATGGTCAAGAAAAAATGGATTGCTGTTCATGGTTCCAATAATTGTTGAGATCATGGGTAATTTTATTTATTATTTATATTGCATTGTTTGATAATATTTTTAAATGATATATTTTAAAATTAGTACTTTATTATTATTATGCATCATATTGCTTGAATATTGAACAGTTGAATGGACCATTTATATAATTATTATCGTATATATTTTTATAAAAAAAATGAATGCAAGTGAATACCTTAAAATATCTAAGGATATTTTATAATATTTGTTGATCATAAATGCTTGAATATGCTTTCATTTTATAACATGTTTGAGTTATTAATATATTATCATTATTAATGGTATCTGTTAGGATATTGAGAAATATAGAAATATTGATCTCTAAATTATATAATGTAACAAAAAATGAATAAATGTATAATATTGATGTATGTCTTATCAAGATTATTTGTGTTTGAAAAAAACTTTTTAACACCATCTTGAAATGAATTTTAGATCTCTGTCATTGCTTTAATAAAGTGGTTTGGAAATTATTTTGTAATTTGGCTTGTATATTTTTACAATGTTAATAGAGTTATTCAGTATATGGAAGATATAGGATGGCAATCAAGAGAGTAATTGTTAAATGAAATCCTAGGTGTTTAGGGATATGTTTGAAAATATATTGTATGAGTTATATTGTCACAATTTGAATTTATTAAGTATACTGCTAACAAAGACTTACAGTATTTTCCATGGGCAGGTGCATTTCCTTGTAGTCAATAAGAGGTAAAATGAAAGCCATGACATGAATTTAAAGTGTCAGTTAAATATGGACCTTTCTTTAGGCACTGTTTCCATGATGATGTTTTTCTTACTTATTGGAGTTATTGTTGTTATTATTCCATATCCTACACTATAATCACTGTCTATCATCACTGAAATAACATCATAGAGGATAGTTTTTAAAAGATTATAAAGTAATGGCTAAACTGGTAGAAGCTGGTATTTTATGTGAAGGCAAGATGAGATATATAAAATTTCTATCACAGATGATATTGAAATATTTAATGCTTGTCATAATGTAAAAAAATGAGAGAGGAATGATTAATATTCCTATGAATTTTATAAATATTAGAGATCATTAGACTCAAATAAATGCATAGTTGAATTGGAATGAAAGAAGAATTTGAATGTGATGATAAATGGAAAATTTAAAAAAATAAAGGAAATATAAAATATCAAGCAATATAATTTATTAATAGTTTTTACAAATTTGATATAAAGAATATAAACCTATTTAAAATAGGAAAACCCATGAAGTTATATTTTAATTATCTTTTCAGAAATAGGTAATTTGCAAAGAGAGGTAATAATATTTTTCTTTATTTAAATTTTCTGGTATTAGAACATCAGAGTATATTAAAATATTAAGCTGATGTTTTGTTGAACTGCAAAGAAAGTATGATTTTAAAATATTTTACGTTGTGCTGAATTTAGACAGGTTTATTTTAAATCTAAACTTATATTTAAGAGTTACATAATAATAAATATATTTTTAAAGATATTATTAATGTAGCATTAAGTTTAGAAATTGTGATATTTATTGTTATTTTATTTTTTCACCACAAAACAATAGAATGTTATTTGTTTTATTAAATAAGAATAGTATATTATCATTATATTATTGTAAAATTATATTTTATTTTTAGGTAGTTGGAATAAAGCAATCTTTTTTTTATTTATTTGCAATAGTTCCTTGTATAAATATTTTAATTTTAAATAATGTTAATTTTTTTATCCTACAGTTTGTAAATATTTTCAATTTTATAACCTTATTATATATAATAGTTATAGTGTTATTCAATTTTAATAAAAATTGTTAATATTTTTTTTAATTAGTTTATTGTTGAGAGTTTAATTTGTCTTAATGTCATTCATTGATTCTTTATTCCACATACACATCCATAGAAATTAATGGTTTTAAACATTACTTGTATACACATGATTCATAGGTTACTTACAATATTATTATTACTATTACATGATTGAGTAATAAAGCATATAATCATTATTATTATTACTATAGAAGGCATAATCATTGGTGATTACTTTAAAATGATCCAACATTAATTTGATATACTTAATATTGCCATTTAATACCACATAAATAAATAAAGATTGTACAATTTTTTTTTTTCAGAATCTTATTATTTTATTTATATTTTATTGCAGAACATTTATAGTTAAATAGATATGTAATGTTAAGAGTCATTAAAGTATTTTATTTACTGATTGTTGTTATTTTAGTAAGGGTAGTTAGTTATTATGTAAAATCCCGCATTATGTTTAACTACAGGGTATTAATTAATTTGTTTTTCTTTATTTTTAGTGTTAGAAATGAACCTGAGATTATTTTAAAATGATTATAGAGTCAGAATAATAAAAATTATCAGTTGATGGTAGATTTAAAATAGTTGTTTTTTTTTTATAAAGGAATAGTAATTATAGATAGACAACTTCCATATTTCTCCATTGTTTTTTTATTTCAAAATTAATTTCATATAAATAAAGATACAACAAAATTAATTAGTTTTTTCATAATAAATTTGATAAACTGTATGTTAGCAATATTATGTGTTTAAAGACGTGAGAGTATTGCCATTGGGAATGTATTTTTAAGCATATATCCCCAATGCTTAAGCCATTGTGATTTGCTGAACACCTCATGTAAAGAGTCTCATAATCGTATTTGTTATTTTAATCAAACCATATTTTATTTATAATAATGAGCTACTCATAAATTAAATTTATTAGCAAAATGAATGAGTTGGGTATTTAATTTTAACTCTATTTATTGAGAACATAAGTGTTATTTTATTTTAATACTATAAGTTTCTTATAGTTAATTTATAAAATATTGCTTTTATTAGATACTGTATGTTAGTAGTGTATTTTGAGCTAGTAAGAATAATATTCATTATTTTAATAGTCATTATTTATGTAACTTGACTGTAGTTTAATATAGTTATATTGTAGTTAGCTAGATTCTTTAGTTCAGATTTCTTTTAAGTGAGGATACAATATATATACAAAATAAAATGCTAATCTGTTTTAATTCACTTTTGTATATATATATATAAGTGAGGATACAATATATATACAAAATAAAATGCTAATCTGTTTTAATTCACTTACTAATCATGAATGCCACAAATAAGAATCAATTTATTACAATTGTTATTTTATAATAGCTTCAGTAGTGATAGTGTGAGAGCCACTAGTGGAGACTGATTTGTTGATATTTTTTCTTTTTAAAATTGTGGAAAAACTATAAGTATGATGTTTACAAAAATCCCAGCATTCTCTGTTATTTGAGTTCATTTTTAAAATGGCATGTCACATGTTAAAATCAGACAAAACTTGTGCTTTTTATTAATAGGTTCATTTAATTTTTTGCTTTTCTTTTCAGTTTACTAGATTGCACAAAGAAGACAAAGGCAAAATTTTTATATCGGCAAGATTCTGTAATAAAATGGATTAAAGATGTCTCAATGAGTCAAGCCCTTCATCCTGTTAAAAACGTAATATCATAAGTATTCAATTTTAAATTTTTTTATTATTTCATAAATTATAATTTATTAATATGTTTGCATTTGTATTAGGGTGTGTATATAAATTATACATGTATTCAAATATAACATAGTGGTTTATGTACAATGTACTTTTAGGGCTCTGATCCAAGTTTAAGGTAAACTTTATTTTATACACATAATGATTCTCCAAAGGTTTAATAATTTATTAGCATGTTTATATTTGTATTAGTGTGTTTGTATTTGCACTTGCATGTCTGTGTTTGTATAACAAATAATGATTTTTATATATAAAATTAAGATATTATAGAGCAGTGCAGTGTACATTTTATGATTGGTTATCAGATGTACAGAAAGATTACAGTTGATAAAGCAATCACAAAATTTACTGGCCATAGTACCTTGTAAAAATATAAACTCTTAAAACTAATAAAAAAAGGTTTCAAGTGGTGTGTGTGGTGATAGCCAAAATGATTATGTATACCACATGGAATTGTATGCAGACAAAAAATCAAATCCTGATTATTGCCTAAGCCTTGGTACTCATGCTGTGGAATCAGTAGTTTTGCCACATCTTGCATCACATTATTTTCAAGTCTATAGCTAGCAAATGAGCTATATCCAAATAAATTATATTTCTCTGGGACAATAAATATAATAAGATAGCATCACCAGTGTGCACAAAAATATAAACATCACTGATGTATACAAAAAATATAAAATGACAAGATGAAACTCATTTTATTATTGATACAGACAGTAGCCTAATATTTTTAGTTTTAGATAGTCAAGAGGTCAATTACTCTGATAACAAATGCATACCCACTTTCTAGAAATAATTTATTTTGTATCTTTTATTAGGATGAATCTTTTTTTTATAAATGCCTTGATATTTGTTAACTTTTGGGGTACAAGATAAAAATGAAGAATTCTTATGTGATTATTTTTATAGATTGTGAAGCTATGGATTATCTCAGTTAAGAAGTATTATATATGGTTTGAATGGGAATTTTGTGAGGAATACAAATAAATTATCAATGAAGATGTAATTTAAACTTAATTAATGACAAATTAGAAATTATGAACAAACAATAAAGTAATAATAATTTCAGATATTGAAATTTTTTTTCCTTATTTTTTAAATGATAATCACTATTTGTCTTAGCCATATTGTTTTCCTTAGTTTTTCTATTTTCTGTCAATATATAGCATTTTGCTCTAATATTATTAAAACTGAAGTTATTGTAAAAATTGTGTCTCAAGTCAGTTTTTTTTTTAAATTCAATATAGCACCTAGGACTCTGATATAGTTAACAAAAAACATATTTATTCATCTTCAATAAACAATATATATATACTAAATATAAAAAATAAAATGCTAATCTGTTTTAATTTGCTTACTGATCATTTATGCCACAAATAAGATAATCAATTTATTATAATTGTTATTTTATAAACAATTTATTATGTATCCCAAATAAAAATCTTTTTTTTTACCTTATATATATTTTAATTATTATACTTATGATTATCTACAAACAAACAGAAAAAAGTCATTATGTCAAAGTTTACTACAATTGTTGAAAATTACTAAAATTTTCTTTCTTATTAGTTTTTTTATCTATATTCACCTACACACATACATACATTAAATGATCATAAAAGTAATACAAAAAAGTATAAAATAATTAAGACATATGACTGTCATTGAATAATAAATATTAAAGAAAGTCCATATACATAGAGTTCATTTATCCTAGTTCCTTTATTAAATTTACATGAAGAAATCCATGATATGATGATATTTTTCAAAGATATAATAATCCCAGAGGTTTGTTTTCTTTTTCTTTTAAATATTCAAAGTTATAAAGAAATCTAATAATTTAGACAACCCAAAATAATAAGAGTTGTTTTATACTTCTTAAAATAATTAGATTGTTATTTATTAATTCAAAATTATCAATTTGGTCATAACCTTGGCAAATTATTTATTTCTTGGCACACAAATAGATGCATATATACTTATGTTAATTCATATAGTAAAACTTTATAAGCATTTTATAATCTTTTCCAGAATGCACTTAAAATAAATTACATTTCTTTCAGTTGTTAAAATAGGTTATCCTTACAAAAACCAAATTGTCTTTTAGAGTAAATATTATTATTTGTATGATTTAAATTAAACATTTTTTTAAAAATATTTTTTAAACCTTATTTTACTGCAAAATGCAATACACCAACTAAAGTGATAGTAGATATAGAATGTAAACACTTAAATCATAAGCAATTTACAAAATTTGCTTACTGATGTAACATTTAGGTCATTGATATAGATACAGTAGCTAATGATAAATAATTTTTATTAGTCATTCATTAGACTAGAGATTATCCAATAATGAATATGATTACACAATACCATTCTCATGCAACGTATGGACTGGTTTATATCTACTTGTAGTACCTTGTAGAGGGATATAATCACAACCATAATCAAAGACATGTGAAAAAATGTATGCAGATATAAAGATATATGTAAGAGATTGTGGTCTGGGCCAATGGATGAGTGCTGGTTCAGCATAAAATGTGCATCCTGAGAATCATACCTTTCTTTCACATGTCTTTGGTCCATGTTTTTGATTACATCTCTCTACAAGGTTTTAAAAGTGGATAAAAACCAGTCCCTACCTTGCATAAGAGTGGTGTAGAGAAAATTATACTACAGAATATTATTTATCTAAGAGCTATCTCAAATTTACCCCTTTTAACCCATTAAGTGGTTATTTCACTTTAATTTAAAGCAGCAGTTCTTAACCTGTGGGTCCCCTTTGAGGGTCAAACAACCCTTTCACAGACATCACCTAACCATTGGAAAACACATTTTTGATTCATAACAGTAGCAAAATTACTTGTTGGATGTCACCACAACATAAGGAACTGTATTAAAGGATTGCAGCATTAGGAAGATTGAGAGCCACTGAATTACAGTTTTATAAACAAAATGGCATCCCTGAATAAAATGTTTTCTTTTAATTTTTTAAAAAGAAAATATTTTAAAATAAAAATAATACCAATGGTTTTAATCTTTTCTTATTACATTACAAATCAGAGAATAAAATAAATATGTAAATACAAACAAACAAACAAAAAAATACATTTGCTTCTTTAACAAAAATATTATTAAATTTTTATATATCTTTAATAACAATGTGACTTCAAAAATAAATGTGATTTTAAATTTGCACAATAATCTAAATATGCATGCACATATATAAACATATACATATATGAAAGATACCTTGTTATTTATTTATTTAAATGTATTGTTAAAATATGCAATAAAATAAAATGTTAATGAAAAACCATATCAAAATATATGTTCAAATTTATGTAATATTTTTTTAATCAGATATAAAATTTAATATAATAAACTATTGATCATAATAATATTTAAAATAATATAATATTTAATAATGCCAAAATTAGGATAAACATTACTTGATGATCTTAACACACAAAATCATGACAAGAATTTTTTTTTAATATGACAATACCAATTTTAAATCTAATTAAAGATGGTACAATATATAAATAAATAATTTTTTTAAAAAAGTATAGTATACTTTTACTAGCAAAAACACAAAAAGTTAGATAAAGTAAATTGGTAACTTAAGGCTCATACATTTACACCTTTCTTAAACACTTTATCAATACTATTTATTTAAATCAAAACTAACAGTTTTGACTGCCCTGCAGTCATCATCAGAGCTACAATATTCAAACATATAATTATATAATTAATACACTTATTCACATATTCATATATATAATTAAATACACATTATAAACAAAAATAAATATACATTTCAACCTGACCATTATAATTATTATAATTATGTATATGCATATGTGTATAAGTGTATTAATTATATATTTAAATATTGCATTTCTGATGATGACTGCAGGACAGTCCAAACTGTTAGTTTTGATATAAATAAAGAATATTGATAAAGTGTTTAAGAAAAGTTTAAATGGTATTATGTTAGTTAGTGTAAATGGTATATGTTAAAGTAGAAATCAATTCATAGAAAACAGAAGAAAAAAATTATATAACTTAAGGCTCACAAAATATGACAAAGATGTTTTTATTGTAAAATATATCATCAATGTATAAATTTTAATTTAATAAAAAAATGTAGTTGTTGTATAATTTATTTACAGTAAAAACTTTCATGGCAACAAACCTTATTATATTTAAAAAATTTTGAAAGTAACAATTAAATATTTAATATTGCTATGCAAAAAATATTATAGAGTATGAAAAAAAAATTAAATTGTAATGTTATGTAAAACATGTTTTTGGATATAACATTCTTTGCAATAAACTGAATTATTATTATTATTACATAAAAATAAAGTATAAACAAAGATAAATGAAAAATAAAAATATATATAGTTTATGTAGTTTTCAAAAAGTTATAAAAATATTATATATTTTTAAAATTAAATTTTATTTAATTATTGGTAATGATGAAAAAACATTAGCCTACTTTTCTGCAATGAAAAAAAAATCATTATTTTTATTTTCATGTAAAATATAATTTATTATTAATTTATTTAACACACATTGATTATGTAAGTAATATTTACTAAGGCAATAAACCTAAAGCATGTGCGGTTGAAAATGCGATGGTAGGGACCTCTACATGTCTTAACCACAAGTTTATTATTAAATAAAAGTATATTTTATTTAAACTATATTTTGAATAAAATAATAATGGAATTAATGTTTTAAAAAAAAAACAGAAAAGGGGAACATTTCTGATCAAGAGATTTATTTATTAACATGTTTTTAATAGAAATTCTAAACTTGAATAATTGATGACTCTACCAACACGGCTGATTCCAATAGAGAGAAAAAATTAGCAACTACCTGAAAGAAATTAAAACTGTTTAGGCACTAAAGACATATCATTTAATAATTATTCATCTATTAAATTATTATGTAATGGTAAAAATTAATTGTTTAATAGTAATTTATTAATTTTTATTTTGGTCTTTGAATCAAAAATAAAAGTGATACATTATGTTTAAGATATTATTCGAAAACACAAAAGCTGTCATGAATTATTAGAATATAAAGATTTTTACAAATTTTAAATAATAAATTATAAACTTTATCACAACATATAGGCATATTAATTTGAATAATCAGGTAAACATAAATGTATATTAATTTGAATAATGGGGTTAAAATATATGTGTATTAATTTGAATAATCAGGTGATAATTTCAAAATAGTTTTTATTTATTCTAGAAAGGCTTGGAAGAAAAAAAAGCATTATAGTATTCTCATTTTAAAAGGGAAACAAAAAGTAAGTCTTGATAGAGGTATATTAATATTTTTTATTAGACATCCATTAGATTAGAGATTATCCACTTAATAAATAATATTTCTGTAGTATAATTTTTACTACACCATTCTTATTCAGGGTAAAAACTGATTTCTAACTGTTTTTAACAACTTGTGGAAGGATGTAATCATAACATATGAACAAAGATATAGAAAAAATGTATGATCCCAAGATACACATTATGTGCCAAACCAGCACTCATCAGTTGGCCCAGATCACATTCTCTTAGACATATTTTTATCATTGTTCAGTATATGCATAGATGTCGCTGTATGTGCTTTAAATGTCTCCACGATTTAAAGCACATACAGCGACATAAGAGCAAAAAAACATAATTTTCTGGAAAAGGCTTTTATATAATAATTTTATAATTTGTAATCTTTGTTGCTTGTATATATGTATTTTTAAACATATTTGACTATTGTATAGTCAATTATGTGAGAGTGGTATAGTGAAAATTACACTACAGAAATATTATTCATTAAGTGGATAATCTCTAGACTAATGAATGACAAATAAAAATTATTAATATACTTCCATGAAGTGGTTTGTAGCAAAGTTGTGAGGGCAGTAACTTTGACACTTATCAATTAAAATGTAGGAATTCACTATATACTGAATATGTGTAAGAGGAATGTCATCTGTGTCAACTGATGAATGCTAGTTCACCATGAAGTGTGAATCTTAGGGCTCAAACATCTTTTTCACATGCCTGAGGGTCATATGTTTGGGATTCCATCTCTCCATAAGGTGATCGAAGCATAGAGAAACCAGTTCCTTCCTTGCATGAGATTGGTGTAATAAAAATTGCACTACAGAAATAAGAAATAAGTCTGTCTTGAAAAAATTGAATGCAATGCAAAAACGATTTTTTTAATTTCAAAAATGGTTACTATTTAAATAAAAAATTATTACTAATTTTGATAGAATTCTTTTAATAATTGTAAATGCATTTTTAACCTTCCTATTTTTGTTGCATCTACATTAGTTATGAGTTTATATACATATATAAATAGTGTGTCCCAGAGAAAGGTGACTGGTTTTCTATTTAGGATGACTGCAGTATCCTCAATTAATGTTTGTGTTACATAGTGATATAGTATAGTTAGTTATTCCACACAAAATTTAAAATTTTTTCTGGATCGAGAGTTATAGTATGATATATGACAATACACTGTATCTTCGTGGATGTTTTCAGTAGTTTCCCTATCATCATACAATTTTCAAATCACTTGAAAGTGGTTTTGGGGCTCACATGGCTTTATTACCATATATAGTTTGAATCATATTAAATGTTTCAATAGTAATTTTTTTTTATTTTAATCATAATTTAATATTAACATGCTGTTCCATTGTAGGTTCAAATATGAAATACACTGTCAACATTTCATGTCATATTCATAATCTAGATAATGCTAGAATTTTAAAATTTTGTTGTAAATAGCTAATTTATGTTGTTAAATAATATATTCTTGATTCAGAAAGGGCTCTTCAGGCAGATTGGACAAAGAACCAATCATCAATAATCTTTTCATTGTGACATGCTACATGTGTGTGTAAATATATTGTACCATTTTTGGCTAGATCTTAAAACGAGTTTTATTGCATTAATAAAGAAAAATTAAAACATTTTCATGGCTTGCACTATTATCTGTTAGAGACAATTAAGTTGTTTATATTTTTCTTTGGGTTGTGCAATAATCGATTTTTTAAAAGAGTTTATTATATAAAAATTAATAACTTACTATAAAAGCTTATATTGATTTAGAAATATATATTTTGATACGTTTTTACATTAATATTCTATGTATTTATTTTATTGCATACTTTAACAATAATAGGACTAAACAAATAAATAACAAGTTATGTTTTTATATGTGTACGTGGTTACGTAAATGGATGCATATTTAGATTAAGGAATAAATTTTAAATCATGTATATTTAAAAATAATAATTATTATCAGAAATATATGAATATGTAATAATACTTTAGGCTAAACAAACAAATGTAGTAAATTTTATGTATTTATTTATTTTATTATTTAATTTGTAAATTTATTAAAAAAAATATAAAATCATTGTATTAGTAGAGCTAAACTTCAGTAGGTCAATAGATATTGTAACTAAGTTGATAACATAAATATTATATCAATGAACAAATCATATAAAAGTGATATACTGTGATTTCTCCTTAAACGGAGTCAGGAATCTCTTGGCAACTATGCCCAAAGAAACCTGTTAGCCACTTTACCTTTCCCTTCCATTCCTTACCCTAAGCTTTCCCATAATCTGCTCCATCCCATTTCCACAACATAACCTTTGTCAACTCTATATCCTTTATATCTAAATCCCCCCTTATCTTTTCCCAAACCCAGCATAAAAACCAATAACCCACTTTCTGTATAATCATTTTGTTCATATTTATTCTTCCATAACTTCATTATTTGTACCCTTGTGCCTATGATCTAAGTTAAAGCACTCTCTATCTATATATATCTTTTTTAGATGATATACTGCAGTCACAGTAAGTAATTATTTAAAAGTGATAAATATATTTTTAAATGTTTGACTTAAATTTTGGAATGGAGTGCTGAGAAATAATGTTTACTTCAAAAGAGTCTTTTGTGAGGATACCTATTGCAACAACTAAAAAAATAGAATAGTTTTAAGGCATTCTAAGAAATTATAAAATGTGTATAATGACTTATTGAATCGATGATTAACTATAGACATTTATTGTGTACTAATAAGTAGTTTATAAAGTGTTTTGCTAAAATGGATAAAGATTTGGATTTAGTAAAAGTAAAGATCTGATCTATCGTAAAAAAGATAAAAAAATATATATGCTTAGTATTCTGTTACTAAAATGTAAACTTGCAAAAGTTTACCAAAGGATTACTTATTTTAATGAACATAGAGAACTTATAAAAGAAATCAACTCTTGGAATTATTGTAATTTTGAAATACTCCTTCATGTTGAAACTTAATCAAGAAACTTTAGGATTATTGAATTGTGTGTATAGACATTATTTAATATTGTATCATCATTTTATTAACAAATTATGTGTTTTACATATCTGTTTAGCTATTTGTTTATATTATTAAAAAAATAATTTATTGTTCAAGGTTCAAACAGCATTTTTAGCAATAAAGGAATATACACATATATAGAAAAATATATGTGATTTAGTCTGTAAGTTATGTAAGAAAGGCACAGAAAATTTTGGTATCTGTTAATTGAATGCAGAAAGGGTACAAATAATGGAGTTGTGGGAGAATAAATATAAACACAGTGATTATACAGAAAGTGGGTTCTTGGTTTTTATGCTGGATTTGGGAAAAAATAAAGAAGATTTAAATATAAAGGCCATGGAGTTGACAAAGATTATGTTGTGGAAATGAGATAGAGCAGGATAGAGAAGAATATGGGAAAACCTTAGGTGGGGAATGGACAGAGAAGGTAAGATGGCTAACAGGTTTCTCTGGATATAGTGACTGAGAGATTCCTGATTCTGAAAAAGGAGAAGTCACAGTGCATCACATCACATCTCATGTGATTGTGTAAAAATGAATATCTTGAAAAGGTTCCATACAGAAAGATGATTGATGTATTAAATAATATTTTTATTCATAGTGAGTTGTCTATTTTTATTTTATTTTAAATTGATTATTTTTAATTTTATATGTGCATACATTATAATGGGTAACCCTTCTTTTTGGAAGTATAAAGTTTATTATTTTTATTATCATATGCAGTGATGGATATTTAGTCATCATCGAATGGTATATGTAACCAGCATGCAGATACATGCGGAATTTAATATGTTTTCATTTCCTTGTTTAGTTGCCATCAAATGTATATGCAACCAGCATACAGATACATACCAAAGATGAAAATAAATTTTATATGGTTTCACTTCCTTATTTAACTTGATAATAGGAGAATCATTATGTATAATGACTTTATTGTTCTTGAATTGGAATAAATAGGCAATCACTAAACAATTTCCCTGTGTATTTATGAGCGTTGATTTATTAACTTCAAGTGATACAATAAGAATTACATTGAGAACCTTCATGGATTATTTCTTTTCTTTTTTTTTGGAGGGATTTTCTGAACCCATTTTAGCTCAGTATCTCAGGGATAATGGTGATTGCACCATTGGAGAAAATGGATTATGTCAAGAGTATGAAAGTATAACATTTAATTTGACTCATTTCAATAACACATAATATCTTTTTATCTGAACACAAGTAATTTATGCTAGTAAGATCTAATTCTAAAATTTTGTTCAACCCTATTATTTCACACAACCTAAAAACATTTATCTAATAAATCCTCTTTATTTCTAGTTATCTGGATTTGGCCTAAATTTGCACACATATGTATTATATAAGTAAGTGATTATTGACTAGAAAATAACTACTTTGTGGATATTATGAGAAGACATACATGCATATTTCTTTTATTCAATAACATTTAATAATTTTACAATACAAGATGACCACTTAAATTAATATAATGATCATATATAGATTCTCTTTCTTACATTAGGAACAGGTTTAATAGATAGAAAACAAAAAAAAATAAAACCTTTGTCTCCCAGAGCAGATACAATTAATATATCATCACATGATCACATTTCCTATACTAGCACATTATTTGTTGATAAACAGAGCAAAACTCTCCATACAGTATTGCCACCTGTGCTAAACAGAGTAATCAATGGATGACAGAAGGCTTGTGCATAAAATCCCTATCTAATGCCTACTCATCCAATATCCCCAGACTAGTTTCTAGCTTGTGGCCTTCATCAGTGAGGAGCTTTGGATCTGAGAGCACTGCATCTAGATCTTAGGATCTAATGCAACCCTCTAGCAACCACCTTTTATCTCTACTTAACTACAAAACTATGAGAATGAAATTGAAAACACAAAAAATATTTTCAATCTAAGCTCAATAGCTTATATAGTCATATGGGTCTGAACTCAATTCAGCACCCATACATTTTGGTGTCTTTGGCTCTTTTACAACCATAGCCACCACTATCCTATTAGGCAGAATTGGTGTTAAACCATTAAGCATCACATTATCACATTTCCTATACTAGCACATTATTTGTTGATAAACAGAGCAAAACTCTCCATACAGTATTGCCACCTGTGCTAAACAGAGTAATCAATGGATGCCAGAAGGCTTGTGCATAAAATCCCTATCTAATGCCTACTCATCCAAAATGTATGGGTGCTGAACTGAGTTCAGACCCATATGATTATATAAGCTATTGAGCTTAGATTGAAAATATTTTTTGTGTTTTCAATTTCATTCATAGTTTTGTAGTTAAGTAGAGATAAAAGGTGGTTGCTAGAGAGTTGCATTAGATCCTAAGATCTAGATGCAGTGCTCTCAGATCCAAAGCTCCTCACTGATGAAGGCCACAAGCCAGAAACTAGTCTGGGGATATTGGATGAGTAGGCATTAGATAGGGATTTTATGCACAAGCCTTCTGGCATCCATTGATTACTCTGTTTAGCACAGGTGGCAATACTGTATGGAGAGTTTTGCTCTGTTTACAATTAATATACATCAATAAGCTTACATTTAGAACACTGGGCATATGTGTTGTTTCAAATAGTTCATTTTCCTTTTTTCTTGTATGGTCTTTGGTTTGAGGATCATAGAGAAGATTTCCTGTGGTTTTTGAATAGAAGTCCTTGAGTCAATAATTTACAGTGATGGGCAAATGGTAAGGTTTTCACAGGTTTACATTTGTGGGTTACTGGGCAAGAGTTCAACATGTTTGAACTTTACCCTAATCTACTTATATCACTTATTTTGGATATTTTTTTCTCCATTTTTTTGCTCTGTAGTTGATAATTTCTCTTCTTCAATTGTATGTTTCAGCCAAAAGCTTTTGCTCCAGTTTAGATATTTTAGTTCATTCTCTCCTTACTTCTCTTTAATTTCTCAAAGTCGCCTTTTCCAATGTTCACCACTTACTACTTTTTCCTTCTTCTCTTTACATTTATCCCTATGACCTAAATATTTCAGGCCACAATCAAATTGATTTCAATCTGGTAATATTTTTATTTCTTGGATATTCTTACTACTTATCAGATTAACTTAAAACAAAACAAATGTTGATGTTTACCTCCCCTGACCAAAAACTATTTTTATACATTTACAAATGCTCATTTTTGTCTGATTACAAAATTTGAACAAAGAGAAAAAAAATAACCTTTTACTGTAAGTATGGTTTTTCCAACAATTTGGAAAAATAAAAGTGGAAAGATTAATAAGAAAAAAAAAAAAACCATATACAGAATGCATCTTTATCTCCAAACCCCAGATTCATCACAATGATAAAAAAAAAAAGTTCATTCATTTAATTTCAAAGTTAAATTTTATATATATATAAACAAATTGTTCTTTTTAATTTTACTGTTTTCTCATATTTCTAATAAAAAACAAATAGATAGATAAATACCCCTATATATATATATGTTGGTTATATGATGATTATACAAATAGATAGATAAATACCCCTATATATATATATGTTGGTTATATGATGATTATACATATACATATGTGCAGAATCTAAGTAAAGACTTTGTGAGAGGTAATTGATCATTGCAACAGGGTTCACATCTGGTTCCTGTTACAATATATATATGTATCATTTGTTTGTTTAGAATGTAAACTTTTGTTGATTGTTGTAAAAATAAATATTGACTTTCCTGTCCTAATTGCAGGCATGAATATAAAATGCTTAAATAGATAAAGCTAAAAAAAAATTATATAATTCCTTGTCGATAGACTTTCTATTAGAGACCAAATAAACATGAGGTAATGTTTGCAAATATTGTAAATCAGTATATAGAATTAGAGACAATGAAATTTGGTCTACAGAGGCTGCAATATTTATAATGATAGAAACTCCAATAAAATTTTAATAAAATTACTAACATTTTCTCTTATTGCCTATGCTACATGAAAGAATTGACATAATATGGTTTTACATACTTACATTACTCATATATTTTTATTTTGAATGTTAAATTTATAAGATTTTTAATCAAACGAGCTAAAACAATGAAATAAATCTTATGATTAATGCATCACATTATATTAGATATCAAAAGTCTTGTAATAATGCATAAATATAAAAAATGCAAAACAAATGGACTTTACTACATTGCTTTGCTCTCAGACAAATGTTTAAATGGCAGTTTATCAAAATACAAATGTAAATCCATTGTTTATGCTGCCAAAATTATTCCTTATGTTAAAGGATTGAAAATATAATAATTATCAGCAGTATAACCATGAAGTAGGATGTAATTTATTGGGATCATAAATGATAACCCACTAGATTACAAAGTAAAACTTGGTGTCAAATGCTTTGAATTATAGTATATTCATAAATCTCTAATGTATACATCATTGTACTGAATTTGAATGGCATATTATAAATTTAAAATCAATTTGCTATAACCCAGAAATTGTTAATACTTTCACAAAAAATATGTTTCTAGAAAATTAATGTGTATGAGAAACAAAGTGGTCTAATCTAGTTAAATAAATGATAAACATTGTTTATAAATCTGGGTCAAATGCTTTTGATATATTCGTGATGTATCTAATTAACAGTAAAAAAATAATTTGAAAATTCTTTTATATTTTTACATAGTATTTATTCTTCTACTATACATGTCATGTTATTATTATTTAATAATAACATGAGATATTTCTGACTTATACTGACATCTTCTTTAACTTCATTTTCTCTAACATTCCAATAATATACATTTAGTTTCAGGCTGTTTTACTATCATTTGTTTTTTATGCTGTGTTCCATGTATTGTGGTTTTAGGTTTTTGTTTTTTTTTAATTTTTTTTTTCCATTCCTAATTTTTTATATAAAGCGTTTTTGTCTGTATGTATGTTTTTTTTTACTAACTACTTATAACATAGTGATTAATGATTTGTCATGATGAAGTTTTAATCCAAATCAGACAACCTTTGAAATTTTTTTCAGGTAATAAACAAATTATTATTTTTTGAATAGCTAACCTAGCTAAGAATTCAATATTATTTGGTATAGAGTCTAGCTATTATTATCTAAACAATGAAGATCCCAAATTAATCTAGAATGAGTGGATATATATTTTGCTGACTGTAAAAACTAGATGTATTAATATATCATGATGTGGTATTTCCTATTGATGGAAAGGTGTCATACTTTTATGTGAGTTGAGCTTATAAACTATTTTTGGTCTTTTTAGTCAAAATGTTTAATTCCATTATTTTTTGCCCTTATCTTAATATTTTTCCAGCATGGGCATATTACCATAATCATTTTCAACTATTAATAATCCATTGCAGAATTATGATCTCTCCAAGTTTAATCCAGTATTGAATTGGAATTATCATCAACCATTATCGATCCACTACAGAACAATGGTCTCTCTTGGAATCCAGTTTAAGATTTCAATTGTCCATCTATTATCATCTGGTGAATTGGAATACCATATCATAAATTTAGTAACTTACAGATTGCTAATAGTCCTCACAAGAAATATGTTTCTAGAAAACATAATAAGTGCATGAGAAGTGAAATAGTCTAATTTACTCTTAGATTTCTTAAATAAATGACCAATATTGTTTATAATCTTGGGTCAAGAGATTTTTGGCATAATAGTGAGATATCTGGTTAGCAATAAAAAATAATTTAAACAATTGCTTTATATTTTTAAATAGTATTTATTCTTCTACTACATATGCATAATATATACATAAAATATCTTTAATTAATAGATGATGTGCTAATGTTAAAAATTCATGAATCTTGAGATATGACATCTTCCATTCAATTTGAATATAAATGGTTTTCAGTCTAAGAAAGTTAAAAAATGAACTGAAAAAAATATATAAGCATAGTCATATACGTATTCTTTTTCACATGTATATAATCATATGCATCAATTAAATAGGATAGAGTGCATAGGTGTAGGGAGCTTGAAACTGGTTCAAATCCCTTCTATTTAATTGTTTAGTACAGTCAATATACTTATATTTCAATATTACATATTCAACCTGTACTCTGCCCATCCCTCTTATGTGTATTTAAATGAACATAATTAAGGTCCTATATGTGAGGGGTCAGAGTGACATGGGTATAACAATAATATTCGCAACAACGAGGGCTTTGATTGTGCATACAGATATATATAATTATAAAAGTTCAAATTTAAATACAAGTATATCACATATACTTTTAAACTAGATGTAATTAGAAGGAATTTGAACACAGACTTTCAAGCTTCTTTCATTCATTCACTCCATCTTATACAACCGATACACATGATCCTGTACATGTGAAAAAGATAAATGGTTCAGCAAAAAATACATATATTGGAGATCATTTATCTTTTTCGTATGTATGTGGCCATGGGCATCGATTATATAAGATGGAATGAATGAATGGAGTTTAAAAGTTCAAATTATAAAGTGTTGTATACTGACAATTTTCAAGATTACATTAAATAAAAGCATCATTAAAAATAAATGGATTTGTGTTTTAAATTATAGTTTATAACAACTATGTTTAAGAGAGCAGATTCAAATTGATCTCTGAACAACTAATTAAAACGTATGCATGTATACAGTAAATTAACTCATTAAAAATAATTATTTCAGTAATGATAAGTTTCATTAGTTCTTTTTAATGTGGCAGTAAATTAAACGACACATTAAGTGTATCTAAGACTGAATTAAGCTACTTAGTTATTTCTAAAAGAAAAAATGCACTGAATAATATATTAATTAAAATAAATTGATAAAACTATAAATATGAATTAAACTTTGCCACATAGTTAAATACTCATATATGCGTGTGTGTGCTTTATTTTCCATAAAATTAATTTAATCCATCATCAAATTTTTAATGAAATGGATGGCTGAAGACTTGTAGGTTGGAGTAGTCTGAAGCCTGTCCATTAAAGTATGAAGATTGGCTATCTTAATGTAAAGCTGAGCAATGATTGTATATATGTGTAGAGATGGTAATATGGACCAACTGATGATTGTTGGTTTAGCATGAAGTACGCTTATTGCTGATTATTTATCTTTTCAACATGTGTGTGATCAGGTGGGTCAGCAATATGAAATGGCTTGGAGAATTGAGAGTCGTGTGAAAGTCTGAGTTCGAATCCCTTATATATTATCTTGGTTAGTAAATCGACAATATGTATTATTATTTATTTTTGCAGATTAAAATAATCCAAAAATTATAGCCCATTGTTTTCTACCTCATATTTTGTGAGCATGAGTTACTTTATTGATCCATTAAAAGATTCATTCTCTATAGTGAAAAGTAGTATATACATATGATGAGTTTAACTTCAGTAAAAAATTAATTTTTTTTCCAGTGAATTAAAAATGGACTATATTACAATCACATGCTCCTTTAATAATCATTGTATTATCACGTGATCAAAATAGATTAACTAGCAAGTTTTAACTATTTAGCTAATATTAACTAAATAGTCTTTTACCAACCAATACTAGGATAGATAATTGGTTGTCCTTGGTGTATCTACCTAAAAAAAATCTATGCTTGCTTCAAATTTGAAAAAGGTTCCAAGTTTCAACCAGAATTTGAATGATAATATAGACAGGCATGCTAACTATTATACTATATAACTATTTCATAATTGTTTCTAAAACATTACCATCATCATTTGCAACATGATTGTTCTAACTCCAAAAGAACATAGGTAGAGAGATATACAGAATACAAACTTAAAAAAAGAATTAAATTAGAATTTGATGATGGAATGATGTCATCATTATCAACCATTATCAATCTACTGCACAAAGGTCTCTCCAAGTTCAAACCATCTTTAGCTTCTCTTCTCCACATCACCTCTGCACACTTTCTTATTTCATCCATCCATCTCACATGTGATCTCTTTCTGGGACTTTTACAATCTCTTGGAATCTGTTTTAACATTTCAATTGTCCATCTAGTATCATCTCTTCTAGCAATATGTCTAGCCCAACTTCACTTCAGTCTTATTTGTGACACTTTACAATATTTAACTTTTTTTTTTTTAAAAAAAAAAAAATATTAGTTAAAAAAGCTTTTCCAAATGACTTCAAAGTGATATAAAATTATAAATAATCAAAAACTAAATATACAACAATCTACTTATGGATTGTAATACTAAAATTAATTATAGTTCTTAAAGG
Source organism: Epiperipatus broadwayi (assembly GCA_028023455.1). NCBI lineage: Eukaryota > Metazoa > Onychophora > Udeonychophora > Euonychophora > Peripatidae > Epiperipatus > Epiperipatus broadwayi. The sequence continues at coordinate 9,881,542 of JAQFVV010000030.1, forward strand.
AAAAAATTATTTGAAAAATATTCTTTAAATCAAAAAAAAAAACATTAGTAGTTGAGACTGGATTAGTTAAATTAATTGTATTTCTTTAATCAAATTTCTAATTTTCTACAACCTGCATCACTTTCTTAAATACCTTTGGTAAAAATAATTCATATTTAAAATTAATATAGCATGAAACAGCAATTTTTACCAAAGCTACTCATTGGACAATATCAATACAGGACAACCATAAGATCTTCAAGTACAAACTCTTAGCACTTCATTAATAACATAAGCAGAAAGCTGCTCAGAACATTTTTACAATTTTCATGTTACACCACTGCAAAGAACTCTTTCCTGAAATAAGACTACATAAATATTGGTCCAAGATAATGAAATAATACAGCAATTCAGAAAAGATTATTAATTGAACAAGATATCTTATTTAAAAGTAAGATTTGAAATACAGCCATTTTTATACCTGAAACTTGATTGTAAATATAGGGGATTTGAACTCAGACTTTCAAGCAATCTTCAATTATCCACACTATCTCATACTACTGACACACATGACCACATACATGTAGAAAAGATAAATAATCACCATTATATGTATTTTGTGCTGAACCAGCACTCATCAGTTGGTCCATATTATCATCTCCCATGCATATATATAATCAGTACTCAGTTTATATTAAGATAGCAAATCTTTATACTTTAATGGATGGCTTCAATCTACTCCAACTTCCAACTCTTCAGCCATCTATACTATTGAAAATCTAATGATAAAATGCCCAAATCTCATGCTGATGCTGGATGAGGACTGGTTCAGCACAAAATATGTATATTGATGATTATTTATCTTTTCTACATGTGTGTGGCCATGTGTATCAGTAGTATGAGATAGTGTGAATCATTAAAGATTGCTTGAAAGTCTGAGTTCAAATTCTCTATACTTATTTAAAACTGTAATTTATATATTACCTAAGTTTATCACATTAAATCAATCATCTTTTGTTATTAAAAAAAAAAACCATCTCAAATACTATAAGATAACATTTTTCTTTCATTTGTTAAGATATTTATGAAAAAATATGTCTTTTAAATATCAGAAAATTATCTTTGTAATGATTTTTGATAGTTGTATAGGACATCTGGAAATCATGTGATTAAAATTTTGAATGCTATAAAATTTGATTACATTTTAAAAATTACAAAAATATATGATGTCATTAAAAAATGCAAATAGGTATACAATTATATATGATTCAGAATGTTCACTAATGCACCTCCCCCCAAGACATGTTTTTAGGGGGAACATTTTGAACCAGAAATTAAAATGCTACAAGAATTCAAGGTATATATTAACTATTTTGGAATTCTTCACACCTAAAATTCTCATTCAGTTACTTTACATAGTAGAATATTCTTTAAATTTCCATGCTTGTTGCCGGTCAGAAAATAGAAATTTGTAAATATGTTACTAAACTAAACATCATTCATTCATGAGTGACTCACCAAAGTCCAAATTCAAAAAGTGAAAATTGTATTCAATTTTGACAAAAAAAAAAAAAATCATTTATATAAAAATCTTTAACGGTGATATATGTGAAAACTTTTTTTAACTACGAAAAGGAAAAAAAAAATCAAATTTATGATTGTAGTAGATTGATGAAATTGCATGTGTAACAAAAATTATCCTATATCTGGTGAAATTACATTTTTATTTTATATATAAGGAATTCAAACTTAGACTTCAATCTTTTCAACATGTATGTGATCAGGTGGGTCAGAAATACGAGATTGTATGGAGAGTTATGGGTCATATGAAAGTCTGAGTTCGAATTCCTTATATATTACAGTATATATGTGCAGGTGTGTGGTAAGCCTGTACAGTGTATTAAATTACATATTTTTATTTAAATAATTTTCAAAAATAAATATTTCATGGTAAAGAAAAAGAAAATTAAAACACGTATATATATATATATAGATAAATCTCAAACATTGAAATATCTAAAAGAAAATATTTCTGAAAAAGAAATATTACACAGAAATTCTTATACAAAATCATATAAAAAAAGTGTTTTAAAAAGAACACAGTTTTGTGAATATTTGATGGATATAATTCTCAGTGAATAACTTAATGAACTATGTACATTGTAATTTAAGATACTTTCTTAAAATTGGTTTATTGTATTTTGAATTTAAAATTAAAAAAAGAAATCTTGTGATCTGACTCTATTTTGCTTTACATATATATTGAAAGACAAAAACAATCTGCACATCATCATCACATAATCATTTGATGCATTCAAGATGAAGAATTGACTAAGTTTATTTCAGTTTCTCTAATCCATAGCTTTTTTCTCCACATTACTCTAATAAACATTTTTACTTCACCCATCCAACTCACATGTGGTCTTTTCATAGCTCTTTTGAAATGCAGTTCAAACATTTAACTATTTATATATTGTGATCGCTTTTAGTAACTTTTTTGTAGCTAATAAGAGTATATTTTAGAAAGAACATTATTAGTAAGAAGTAAAAAACATTGCAACAAACTTTTATCCGTAATGTCTCTATTTGCAGGTGAATGGATCTCATTTGATTGCTTTAGTGTATAGGATTGTTATATTCACATGACATTTGCTTAACTTGGGATTTAAGTTCAAACTAACTGAATCTTGAAATTGTTTTGACTCACAGAATGTTTAAGATTTAGGATCTTTTTTATTTTATACAACCAATCTATGTACATATATCAAGCATTAGTACTTAGAAAATAGATACCTAGTTAGAAAGCAATGGTTCTTCATTAAACCAGGTTAGCCAAGTGAATGTCAGTTCACTGATTTATGAAAATAAAAACTATGATATAATGTGATCTAATCTTCATCATTAGATGACAAGTTCCCTACTCTTGCAGGCATTTAATACATATAAAATGATAATTTAAGTTATTCAAAATATAAAAACTGTGGATTTATATATTTACAATTTGAGTAGATAATACTAAAATAGATAAATATTTCTGATATTGTTAGTATGTAAATGATTTGATTTTCTTTTGTAATGATGTCCAAGAATTTGTGAAAAGTCATATTTGTAGCAGCAATATGTATTAAAAAATTTTTTTCTTGTATCATTCCAAATATGAAAAAAATGCTTTAATTGTAAATATTATATTAATATAAATAAATTTAGATATCCTAATCAGAAAACATTTAGATAAATAAATATGGAAAGAGTGATTAAATACTGAGACAGATAGACAAGAAATGAATTTAATCAGTTATAGCAAAATCAAAAACAATGTAAGATTTAAGCCTGGTAAAATTTATTTCACTAAACAATTATTTTCTATTTAAAGAAAATATATAATTAAATATTATTAGATATTAAAGCAGATAATCATTTTTCTTTTGAAGAACTGTAATTGAATTTGAACAATTATTTTCTAAAATACATTGAAGGATACTCTAATATTGATAGCAAAAAGTTCCATGAATAAATTAATAGTTCATTTATAAATATATGTTATTTTCATTTTAGAAAAATTTCATTTAAGATTCTTGAAGATCAATATAGCAGGGTTTTTACATTATATAGAAGTGTGTGTGTAAATATTATTTGGGTTATTTCATGTTTAAAAACAGGATGTATGCCATGTATACAAAGAAAGATTAGTAAAAGGTGGACCCTGAGCATATCCTAATCATTCTTGTAGTTGCATATGATGTTCAATATTTTCCATTCAAGAAATAAAAGAGGGTGGTAGTTAAAAGTTCTGAAAAAAATCTGAGTATAACTTTAACTTCAAATTAACCAATAAAAAGAAAATAAAATGAGATGAAAATGGAGTTGTAAAAATCGTGATAATTTTATAAGTGATTTCCAAATATTAAATATTTTAAAGTATTAACTTTTTTTAAAACTATTTTTTTTGTGTATGTCTTTGGTTTCTTAGAAAAGTGATTTCTAATTTATTAGATTTTTTAAAAAAAGATTTAGTTTCATCAAAATTTATAACTTTATCAATGTAAACCAATAGCATTCTTCTGTTCTTCTCTCCATACATCCATTCTGTTAGTGATAAATGTGAGCAAATCTGGAAGAAAAAAGGATTGCCCCTAATATATTATCTTTTGATTTGAGAGAATTCAGTGTTTTTAATATGTGAGTAAAGAATTTATTACAATGGAGTTGTAAACTACACTGTATTTAACTATATGATCTCAATTATATGCTATCCAAATAAAAATTAAACAAACAAAAACATAAATAAACAAACAATAAGACCATTAAAATTTGCAACTTTGATCCACCAATTTTAGTCCTTTAAATGATGTACATGATTATGATTATTAATAAAAAAAAGTTCAGTTCATATTGAAGCACATAATTTTATTCTTACTTTATTATCTTTTCCAAATTTTGCATAAGAAAATATTTTCTGAGTATAATGCTAAAGGTTTTACACAACTTTAGAACATACTAAAAGTTGATACTGACTTAAAACCAAACCAATTCTAGTTTCTTGATAACAACACCACTATTATGTTTTTAAAAGAGAAAAAAGTTATTGCAAAATCACTCAGATTATATTTAATAGTGACAAAAATTAGATATGTGCCTTCCAAGCAGCCGGTCTGGGTTCACTTCCCGGCCAATGCTTTGACATATTAAAAAAACTAGACATGTTGCTATTTTTTTATTTTGAAAATAAAGATAATTCAATAGTTAGTTTTTTTCTTACTTTTATTGCCTCACTCAGTAAAATATATGTAAATTATTTTGTTTGTACTATAATTTTAATTTATATATGCATACTATACACATAAAAAGTGTGCACGTTGAAAAATGCTGTACAGTCAGACTTCAACAAACAATACATATTCAATTCTAATCAATGTTATATAAATTTATATATGAGGTGAGCTTAGATCAGAATATAACATAGTTCTTTGCTCAGTTGACTTCTATTTGTTAAGTATTTTGCTTATATATAAGTTAAAATAGGTTTACATTTATTCTCTGAGTTTTATACATAAATATATATTAAAGTGAAGATTTTTACAAGTAAAAAATAAATAATCTATTATTTATATAGTGCAAATTGTGTATGTAATAGTTTGAAGAATGTGTGAGCAAAAGTTGGCTTATGTATTGTAACGTTCGTTACAGTATAGATAAGCTTTAAGCATAAGCATACACTTATGCTTTTCAAACTGATGCTCACAGGCGAGTGCATGTAAATTCGTAAAAGTGCATGTCCAGAGATTTATTCCTTTTTTATAATATTGCAAATAAAAGATATAAAAATATATTTCAGCTTTATCCCTACATTTATATTTCCTTTTATTAATATTAATATTACACTACCATTATTCATCTGAAACATTCTTGGATGACTTCTACTATGTGGACAACGATCATGTGGAATACAGCCAAATTATCAGTATGAATGTTAATATTAATAACAAGCAATATATATAACAATAATAAAAATAATAAATATAACAATAATTTATTATTATTACTACTACTATTGTTATTATTACTTCTGTGGATTGAAAGACAGTATTTTATTGTTGTTACAATATTTTTAAATTAACGGACATTTTATTTGTATATATATATGCACACATATATTATATATTTAATAATAAAATGTCTAATTTCTTTAAGATTTTCAACAGATTTTGCTAACTATTATGTTTTATCACTGCTTATTTATTGATTTCGGAATTGGACAGCTCATAAAAGAGTAATTCAAAGATTGTGCTTATCTGACAAATTCAAATCCTCCTGGATTTACTTTGTCTAATTACCAAACAATATACAGGTTTTAATCCAGATATCTAAAAATAATTCTAAGCTTGCTTCGAAAATCCTCAGTTGTCTGAAAAAAAAAATCAACTCAATACTTAGAATTTATATAATGGATTTGGGAAGCTATCACTTTAAATATATTATAAGGCAAATTTACATATACAATTACATTATAATTAATTGTATAAATAACAAATGTTTTCGATTATTTTGTTGGTAATCTTTATCAACTGAAATTAAACTTACATGGGTAAAAAACAGAAAATATCATATGATATGCCAATATAAAATTATAAAATCTGTTTATGAGAATTGCATTTTTTCCTTTTTTTATTTTTATAGTCACATATAAACTTGCGAGGTGTTTATAATAATAATAATAATAATAAAAACTGACGTAGCTGTGGAATCATTATTTACTTTAGTTTTCATGCAACTATAAAGTAACTGATATTCCCTTAATTATTTTTATATATCATCTTGATTAGAACTTATTGTGCATATAGATATTTTGATAATATTAGATTTTTGTTTTTTAGGTATAGCATTCTTAAAATTATTGACAAATTTATTCATATTTAGTGGTAATTAAAATTATCCCAAATCCAAAACTCAACCAGACTAGCCAAGAAAAAATCAAATCAAAAACAGAACCAATGGTTGGTTTCACTATTACAAGCAGACTTCTCAAGTGTGAAGAACTACAAAACAACACCATATTTATATTAAACATTACCCACAAATCCATTTACTTTCTATCCACCCTTAATATTAAAAGAACTTTTAAATAAGTTAATTGCCTCAGAATAATAAATTTTCAATAATAAAGATTCTTTAATTTTTCTTTTTATTTCATTTCTCTCGAAGAAGACAACTAAGACTAATAGTGTGGCCTGTATCTTTTTATTTTAAAATTCTTTTAATCTTAAACCACTAAACATCACATGATCACTATTTGTTATGCCTGTTTCTTTTAATCTTAAAGGTGGAAGGGAAGGAAGTGGATTTGTGGGGAATGTTTAATATAAATATGATATTGATTTGCAGTTTTTTACACTTGAGAAATCTGCTTGTAGCAGTGAAACCATTGTTTGTGTTTTTGATTTCATTTTTTCTTGGCTAGTCTGGTTGAGTTTTGGATTTGGGGTAATTTTAATTATTTATTGACTAGTTTAGCTTTATGCTTGTAATGATTATATTTAGTGGTATACAAAAGGAAACATCGGAAACATCCTCAAATGCTATGAATTTAAATAGATTATTATTTTTTAAAAAAAGACATAGATATTTATTTTTTATTAATTTTTTTGTTGAATTTATTTAATGTGTGTAACATTTATGTAAACAATTCAACATTTTGCACTTTATTACCTTTCTAATTATGTAGCTTCTTATTATAATACAAAAAACATTTAAAGTTCACTGTCTTATGTATAATTGACATCTTTCATTTAAAGGAGATATATACTTTTCGTTAAATGAATTTTATAAAAAAAAATTATACTTAAAATAGTCACTGGATTTAGATATTTATGAGTTTAAAAATCAATAACTCTATTTTGCTCTTTACTTAAAGTTCAATTTAGATTATTAGACTATTTAATTTATATAGAAGCAAGGCAATAATATCCTCCCTCATCTACATGCAAAAATATTATTTAAATAGAAGTCTTCAAACATAAATAATAAACAATTGAATATTTTAACTACCTGTTTAAATAAATTTAATTTCGGTTGATAATGATTATTAATAAAGTAATATAAAATACCTCTGTTCATTAATATTACATGCAATTATTGGTTTGAAGGCAGTAATTTCATAAAAACTTTCATGTATTCTATGGGGTAAAAAATGTATAACATTTAAACAATGTCTAAAAAATATTCACCTATTTTTTATGGAGAAAAGCCTAAAATATTTGGAAATATATAAGTAGAGATTTATCTTTCACTCATAGATTAATAATGACCATATGATAATCAATAAAAATTTAAATAGGTAAAGATGTTTAAAATATATCTTAGAAATTGACAGTGTTGTTTGATTACTGTTTACACTAAGTAGCAAAACTAGTTCCTAAAAACTTAAAAAATATTATTTGTTATTTATAGGATGTGGACAATAATTATACCATTAGATTTCACAATTGAAAGATTTTATTTAGTATTAACCATATCTAAACATCTTCAGTAGAAAAAAATTTAAACAGTGATTTGGCTAATCAAAAACCATTCTTCCAAATCATTCATTATCCAACCATAATGTTCCCAAAACCAACCCTCCAACATTAAAACATTCACATCATAAGTTTATATAAATTTTCACAACAGATTGTTTTTAAGCCAATAAACATCACATGGCCATCACCTCTTATGCTTGTGTATAACTGTTGTTAAAACGAAAAAACTCACTATACATATTGCCACACACAGCAAGATAGAGTAATCAATGGATGCCAGAAGGCTTGTGCATAAAATCCTCATCTAGTGCCTACTCATCCAATATCCCCAGACTAGTGTCTGGCTTGTGGCCTTCATCAGTGAGGAGGCTTGGATCTGAGAGCACTGCACCTAGATTTTAGGATCTAACACAACCCTCCAGCAACTGCCTTTTATCTCCATTTAACTACAAAACTATGAGTTTTAAACTGCTAATGGGTTTGTATTGAAAACATTAAGATGTTTTCAGTTTAAGACTCATAGTTTTGTAGTTAAATGGAGATAAAAAGTGTTTGCTGGAGGGTTGCATTAGATCCTAAGATCTAGGTGCAGTGCTCTCAGATCCAAGCCTCCTCACTGATGAAGCCACAAGCCAGAAACTAGTCTGGGGATATTGGATGAGTAGGCACTAGATGGGGATTTTATATGCACAAGCCTTCTGGCATCCATTGTTTACTCTAGCTTGCTGTGTGTGGCTATACGTATAGTGAGTTTTGCCTGTTTTAACAGATTGTTTTGTTAGATAAGCAAACATCTAAGTAAGTTTTGAATTCTGAGGAAATTTGTTCTCAGATTATTTTATTGATCATTTAGCTATAATTCTTCAAAATATTTTTTGGTCTTTCTCAGTAAAGAGTTTTGATCTCAGATAATTCTATACAAAAGATATTATCTCATTTCTAATAAATTTGGTATTATCTTTTATACCATTCATTTTATACATTAAAAAATTTAGCAATTACAGTATCAATCCTATAAGTATTCAAGTATTATCTATTTCTTTTATATTCAGAAAAATCTCATACTAGTTATTTTTTACTAGTTCTTAGGATTCTGTTTGGAAAAGGACTCAATGTTAAAATTAACATGTATTTTTATTTAATTAATTTAATTACATTGGTTATATGTAGGATTATTATGCTGCTAAATACAATGCATAAAAGTAACATAAGAATTCCTATATTTTATAACATAAAATCAATAGAAAAATTTTGTTAAAGAATTTTCCATAAGATTTTGAAAAGTTTTTTGGATGTGATAATATTGAGTCTGTTGTTGTGAAGGCATATTTTCACTATATTGGTCCATATGAAGGATATGAATAGTAGCAGGGCATTTTAAAAAAGCATTTAATGATAAACTTGAGAATATTTTTGTGAGAAGGCAGACCACACATTATAATATATTATCTTTAAAATGTTCTTAAAAAATACAATATTATTGGTAGAATATGACTGAAGAGTGAATATAATACAGTTATAATTAAGTAAAATGAAGTATTTTTTAAAAAAGTTTGCTATAGAAAGAGTTAAAAGAAAGTCTCATCAAAATATTAAATAGAGATTAAAGGATCAGCTTATAATATGTGTGGTCATATTACAGGTTCGTGGATAGGCTTTTATTGACACCATGAAATTTGTCTTTAATCTTTCTGTTTGTTTTTTTCTGTTTTTCTCCTTTGAAATTAAATGGCTATACTCATTTATGATTGATTGCTGATTTTCATCACAATATCATTTATGGCAGTGTTTACACTATTTTATCTAATCCCTGTACATATATAAGATAACATTCTGTCCACCAATCATTAATGACTATTTAATACATTATATATATATACCTATTAATGTATGTATATTATTGGTGTTTTAATACACTTGAAAATTTAAAAATAACAAAGTAAATAAAACATCAAAATATTTATTTAAACCCCTTTTATTACTGTTATTATTTTTTATACGTTATTAAATAAAAACATAGCATATATAAATTTCTTCAAAGATTAAAATTACACTACTTCAAATTTAAATAGGAGCTGTTTCTATATATATAACAAAAGTAAACGTGAATGTTTTAAATCAACACATTTATGTAATTGTATGATATGAAAACAACTATGCTAAATCAAAGCTTCTATTCAATTAATCCTCTTAATTTCAGAATGTTGTTTTAATATTTTATTAAGCCTGTTCATGACCTTCTTATGACCATCTTTGTAACTACCTTCACTTTCTGACCAAATTATTGAAATCATGATATATGTATGCTATTATGTAAAACATGCAATAATTACCGTGTTGCTAAGATACAATTTCATTTTTTATTTTTTAAAGGGGGAAAAATGATATAAATTTCTTTGCATTTATCAAAAATTTTTAGTTTAAAGAATAAAATAAAACGTTTTAAGCTAACTTAATTAATCTCTTTTTAATTAAATTACAAAATCATCTTTAAATAGAAATTACAATGGAGATAACTGGACTGATAAGATAAATAGACTTTCATGTACGTTGAGCTGAATTATATCATGCTACGTGAAACCTCACTAGTATAATCATAAAAGACCCAGAAATATAAATTAGATATAAAGAATTTATGCATATATAAATGCATTTTTCATTCAAACAAATGACAATGTTAATAAAATAACCTGATTAGAAATATAATAAAATGATAAATAAAGCTAAATTAATTCCAAAACAAAATTGAATGATATACTGAAAAAAAAATTTTCATTATAATAAACATAAGCAAGCATTATTTAAGTGTGTGTGCATAAATATATGCACAAAGTTGCTAAATAGGCAATTTCAAGGTAAAGAGTTTTTCCAGCATTCTTCAACTAAGAAACGGAGAAAGAAAAGACATTACAAAGTAATCAAAATTTGAAGGGTGAGAAATTAGGAGTTCTCCCTCCTTGTTTTATTTTCTAGCTAAAATGAGCTGTATATCAATTCACAAACTAATGATTTGATTGATAGCTGGAAATAAAATCAAAGTTTCTCCTAAATTTAAACTCAGGTCACTGGCATGGTAGGAAGATGTGTTAAACTTTTTTTTTTTAAGTGTCATAGCATCGGCCGGGACGCGAACCCGCAACCCGGGCAACTGCCTGCAAGTGCAAGGCAGTTGCGCTGACCTCTCGACCACCAATGCAAGACAATCAATTAAACCTTTTTAGAACAAAATTTTAGAATTCAACATTTTTTCATGTCACCTAGAAATTACATTGAATAGTACTAAAAATATTTCAGCTAATTATAAAATGTATTAATTAATAAAAAATATTATTTTATCTTACCGAATAAAATCCATTTATTATTTTAATTTAAACAATATCTTGTTTTTACAATGACTGCACCCCCCCCCCCTCAAATTTAAAAGATATCTCTAAGTTGTTGCTATTTAAACAGGCATTGCCGTTTTTGTATGTTTTTTTTTTTTTAAAAAATCATAAGATGTTGAGGAATTGGCAATCCTCATTGTTTAAAACTTATTTAATATTTATTAAATTATTTTGACTATTGTATTTCTTATTTTTGCACTCATCTTATTGATAGTCTATGGTCATATGATACGATATTATTTAAAGGTACACTATTAAGTGCTACTAATATTAGTTGTTATTATTTGTATCTATATTTTAAATATTGAGGCTTAGTTATTATCAGATAAAGTTTGGGTATAATAAAATTTCCTTTGTTATTCACCTGTATCAATTATAAGATTTATAATTAAATAATAAAACCTAAAAATCTTATTTATTATACTTAATTATTTTAAACCCTGAGATAACATTAAATGTGATTTATTTACATTTGTAAACTAAGAAAGAATCTACTAGACATATCGTTATTGCAAGATGTCTTTATTACTCTACATATTTTATAGTTACAGGCATTTATTATTATAACTCTGAAATATTATTAATTAATATCTACATATAAAAATTTAGCTACATTACGAGAGTTGCTTACTTATTCCTGGTTAAGCTAAGATTTTGGTTAATCACCATTTTGTTGTTATTTTTGATTATAACACTTATTCAATAGATCTAACTTAGCTCATTCTTTTTGACAGTTACAATATATATAAATGACATCTTATCCAGGTTTATCAGTATATGATTTACAGTATTAATGTTCTTATATTTCAGCTAGATTACATCAACTATTGTGAATGTTATTATAAAAAAAATATTGTAAAGGCATGTTAAGCTTGATGTTTAACAAGATTAAAGGTCTGACTAATAAAAAATGAAGAACAGAAATTTTTAAATATATATAGATGAGTGAAGAACAATAATAAATTAAAAATTAGAAACTATTCAAATGAATGAGTTTTAAAAAATTATCCTAAATGTAATGGCATTTATATGTAGTCATATTTGTTGATACAATCTGGCCTTTTAAAGATTTAACTGACTTCTCTGATTTTACATTGGTGGAGAGGGTCATGCACAGATTGGATCCTGGTGTTTGAGCAATATAGCTTTATTTATATAATGTAGGACTATTTCCATCATATTAAATATTGAATGTCTTTAGAAAAATTTAAACTTTAATTAAATTTTGTCAGTTACATTCAACTGTCAGTAATAGCACACATTTATAGTTTGCATCTATAATATAGAGGGAGCTGATAATGATGACTGATGCTAAATTACATGATCATATTCATTTCTCCTAGAACTCATATGATAATTGCTCATACCTTTGTAAGAATCACCACAAACTCTACTTGAAATTTAATAAACTCTGTGGGCCTCAAGGGGAACTGAATCTCTGGCTTGGACAGAATGTTGCAATTTTTTGTTAGTGGTATATGCTAAGTGAATATTATAATGTTTTAGATCACATTCAATACCATCTGTAGTTCCTTTTGTATAAGAATAAAGACTTATAGTTGAAGTTTTTTTCTTTCTTTTGTTTTTTATTGTGATTGTTTTAGGTCTGAAATAATGCTTTGTTTATAATACCATTATTATAATTATTAGCTAATAAGATATTACTAATATCATTTAACTGAAAGAATAACTACTCTAATAAAAGAATTTTGGCTACAGAAAAGATTTGGGCAGATAATAATGAGATAAAAATTGTAAGCATCTAGCTGTGCATGCAGCTTTTCTGAAAATGGATAAATGAATATTATGATTTTTGATGTGAGTACTTCAAGAAAAAGAAACTTCCTATTAATCTTTATTTCTTTTGTAAGCTTAATATGAGAAAGGATATGGTTTGTATATAAGAAAAGTTGTAATTTATTCTTATCATGTTGTCAGGCAACAAAAGTCATCTATGTATCTGAGCTAATGAGAAATTTTAAAGTACAACTGTTTAAGAAATATCCTGGAGGATCTGTAAGAGAACTTAAAATCATCTTACAATGCTATCCATTGCACAAGATAATCAAAAGACAATGATGATAAAGCTTTAATTTTAGCTTCTTAGTGTTGCAATTTATTGAACTATATTTAAAATCCTAAACTGGATTCCAAGAGATTGTAAAAGACCCAGATAGAGACCACATGCAAGATGGATGAATGAAATAATGCGTGCAAGGGTGATGTGGAGAAGAGAGGTTAAACATCAGAGAAGATGGATTGAACTTAGAGAGATCTTCATCTTGCAGTAGATCGATAATGTTTGATGATAATGATGATGATTATTACCTTAGCTAATTATTGTCTTTTGAGACTTATTTTATTATAAGCACATTTTCAGCATTCAAATGGCTTTTGATTTGTTTATGGAATGCATGCTTTAAGATCAGTATCTTTAAAATTTCATGTTTGACTTAGCTACACAACTAATACATTTATTACCTAACAATATGATAAACTATATGACTTCTCTCATATAAATCATATTCATCCTCATATTAAGTTTAAAAAAAGAGCATAAACTGTTAGAATGCTTCTCTTCTTTAATGTATTTGTCATTAAAAATCATAATAGTTTTTGTTCATTTTCAAAACACCTCATCTCATAAGTAGATACTTACAATTTTTATCTCTCATCATTTTGCTGAAGAATTGCACAAATTCAATCTATATATCATAGGGAAGGGAAAGTTTTTCATTTATAATTTACCTTCAACAATTAATTTTATTAGTTTATATAAATGTAATAATTAATAATGGCAAAAAAAATTTTTTAGTAACATCTTATTAGCTAATGATTATAATAATGGAATTATAAACAAAGCCTTATTTTAGATCCAAACAATCATACTACAAACTTAATGGAGTGTATATTTATTATATATAAAAACTACAACTATTGGAATCTGTATTTATTATATATAAAAAAAAACTACTGTATTGCACATATTGTAAAACCCTATAATATTAAACTAGCATAAAGTACTAACAAAAAAATAATAACATTCTATCAAAACCAAAGGAGTCAATCCTTCTTGAGGCTCATGAAGTTTATGGAATTTCATGTAGAGTTTGTGGAGCTTCCTAGGTGGATTTGAGCAGATGAATATATTAATGCAATTAAACAGTACTCACCGTCACTCAATATTATGAATTAACACCAGGATCACATTCAGATGTGATCCTAGACCATCAAAATAAGATCAGAGGAGCTATTAAAATTTTTAAAAGGCCAACTTGTATCAATAAAAACATGATTATGCATTTAAACCATCTTCCGTTTGTGAAAATTTTTTAAAACCTATAAATATGAAGATATTTTGATTTTTTTTATCTATTGCATTACATCAAAAATATTCTGCTTTTGTCTTCTATTGGACAAACTTAATCTCATTATATACTAATGCTTACAACCCCTCTATAATGAATTTTTATAATAACATTCAATACTAAAACAGTTAAAACTCTCCATACAGTAGTGTCACTCAATGCAAGACAGAGTAATCAAGGCTTGTGCATAAAATCCCTATCTAGTGCCTACTCATCCAATATCCCCCAACTAGTTTCTGGCTCATGGCCTTCAACAGTGAGGAGCCTTGGATCTGAGAGCACTACACCTAGATCTTTGAATCTAATGCAACATTCCAGCAGCCACCTTTTATTTCTAGTCTGGAGATATTGGATGAGTAGCACTAGATAAGGATTTTATGCACAAGCCTTCTGGCATCCATTGATTGCTCTGGCTTGCTCTGAGTGGCACTATTGTATGGAAAGTTTTGCCTGTTTTAATAACAATTATCAGCAAGCATAAGAAAGGGTGATCATGTGATGTAACATTCAATACTGTTAGTAGCCATTGTGCCCCAGCCAAACTGCTTGTATTTTATTACTATGAATGATACACAATGAACCTGGATATTATATAATTTATATCTGCAATTCATGAGAATCTTCATTGCAATATACACTTTTTTGAAACATATAAATTAAAATATCGGAAAAACTCTCATGCTTCCCACGACCCTATGCCAAATCATACATTGACCCATCTGTTGTTTGAAGAATATAAGTTTTAATTATAATTAATAAAAATATTTCACCTAAAAAAAAGAAATGAAGTTGAGTTATTAAAAATGTTTGTTTAATAAAAAAACAAAACAGATCAAAATTATAATTGGTATAGAAATAATCTTTAATTTATTAAGTGATTAATAATAATCATTATTGCACCTATCTGAAGTGGTTGATATTAATGTTATGAACACAAGAAGTTTGACACTGAATCAATATATATATATATGTTTGTATTGCAAATTGTTTTTTAAAAAAAGAATGTTAGTTTTCTAGTAAAAATGATTTTTAAAAGATAATTGATTGTCATTATATATTGAATTTTTTGCTTATCTTTTTCAATAATATATATATATATATATGCAGTGTGTGTTTTTACTAGTAATATGAACAAGTATATTTTACAGCTTTGACTCTAATAATTTTAAATTTAAAGTAATGATTTATAATAAGAATTAAATTTTATATACAATTGTTAAATTTTTAAATACTGTACTGCAAGAATAATAAATTTTGATAAAACCACCAAAACATCATAGGATCATCATTTCATATGTTTACACATGCTGTTAATAAGAGTACCAAACTTTCCATATAATAGTGCCACCAAGTGTAAGCCTTCATAATCAATGCCATTGTCTATAAAGTCTTGCATATGAAACAGGGATCATGTCATGTTTTGATGGTCTTACATCTATCCTGCTCATAGAATAATGGTGTCTGTGATTTTTGATATACCAAAGACACCGAACTATATAGATGCTGAACTGATTTCAGATTTATATACCCATACAAACAAATGAGCTTGGGTTGGAAAAGATATAGTGTTTTCATCTTGTGCTCCTAGCTTTATAGTCAACCAAATAGTTAAATGGTGGCTGCTGGGGGATTGCATTAGATCCTAAGATCTAGGTGTAATGCTCAAATCCAAGGCTCCTCACTGATGAAAGCCACAAGCTAGAAACTAATCTGGAGAAGTTGGATGAATAGGCACTAGATAAGATTTTATGTACAAACCATCCTGCATCCATTGATTACAAAGACTTGCACTTGATGGCACTACTGTATGGAGAGTTGAGTACTCTTAGTAAATTTTGATGTTTTATTATATGCAATATAAAGTAATGTGATGTAAAAATTAGAAAATTTTAAAGTTATTAATTAATAAGTATTATGTAAAAGTATAACATAAATTCTACATACTAAAATCTATATGTGCATTTATTAAATAAATTTCAAATTAAATAAAGAAAAACAAACAGAAATAAGTTCATAGATAATTATATCTTTAAATCAAAAAATATTATAGATAATTATATCTTTACATCAAAAAATATTAATTTAAATATGGGATGCTAAATAAAATGCATTATTAGATAAGTAAAACAAGACAAAACTCTCCGTACAGTAGTGCCACCCTGTGCCAACCAGAGTAATCATTGGATGACAGAAGTATTGTGCATAAAATCTCTATCTATCCAGTATCTCCAGACTAGTTTCTGGCTTGTGGCCTTCATCAGTGAGGAGCCTTGGATCTGAGAGCACTGCATCTAAATCTTAGAATCTAATGCAACCCTCTAGCAGCCACCTTTTATCACTACTTAACCTATGAGAATGAAATTGAAAACACAATATTTTCAATCTAAGCTCAATAGCTTATATAGTCATATGAGTCTGAACTCAGTTCAGAAACCATACATTTTGGTGTCTTTGGCTGTTTAACAACCATAGCTACTACTATCCTATTGGGCAGGATTAGATCCTAAGATCTAGGTGCAGTGCTCTCAGATCCAAGGCTCCTCACTGAAGAAGGCCACATGCCAGAAACTAGTCTGGGGATATTGGATGAGTAGGCACTAGATAGGGATTTTATGCACAAGCCTTCTGGCATCCATTGATTACTCTGGTTGGATCAGAGTGGCACTACTGTATGGAGAGTTTTGCCTTGTTTAATAACAATTATGTGCTAGTATAAGAGATGGTGATTATGTGATGTTTCATGGTTTAACACCAATCCTGCCTAATAGGATAGTGGTGGCTATGGTTGTTAAAGAGCCAAAGACACCAAGGGTATGGCTGCTGAACTGAGTTCAGACCCATATGACTATGTAAGCTATTGAGCTTAGATTGAAAATATTATTGTGTTTTCAATTTCATTCTTATAGTTTTGTAGTTAAGTAGAGATAAAAGGTGGCTGCTGGAGGGTTGTATTAGATCTTAAGATCTAAGTGCAGTGCTCTCAGATCCAAGGCTCCTCATTGACAAAAGCCACAAGCCAAAAACTAGTATGGGGATATTGGATGAGTAGGCTCTAGATAGGGATTTTATGCACAAGCCTTCTGGCATCCATTGATTACTGTGGTTGCACAGGGTGACACTACTGTATGGAGAGTTTTGCCTTGTTTAATAACAATTACATGCTAGTATAAGAGATGGTGATCATGTGATGTTTACATAATAAGTAATGACATTAAGGATTCCAAAAATAAGCACCTTATTTAAGTCTAGATATTAAACCAGCTTTCAAAATGTAAAAAATAACATTGCATATAAATACCAGAAACGATCAACTTATATCTTAAAAACATAAAACAGTTGCAAAAACTCTGACAAATAATGAAAATTAACTCCTATATGTCTTATGATTCTGGTACCGAAAGCACTTGACAAATAATAAGGTTTTGTGATTAATGTTTTTTGAATTTTAGCTACTCCGTTTATCACTCTTTATATGTGAAGAATAATAAATAGTTTTAAAAAATGTTTGCATTTCTAATGTTTTATATATAGACAAAAATAAATTCTCTTTGTTTATAAAATATATAAAAAAGACTTTTAAAAGTTGATAAATAAAAAAAAACCAATGATATAATATCATTTTTAATATCTAAATGAAAATTTTATTTTTGTTTAAATTTATTCAGTAATACATTTTTTAAAAAATTAATATTACATTTATAAAGCATTTATTAATATTATTATTATTATTATCATTTTATAATACTATTTCTTTGTAAAAACCATACATAAATTTACCGTAGAATAAATGTATGTTACATAGTCTATTTTTTTTTTTAAAAAAAGTGTCATAGCATCGGCCGGGACGCGAACCCGCAATCCGGGAAATTGCCTGCAAGTGCAAGGCAGTCGCTCTGACCTCTCGACCACCAATGCAAGACCATAGTCAATTATTAAGCCAATAAACATCTCTAAATCACCATTTCTTATGCTTGCTTGTAACTGTTATTCAAACAGGCAAAACTCTCCATACAGTAATATGTTTTCGATTTGACTCATAGTTTCTTAGTTAAGTAGAGATGAAAGGTGGCTGCTAGAGGATTGCATTGGATCCTAAGATCTAGGTGCAGTGCTCTCAGATCCAAGGCTCCTCACTGTTGATGGCCACAAGCCAGAAGCTAGTCTGGGGATATTGGATGAGTAGGCACTAGATGGGGATTTTATGCACAAGCCTTGGCTTGCACTGAGTGGCCATATGTATGGAGAGTTTTGCCTGTTTGAATAGTCTATTATTTTTAATAATCACCATTAATTAATTATAATAGCTAAACAGCATTAAGCTGTTGCACATGCGCTTTGCAGATTTTTAACTATAAATGACTGGATACAAACACTTCAAACACATGATAAAGTCTTTGGGAAAAGTCTATCTTTTTGCCTATTTTAAGAACACACACTAATATTATAAGTCCAAATTTACTGCATCAATCAAGATAATGAAAGTGAAGAAAAATAAAACTATAACCTACATATACATATTTATTCTCTTTTTCTTTCTTTATCATTAATAATCACTGTTGTTCTAAACTTATATTAATAATTACTTTTGCTTTTAAAAGTAATTTGCCTTCTTTGACTTCCCCTCTTCCAAAATTTTATCCCAATATGCTTTACTCACAGAATTTTTTTAACATATGCTTTTCTTCTTTTATATTATATTAAATCTTTAAAGAAATGTTTTCTTTCTTTTAAGAAGCCTAAATTTCTATTTTTTACTCTTTCTTTTATTTCTTAGAGTCATTAATTTTTTAATAATACATTTATATTTCTGTGAATTGTTTTTAAAAATGTCGCCTATATCAAGCAATCATATTTCATAGCAAGATTGGTTACAGTATAAAACAAATAAGTTATACACAAAATTTTGTGGGTAAACCTACATCATAAACAGACACTTGTAAAAAAAGCTTTACTAAAATCAAAAAATTAATAATTCTATAAAATATTGAATGATCTGATATCTACAAATTAAAATTTGGAAGTATTAATAATTTGAAGATTTTTCAGTTTATTATAAACACTGAAGAAATATGATGACGAAATACCATTATTTATCCAAACAAAATATGAAGAGACTTGTTTCATAATAAATAAATAAAGTGATAATATACTAGTTAAAATCATTATGAATATCAATTTTTGGCATGTTTTAATTTATTTTGCATCACTAATTTTTAATATTAATTCACAGGATTATTGATTATATGCCAAATAAAGCATGACATAATTTATATTCAATATTGGTATTAAGAACATTAATCTGCTTTATCATTCTATTCCAAAGGGATGTACTGTAATCATGTCATCAGTTCATAGTGTAAACAAGTTTTAGTGATGTAGAATGAATATGTGTACATCACTGCTTCTCTGTGATGTTAAATAAATACTCATACATACAGTAAATAAGCTATGCAACATAATAATAAAGTAAATTATCACTTTTAATTCAGAATCATTGGCTATAAATATTATTCATATTTATAAATATTATTTATAATTCAGAACATAGACATAGTTTTAGATGGCTTGGTGTAATCATAGGATAACTGCTTTAGGAGCCCAAGGTATCCATGGATCACAAGTCAGCTCTATTCATTCTAATACTTAAACTTTCTATGAACTCAGGATGATTATTGGCTAATGCTGATTTGACCATACCTAATAATTTGTGTAAAATAAAAATCATTATGAAATTATCTTATACAGGGCTTGGGGATCAAACTCAGGGCATCATAGAAAATAAGATTTTTCCAAGCAAGCTCATCTTTTTTTTTCAGATACCACCTCATACCAATCTTCTAATCTTTCAAAATTGTTCTAATAAATAGATTACTAGCTACACTTAATGGTGAGTAAAAGAATTAAGATGAGTGGTAATGTAATAATCATAATGCAAACCTATAATTGTAATGATGCAACTTTCATTTCTAACAAGTACGATATTATAATTCTATAGGTATTAAATCACTGGCTTAACTCTAACTTTTCCATTTCAATTAAACATCACATTTTATTATTTTAATTTTAGATGGTCTAATGTTCAAAATTCCAGCTTAGTATTTGTATGATAATCACACAATCTTATATATCATGTACCAAGTGGAGACACGTTCAATATATTCAACATTTTCCATATGTAAATGACTAATGATGTTACATCAATTGATCAATGGATGTGTTAGACTCATTGCTTTTTATTTATATAAATACTAAGTAAATCCAGCATTGGATACTCGGTAGGCAAAAAAATGTGGACTTCCTTCTTACAGGTGGTAATGGCTAAACCACAATACAATCACTTGTAATTATAAGTTGGACTAATCTGTTATCAAGTTAAAACTACTAATGATTTTTACCAAAATTCTTATGTTACCATTGTCACTAGTCAAATTAGCAACACCATAAGAAAAGAGAATACTATTATTCAAATAATGTTCTTAACAATTGAATGTATTTGAAAAAGGATAAATAAAGATTGAATTTAAAAATTAAAAAATTAAACAATTTTAGTAAGATAATGAAAATAGCCCAACATATAATTATGGTAAAATGTCACCAAAAAAACTAAAATAAATCTATGAGCTGATGTTATTTCATAATTAGAGTACCTATAGTTATCTAATCAGCTCAAACTATTGTGAATCTTTATTCTTCAACTATTAATATTTAAGTAAATAATTAACAATTATTTAATTGCTTTATGAATTTAAGATGGACTATATATATAAATAATTTAATATTTTCATGAGGATTTTAAAACATATTACACAGTTTAATCCAAAAAGACTTTATATATATAATCTTAATTCTTGAGAAGATGGATTAACTAGATTTCATCAAACAGAAAAATGTAAACTCAAGAACATGACATAGAAATGCAATAATCTTTATGCCTAAGATCATTTCAAAATAAATTGGAAAATTATAAACTTTTTGCATATCAATTTAAGACATTCTGTATACACACACATATGCCAAGAGGGCAAAAAAAATACTACTCTGTTTGGTGGAATAGCATAAGATATAAAATAAATACCAATATAAGTAATCAGGACTGCTGCATGAGTAAGCTGTGCCTTTGTGCAAGATAATTTCTAACACTCATAATCCCGTGAAAAGAGCTAGTTTTGAAAATGGTGCAAAGGCACAAGGCCTTCCATTTATTAATGCCTGGACCTATATGAGCTACATCTTTTGTAAAAATCAAAAAATAAAACATAAATTATAGTTATTTTAGTCAAGCATTGGTAGTTGAGAGGTCAGCAAGCTGCTTTGCAGGCGGTAGTCCCGGGTTGGAGGGTTCGCTTCCCGGCTGATGCTATGACACATGATAAAAAAAACTATAGTTATTTTTTTGCCAAAACTCTGTAATTTGTAGGTCCTTCAATGAACATCTCATGTAAAATAATGCAATTGTAGAAACACCAATTAGGGGTCATTGCAGTTTTATCAGTTATATACATGTACATCTAAATGTTTACAATATTCTGGTCATATTACTGTGAAATCAGCATAGGTCCAGAATGATTCTCTCATTAGAATTTTTATTTATTGAATCAGAATTTTAAAAAAGATTAAATTAGAATGATGTTGTTAATGGATTCACAATAAAACATTGAAGAAAAAAAATTTTTTTTACATTGTATGGATTTTATTTTGTTTTCTCAAATATCAACTCAAAATTATATTTATAATGTATAATAAATAATTATTTATAAGTACCAATTTGTGCAATTATAATTATATGATATTACCTTTTTATTTATATATTAACTCTCTTGATTTTGGTGACTACAATGTGATAAAAATTAACTAGGTTGGCTCTTACTGACATATATATTACTTAGTTAAAAATAACTCTTGTTTTTTACTTGGTTTCATTTGGAATCTCTTGTGCATAACTTGTTTATGTTTTTTATTAACAAAGTTAGCTTCTTAAATATTAGTTCAATAATAGAATATTTACACTATTTTATGATTTACTTCTTTACATGCTTGTTATTTCAATATAATAACTTCACTATATAATCAAGTATCAAAAGATTTTAAGGATTTACATTATATTTACTTAAGGAAGGGGTGGGAAAATAGCAGCCCACTAAGAATTTTTTTGTGGCCCACCAAGACAGTCAGAGAAATCCATCTAGAACTGAGATTTTCTTCCCATGCATGGTTGAAGATTCATCTCATATTTTCCACTAGGGCAGCTATGTCACTACACGTGCGCATTGTAGATACAATGTGCAGTGCTTTTCCAGTTGATCTGGTTAATTTAAATTTTGTCTTTGCAACAATAAATATATAAATTTCCAACTTTAGTGAAACCATGAACCCTCCAAAAATGTAAAATCGATGATGAATGTCATGTGTTTAATGAAGAATGGATAAACAAATATTTCTTTGGTAATACAGGGAATAAAGCAGTATGTTTATTGTGTCATGAAATAAAAGTGGGGCCCTCTGCTAATCTCTGCTTCCACAAAGTGGCCCCCAACATGGCCCTCCACTAACCTCTGTTTCTACAAAGTGGCCCCCAAGCCAAAACAATTGCCCACCCCTTACTTAAGGGAAGAAATTTTCATACTTACACTCTTTATTCAATATAGTTTTAGAAGACATTACTACCTCTTGCACTTTCTTTTGTTTAATGTCAGATTATAATAACTAAAAAAAGAGAGAAAAAAGAACTAAACTAGCTCAATCACTCAGCACACAAGAAAGCAGCTCTTCCCAAAACACAGCTTTTGAAAATGATCACAATGAAGATAAACACAATTCCAACCCCTACTTAAGCTCCAAAATATCTGTTCCAACTCAACTGGCCACTGTGTCACATGACCCTGACAAACCACTTAGTGAAAATCAGAATTTTATGTCAATAATCTCCCCTATGTGATGTACTAATCACAGCTTCATAAACATAACCTACACATTTCTGTAACAACTCAACATGCTTCTTAAATTGGCCGGAATAAACATAAGGGGTTTTAACTCTCTGGGCCGTGTCTTTGCACTTAAAAGATGGCTAGACAATACAGACCTCCACATAGTCTGTCTTTCCGAAACTAAATTACATATAAACTCAAATTACCAAATAACTTAACTGATGCAACAATATGGTCTATTTCATTATGTACCCTCAAACACAGCATCTTCTAGGGTTGCTTTTATAATCAATAAGAACCTGACCTACAGCTCTTTCAGAACATTACACCTTAGCAATGATCTATTAGTCATTAAGTTCACTTTTGGAAATATGGCAATAAATATCATTTACTTGTATATCAGAAATGATGCTTACTCAGCACAAGTAGTAATCAATAAAATCAATTCTCTTTTCTCTTCAGATGCCTCCCCTATTGTTTTTTTGGTGACTTCAATCTGAGTTACGATAACTTCAACAAAAAACATCTTCACTTAATTAATAGAGTCCTGTTGTGTGGAGAGGGGTTTTTCCCTCCTGGATCATTCTCCTTCTACACACTGCAAAAGAAATCCCTAATTGACCTTCTCTATTATTCACCTGAACTTCACTTTGACATATGTGCCAAGCTTCAATTGGTTCCCTTCATTGATCATTTAGCTCTTCTAATTTCACTTCATATATATCCCACCATTGTAGTTCATATAGATTATACACCTACCATTAGACTACTCAACAAAGCAGCAACTCCAGAACTCATCTTCTCTGAAGCATATATCTTGTTCCAAAAAATCAAAATTCTTACTTTGCCTCCACTACAGGCTTGGTCATCTTTCACCGGTATATTGAGCTCACTCATAGACTCATACACAAAGAAAACCAAAGGTCCAAATCAACTATTAAAAGATTTGGATGCCATAAACAATAGGTTAATATCTCTACACCATATTGACATTCATCCCCAAGATATTTTGGAGCTAAAAACTCAATACCATAGCAAGCAAAAGGTCCTCACACATTACATTGCTACTAAAAGATCCAAAATCTTCTTGGCCAACCAGCATAGCTGGACCCACAGCTGCATTTGCTGGACAATTGGTTCAGTGGCCAGATCCACACCTACTTCATTGTCAGTAGATCAGGGTTGCCTCAGTGGCCCAGCAATGCTTGCAAAGATTCATGAACACTTTCAGGTCAGGCTACAGAATTATAAATTTGAAATTGGAAACATCTGGAATCACTTGGAAGATGGGGTCACTCATGATATCAATGAAAATCAGATAATCCAAAAGCTCATGGCCTATCCGGAGAGTGCTCATCTGTGACTCCATGGAATTCCAAGATTTGTACTTGTCCACCTGAGACATTCCACAGCCCCCATTGTACTGCAGATGATAGATGTTCTGGCAGGAGAGTTTCAAAACATTCCAGACCTGTATCCTGTGGCCCTTGTTCCTTTCCTAAAAAAGCCCATCAATCCCTCTACCCTATCCAACATAAGGCCCATTTCCATGATTCCCCTCCTAATTAAGGTCATTGAGGCCATAGTCAAGGACAAAATCCAAGATCAACTCTATACACACATCATGCCATATCAATTTGCACATAAGGGCTCTTCCACCAAGGATGCTGTGCAGCATTTTCTTCTTCTGGTAGAACACATCAGACTGCACAAAAAATCCAAGCCTATAGTTATTCAACTTGACTTTGCCTCGGTTTTTGACTCTGTTATACCTACTGTCCTACTCCAGACTCTCCTTGATTATCAAGTCCTTGGCATCTATACCAGAATTATTGGTAATCTGCTTTACGTCACTGGATGGAAGACTGTCCAATGGTTTCAGACCTCATCTTTTCATTTCCCAGGGATCACCACTCACCACTCTCTGATTCATCACCTATATAAATCCTATGCTCAGAGAGATAGAGCACAGACTCCCTGGAATTTTCATGCCAGCCCTGAAACATCATGTACAACACATAACCTATGTTGACGATGTCACTATCTTCCTCCCCAATAAAACTCACCTTCCAACACTTACACAAATCATTGATAAATATTCAAAGAAACTAAATCTGAACATCAACTATAGCAAGTCTTCCATGTGGAAAATCAGCACTGGCTCAGTGATTCTGTCAGTCTTTACAGCTGAGCCGTAACTCTTCCTCGGTTTTCCTATGGCCAAGTCCAGGCTTGCTATGTCAAAAGATATCCAACACTCCATCTTGGAAAAAACTAGCAAAGTGGTTTGATCTTTATCCTGAATCTCTCTTTCCCTGCCGGGCAAAGTAGCCCTTCTCAACATGCTGGTGTTTCCGAGATTGAATTATTATCTTCCCATAAACCTACTAAAGCATTTCAGTCATCAATGAACTCACTGTGTTCAAAGCTCATGTGGAGTGGAAAGATTGTTGCCATCGGCATCTGTAAGATGCAAATGCCCAGAGAATTAAATGGACATGGATTGCACTCTGTTTCAACAATCTATTTACAGAAGGCAATTGCAGATCTATGTGAAATTCACTTAAAACAGCCAGAACTAAACCTAGTCACTCCAGAGGAACCTACAGACACACCGCCACCTCTTGCTAGCAGATGGGCCACAATTATTTGGTTACATGTCATCAAGCTGATAAATCTATCTAAAACCTTTTTTGAAGGTAAAATAACCTACTGGCAAGCCTATAACCTCAGATTTCAAAACCAGACTGCCCACCTGACCACATTGAACATAGACAATAAACCATTGCTTAAAAAATTGAAGAACTGGTTTGTTGAACCAAAATACATAGATTTTATTTTAAAGCTCAACATCTCATCCTTACCCACTAACCATTTCTTAGTATGGAAAAGAGGATTCACCAAAATCAATCCTCAATGCCAGCTATGTAATACTGCTGATGAAACCATCCAACATTTACTTTATAATTGTCCATTTCTTTTCTAAATCAGAAACTTCATCACAGAGAAAGTTACATTTGACATCAGAGAAGCCTTAAATATCCAGAATGCCATCAAGACAGGAATTTTATCTCTTATCCGATTCTCTGTCTTCCTTACCTTTGCAGTCTGATTGACCAGATGCGAATGTGTTTTCCGTCATTCAGGCTCTTCAATCACAGAGACCTTTATAGGTCTTGTCAAGAGCATAAGTGCCAGGGACCGGCTGCTTGCACCAGAATGGTTATACAAAGAGGCTTGGTCCAGGATTGATCTACCAAGTGTTCGATCTTATGAACTTTTGCAATCAGTCATGCAGTATCCCATGTATAAAAACAGTATCATGAATCCATGTAAACTTTGTTAATAAAATTTTTTGTTTTAAAAAAAAAAACAAAAAAAAAACTAAAAAACAAATCAAACAATTAGTTCCCTCCAATAGAATAGATAAAGAATATTGTAGTTACTTTCCCATGAGAGCAATTACAAGTGAATGGATGTTGCAATTAATAGAGTGGCATTAAATGATAATATCACTTTTAAATATGTGCAATAATATCCTTTTGGAAAATTGTTTTTTACTAATTTAGTTGCCTTGGACAATCATTTATTTGGATAATATTATGGATCAATTAAGAATTTTAGCTAAATATATTCTATGACAATCCAAATCCAATAAAAAGCATATTAATAAGACACATAAATATTATATAAGTATTAAAAAGAAAAAAAGATAAAAACAATTTTAAAAAAGGCATGAGATTGCACTAGAATGGATCCCAGATCCTAAAAATGTCAGCATCTGAACACATAAAAGGAGATTATATAAAACATGACTGATAAACTAAATTAGGTACTAAACAGAATTATTATGAGATAATATTTTTAAAACAAGTTTATTTTAAAATAAATTATTGATAGTAATGTGTGATTATGTTTAAATAAAAGTAATTCACAAATCTAAACATTTCCATATAAATTGTATTAATTATCGCAATGAAATGGCACCTATCTGTTCAATTTAAGGCAACGGTAGATTATATATTTAGTATATTTCAAACAATTGTCACAAGACTAAGTAATGTAATCCTCTTATATTTAAGTAAAAATATATACAATCAGAATATATTTCTAATGGTGAGGTGATTTGGAAATCTAAATATTTTCATTTACATATAAATTTTATTACTTATGGCCACAAAATGGCATATCTGTTTGGTGTAGCAAAATGGTAGAATATATAATATTTAATAAATATTTTTAACACTTGTCCCAATATTAAATCAAAAAGTAATCATCTTATATTTAAATAAAAGAATGCATTTCTAAGAATGGAGTCATATGTAAATTTAAATGTTTTCATTTGCATATAAATGTTATTAATTATTACAGTGATTAGACACCCCATTAACACCCCATGAAGTGCTCTTGTGCCCCATACAACATGCACATCCACACATGGTGGACCTGTCAGTAATATTTTCTTCATATATATTTTAAATTATTAGTATGGATCATATCAAGGAAAATTACATATATAAAATAACAAGAAAAAACGTATTTATAGATTTGATCTCTGATATTTTATACAATATAGGTTTTTATATAATTTATTTAATATAATTGTGTGTTTTTTAAATAATTTTAAACATTACCAAAAATACAAAAGGTGTTTATCAGCATAAACAGAAACAGTGTTGTCCCACATATTTGTGTCTATTTATGGAACAAATTGTTTCTAACAAGTACTGTTAAGTAAGATAGTTCGGATAAGGTTACTAATGATTCAGTTGGAAAACACTAAGGTCAAAGATCCCATTTTTTAATTATATTTCCTTTATTTAACAAGGCAATTGATCATAATTTTTAATCATATGTAAATACTTAAAATAAATATTTAAAAAATAAATTATTTTAAAAAAATATTTTATTCTTTTAAAATATATTTTTTTAAAATCAAAGAGGCTTTCTTGATAGAAGTATATTAATAACTTTTATTAGTCGTTCATTAGACTAGAGTTTATCTACTTAATGGATATTATTTATTAAAGTCACTCTGTAATTCAAAATTTTATCCCTATAGTTTTTATATCTAACTACATTACTAACTTCTTTGATATATTAAAACAGGAAAATCTCTCCATACAGTATTGCCACTCAGAGCAAGCCAGGGTAATCAATGGATGCCAGAAGGCTTGTGCTTAAAATCTCTATCTAGTGCCTACTCATCCAATATTCCCAGACTAGACTCCTCACTGACAAAATCCACAAGCTAAAAACTAGTCTGGAGATATTGGATGAGTAGGCACTTGATAGGCACTTTATGCACAAGCCTTCTGGGATCTATTGATTACTCTGGACTGCACTGAGTGGCACTACTGTATGGAGTGTTTTGCCTGTTTTAACAACAGTTATGAGCAAGCATAAAAAATGGTGATCTTGTGATGTTTAGCTCTTTGATATATATGTCTTTTATATTCATTTGCTTGCACATCTAAAATAATTTCTTATTTAAATTACATGCTAAATATTTTTTTAATGTTTAATGGCTAAATCTACTTTGATGATTAATATCATTGTGTGTCTGTGTATGTATATACTATAATGTGTAGAGAGAAAAAAGATATAAAAAAAAATATAAAAAAGAAAGAAAAAACAACTTATGAAATAAACAAATAAAAAAAAGACATAAATGGTGAATGTTTAAATCGATTTATTATTTTATTCTAAATATTTGTTTTCGAACACATATATTAAAAAATAACTATTAAATTGTATATTTTATAATATATTTTTTATGTAAAAGTTGCTGCTATTTTCACTTCAAGACAGTAATAATAATTTCAAATTAAGCAGATTTTTTTAATGTCAGCAAATTAATTTCTATTTAAATTATCTTATATTTTCATATATTATATATATATATATTATTAATTTGTAATTCTCAAACTATTAACTCTTTTCCTGAAACTCTGTAATTCTTAAATACTGTTGACTTTGAGTTCTGATGAAAAGGTATAATAGGCATAAACTAATTAAATGCACTGAGCCAGCTTTCAGCAAAATACTGTCAGAAACATAGTGCTGAGTAAAATTATTGCAGTACAGGTGTGCTTAAATAATTGACAAGATGTAGTATGTAAATGAGGCACAATATGCAAATAAGGCAATTAGATATTTCATTTTTTAGACAATAGAATACAAATTCTTTATGTTAATGGAATGTAGATCCTTTGAAATTGCCCAAGCCTCTCTGTATTTTTTTATCCCATTCAGAGCAAATTGTTCTAACATTGGATGGAGAAAATGTGTAATCTGTGGTGTATTCATGATGAAAAACGATTGATCAGTATTCAGTCTTTGATTTTACTCTTTTGGACAAATATGTGTTGGGAAATTCTCATGGATTTATTTGCACAAGATTCACTGTAATATACAGATCTGCAGGAAGGTTTAGTGTATGCCATTTTATAGACACCTGAGAAGCATATTCCATAGGTATCTTGTTTTTAGTATTGTTCAACAAATTATCAAAAGAAAGCAGCAATATAAAGCTAACCCTGTACATGTTAGCGCAAATGTTCCTAAAGTTATTTGCAGTATGTGGGATGTAAGAAAGGCTTATCTATGCTTTAGGCATATTATTAATGGCTTCATCTCTATTTACATTGTTGTAAAATTTCACAACTGTTTTAATAATCATGCTGAGATTCTGACAGTGTCTTGCTGAAAGCTGACTCAAGGTATTTAATTAGTTTATGTTTGTTATAACTTTTCATCAGAGTTCAAAGTCAATGAGTGCTTAAGAATTATTATTAATTTCTGAAATTATTTAACTAAAATAAAAATTAATGTTTGAACTAGCTTTAAAATTCACACCATTAAAGTACTGTCCTGTATCATTAAGAGTTGTCTCAGACTCTTGAAAGGAAGGTCCTCAGATTGATTCCAGTGCTCAAAATTCTTATAGGAATTCCCAGGCAAGAAAGACATTGAATTTTCTTTGAAAAAAAATAATAACAAAATCTTATTATTATTATTTTTCATGTGTTATAGCATCAACCAGGAAGCAAACCCACTAACCCGGGACAACTGCTTGCAAGGCGGCTGGCTGACCTCTCAACCACCAATGCTTGACCACACAAAATCTTATTATTCTTTTTAAAAAAAGAAAAAAATAGATATGAGCATAATTTTAATGTTTTGAATAATATTTAAAGGTAGTACATTTTCAATAACATAAAATTACAGACATTTCATTTGAAATATTTCTCATGCAGAAGTGCTTCTTTATAATAAGTAAGTTCTGAAGTTGATTTAATAATTATTGCATTATTTTAAAA
Source organism: Epiperipatus broadwayi (assembly GCA_028023455.1). Lineage (NCBI taxonomy): Eukaryota > Metazoa > Onychophora > Udeonychophora > Euonychophora > Peripatidae > Epiperipatus > Epiperipatus broadwayi. The sequence continues at coordinate 9,912,536 of JAQFVV010000030.1, forward strand.
ATATTTACATATCAGAATATTTTAAGAAGTTTAAAAAATATTTATTTAAAATAGCATTTATTTATTTTTTTAAAAAAACTTTAACAAATAAGTGTGTCAGCAGTATGAGATAGCATGGATAGTTGAGGGTCATGTGAAAGTCTGGGTTCAAACCCCCTATATATTACATATTGAAGTGCAGATGTGAAAAAGTCTGTATTGTAGAAAAAAATTATATATTTTAACAAATACTAATAAAAATAATATTTTAGTTGATGTGATTGCTAAAGTACAACTTTTTTTACATAATCATATCTATAGTCAAAATTTCAATAAAATGTATATTATTTGAAATATTATATTTTCACGACTAAAATGTAAATAAATTTAAATATTATTACTATACATTCTTTTTTCAAACTCTTTAAAAGTCAATTTTTATTCCATTTTAGATTTTTATAAATAAATGTCTATGTTTGAAAATATATTTGTGTATTCAGATGTATTTTTTTAAAAAAATAATATTAAAAAAGTTTTAAAAATTGATTATATACATTAATTCTTTTAAAATTTATTTTAGAATTATAAATTGATTGTGATTATCTTCTTATAATGATAAAAATAGTAATTGCTCTGTAATAATAAAATGTTTAATTAATAAAGTATTAGTTTTTAATGGAATAAAAAATGGCTTATTTTCCTATGTAAAACAAAATTAAAATTATGTAATAATTTTATAAAATTTTATTTACAATTCTAAAAAAATATAAATGTTTACATCATTAAATATATTCAATATTTTTTTTAAATTTTATACATTGTTAAAATGATCCCAATTAACACTCTTTACAGTTTAGTAATTCAAGATTTCTAATAACACCCCTGTATTATTTTAAATACCTAGATTAGACCATAAAACTAAACAAAATCTTGACTTTTTTGAGACAAAAGGAAGAAATCAATTTATAGAATATAGTTTAATAAGTATTGAAAATATATATATTAAAAAAATACTTTAATTTTTCAAAAACATTTATAGATTCATCTAGGGGGGAAAAAAGCAATACAAAGGCATATATATTCAAAATTATAAAAGATCAAACTTAATTTAAAATTTAATTTGATTGTTTTGTTTAACTATTTTTTTTTTTTTACAGTTATTAACTAATTTGATGAGAAACTGCTTTTTAATAATTCAAAAAGACAGTTTAAAATTCCAAAAAAGAAAACTCTTCCCAATTAAATTATAAGTTAAAAAGAAATTATTAATTAAATAATTGAAAAATTAAAATGATAATTCAATATTTAAAGTAAGATAATACTTAAAAAATGATAGTTATTCTTTATATCAATACTTAGTAACATTAAACAGAAAGATGAATTCTTTTTTTTTAATGAATTTATTTTACTGATTTATCTATTTATATAAATTTTGCATCAACTACAAATTATAATTTAGATAACAATCTGCTAGCTCTATAATCCATTAAAGCAACTAAAATAAGTTTAACTCACTTTATTGATGATAAAAAGATTTTTTTTTCATATGTTATAGCATCAGCCGGGAGGCGAACCCACAACCATCTGCATGCAACTACTTGCTTGCAAGGCTGGTGCGATGACCTCTCGGCTAACAATGCTTGACGAAAAAGATGTATTTTTTTACATTAAATACATTATGGTATCAGTAATTCATTTTTCATCTATACAAGGGGGGGACCTAAAAATAACTGGAATTGTTCTCTGGTAAGTACGTCTGTTATCATACATGCTTCTGCTATTACATATCACTTACAGGTAACATTTTGATCAATTTGCCAAATTACATTACCATGTAAAATCGTGGTGCCATGTAGCACATTTTTTTATAAAGCGCATTTCCAGTAATTGACAATTTTTTGTAATGGCTGAAAAGTTGGAATAATTTGAAATTCTTTTTTCTTTTAAAGAAAACAGCAGGGAAACAGATTACAAGAAAGCTAATCTGGAATAAAACACAAGTTTACAAATGATTTAATGAAATTGTCAAATTCACTATGTCCCAAAAAAGTGTAGCCGGTGAAGTCCAATGTTGAGATAGTGCTATTTTTTTTTATTGTTACAAATGGCATTTTTTTCTCAAAATTAGTTCTTAATGGTCAGACATTTTATCTATAAGTTCTGAAACATCTGCATGATGCAGTAAAATGTAAACATTCTGTGGTTGTGGCAAAGTGAGAAATGCAAACTTCACCATGACAATTCCTTGTGAGTAGTCTTGAGTGTGACACAATTTTTTAATAAAATTCAACACGATCCAGCTTATTTATCAGTCATATTCATTTGATCTCTAAACAAGTAAATTATTTTTATTCTGTTGAATGAAAAAATGACTTTTTTTTGCGGACTTAAAAGTGTTGAAAAAAAAAATGCTGCAGATGTTAAATGACTTTACTTTGTAAGTATTTCTAGACTACTTTGAAAAGTGAAAAACACATTTAGCCTGGTATATTGTATTAAATTGACAGTACTTTGAAGGAGATTAAATTTATAACACTCAAAGAAAAATAAACCAATTTTTATTATAAAATTCCCTGGTATTTTTGTGTGTCCCTTCCCTTGTATATATATATGTAAAGAAAATATAAAAAAGGCATTTTATAAATCAAAATTTCGATTTACATTTGTCAATTTTTTTTTTTTAACAAAAAACGAAAAAGAGTCAAAAAGTTAAATATGACATTTATTGATAAAAGATAAACTCTTCTCTTATTCTTACACACACGCGTGCGCGTATATACATTATGACTGTTTTGTTAGTATATCCTATGTTGATTATTTAATAACATTTAAACTATATAATTAATAAAAGTATGATAAATGTCTTTTTTAATTGCAAACCTAAAATACATTAAAGTTATAGCAACAAACCTATTTTAGACATCAGTAGCAACATTAGTTAATATCCAAAGAAAGATTTTATACATCAAACCATATCATTTTTTACCAAGTTATTTTTATTTTTTGCCCTAATTTTTAAATATTGATGTCTATCTCTGTACTAAAATTATCTATGAAGTTCTTCAATCTTCTAGTTCTCTTTTTAACTTTCCGAATCAATGTAAATTTTATAAATCTCTTATTTTAAACTAGATGTCTAATCCAATTTCTATTTCATCTCTCTTTTTAATACTTCTTCATTTCTAATCTTATCTTCCAGCATTTTTTAAAAATTCTCCTGCACACATCTTTAAAATACAATTTTTTTCTGTCTCATTCTATTTATCATGCTTTATTGCATTATTCCAAACAAAACATTTAACAAATGTCATTTTAAAATCTATTTTCACTATATCTCAAAATATCTCATTTTTTTTAATTATCTTCACTATTAGTTGTGTAACATTTAAAAAAACATTAACTTTTAATATTTTCATACTATAGGCATTTTCACCACTTGGTTTTATTTATATGTTATTACTCCATGTTTCTGCAAACTTTATCAATCTTATACAACAGGGATGGCAAATCCCATGCCCACAAGTGCACAAGGATCTGTTTGTTATTGGTCTTCTAAGCACCCATAGCATGATTTTTTAAAAAGTACATTTTAAACATAATTTTTCAATTTTTTTTTAAATGTGTAAACATAATTAAAAACTAAAACTAAATAATAATAAAAACAATAATGTAAACAATATGTCAAATTGTATGTGTATTAATCATTATCAAAATGTAGGGAGATATTTTAGAAATGTGGGAGAGCGCAATTTATCCCCTTTAGTTTAGATCATGATCCATTTTATATTTATCCAGCATTGGTTAACTGCCCAGAGGGTTTGTGTTTACACATCCCATTGTATCTGATAGCATATTATTTTAAACGAGTATTAATTAGTTTATCGTAGTCGTTAGTGACATGAACTATCCAGGAACAATAGGTGTTATAAAGGTATCTTTACAATCATTTAATTCATTAATTTTTTTGCTTTGCCATGCACCTTGGGATCTTCAGAATCCTTAGACTCATACTTCATTACCCCTCACAAAGTAGATGCTTTTCCTATTGGAAATCAATTTCAGGCACTTTTAATGGATAAGGGTATAAGAAAATCTGGATAAGCTGCCCCAACATGATAATTTGTGCCACTATTATTCAGAGATATGTCCTTAGCCATATAGCAGGCATACTCTCACTCTTATGAAAATATGACAAAGCCCACCAGAATGTCTTAGTTGACCTTCTTCATGTGTGTGTGTGTGTGCAAATGATAACATAATACCACCTTGATTTGCATAGCTTTATTATTATTGATTTATTTATAAACCTGCAATTCTATCTGTAAAATGTAATTGTATGCCTTTTACCAACTATTATATTTCATTTTTTAGATCTGATTATGAAGTTACCATTTTATTTAAGCTGAACCATCTTGCTTCCACCCATTGGGGTAATCTCCCAAAATCCTGTAGAAATGTGATTATGCACATTCTTAAACAACACATCATCAATTATTGCTTATATATTAATGTAATAAAATCTGTTATACATAAATTCATGATTTTGTGTTGAGAGTTAAACTATAAATTTTATTGTTTATTTATTCTAACCCTGGCGTATTAACCGCACTAACCAAGTATCATGTACAAACCATTCATTTATGTATTAAACACAATATTTATATTTCTGTAACCTATCATAATGATTGTATAGGCATTCTCATATATCATCATCATCATCATCATCATCAACCATTATCAATCCACTGCAGGATGAAGGTCTCTCCAAGTTTAATCCATCTTCTCCGATCTTTAGCTTCTCTTTTCCACAACATCCCTGCACATTTTCTTATTTCACCCATCCATCTCACATGTGGTCTCTTTCTGGGTCTTTTACAATCTCTTGGAATCCAGTTTAAAATTTCAATTGTCCATCTATTATCATTTCTTCTAGCAATATGTCCAGCCCAACTCCATTTCAATCTTTTAATTTTTTCAATAAGGTCAGTAACACCTGTTTGTTGTCTTACCCATACATTGCATTTTTGATCTCTTCTTGTTACTCCCAACATACATCTCTCCATACTCCTTTGAGTGGTCTGAAGTCTCTGTATTGCTCTTCTATTAAGTATCCAAATCTCAGATCCATAAGTAAGAACTGGTAAAACACATTTGTTAAAAACCATTCTTTTCAAACACATAGGCATATTTCCTTTTAGTATCAAGTTATTTCTACCAAAAGCACTCCAACCAAGTTTAATTCTATGATTAATTTCCTCCATTATGTTTCCATCTGTATTAATAATCTGACCAAGGTATTTGTAACTGTTAACTTCTTCTAATTCTTCATAATCAATCTTTATTTTCATATTTTGAGCAAATCGATTAAACATTACTTTAGTCTTTTTAACATTTATCTTTAGTCCTACTTTTTTACTTTCATCTGCTAACTCCTGCAACATTTCCTACAGCTCTGAAGCATTATTTGCAAAAACAACTACATCATCTGCAAAATCTAAATGACTTAAATACTCTCCATTTACTTTCATTCCTTTAATTTCCCATTTTAATCCACAAAATACTTCTTGCAGCACTGCTGTAAAAAGTTTTGGAGATATGGAGTCACCTTGTCTTACACCTTTCTCAATGTTGATTTTTCCAGTATCATTATGTAATCTAATTGTTGCTGTTGCATTTTTATAAATATTTTTTAAAATATGACAATATCCTGGATCTATATTTTGATGATCCAATGCTTTAATCACTGAAGAAATGTGTATAGAATCGAATGCCTTTTCATAATCTACAAATCCAAAACATAATGACAACTCATATACATTTGTCCTTTCTATGACTTCTCTCAATACCTGGATATTATCTATTGTACTAAAACCACTTTTAAATCCAGCTTGTTCTCTTGGTTGGTGGAAATCCAAAGTTCTTTGTAGACGAGTTGTAATTATCTTGGTAAAAATTTTATATAAAACTGATAAAAGGCTGATAGGTCTGTAATTTCTAATATCTTCTTTATCACCTTTTTTAAATATTAATATTATTACTGCATTCTTCCAATCTTCCAGTACATCTTTATCATTTAGACATTTGGTATATAACTTTGCTAAAATTGTTTCTATTTCTTCACCTGCTTCTTTTAATATATCAATTATAATTCCATCATGTCTTAGAGCCCTTCCTTTCTTCATACATTTAATTGCATGTTTCACTTCTTCATTTAAAATTCTGGGCAATTCAGAAGATGTAATAGATATAGAAGGTACTTGTTCTTTATTACTATATAATTCTTGATAAAAATCTTCTACCAATTTCATGATGTCATCTCTCTTTTTAGTAATAATTCCATCTTTTTTTCTTATTGCAGATATAAATTTCCTACCAATACCAAAATGTTGTTTAACATTCTTGAGACTTTTATTTTCTTCTACAGTTTTCCTTGCTATTTCACAGTTATACTTTCTTATATCATTTTCAACTCTTTTCCGTACCATTTTACAAAATTTGAGATATTCAATTCTTTTTAATACATCATTTTTGTATATCTTCATATTCCTTATTTTCTTCATAAATTCTCTAGTCTCAGTAGAAATTTTATTAGTCAATTGCTGCTTTTTTCTACCAGCTATCTTTGTTGCAGTTTTTAAAAGTGTATCAGTTATTTTCATATTAATTTCATTCAAATCTGAATCACGTTCAAAATCTCCTAACACTTGAAACCTATTTGTAAGTTCTAATTTAAATTCATTAGAATGTTTCTGAAGATTATGAATATCAACTGTAAATATTGTTTTTCTTAATAATTTTTGTCTCTCTAGTTTTACATTAACACGTAACTTACACCTTACTAATCGATGATCACTTCCTGTGTTAAATTTATTAAGAACATTACAATCTTGAAATATGTATTTCCTGTTACTCAAAATATAATCCAATTCTGCTGTACCTTTATTTGGATGCTTCCATGTCCATTTCCTTTTAACATTTTTCTCAAAAAATGAATTCATAATATAAAGTTTTTCTTTTTCTGCAAACTCCACAAGTCTATGTCCTCTCTCATTTCTATTACCATAACCAAAATTACCTACAGCAATTTCATCTTTCATTTGTCTACCAATTCTAGCATTAAAGTCTCCCATAACAATTTTAAAATGTTGTTTACTCTGATCAAAAGCCTTTTGTATATCCATATAAAAATCTTCTACTACTTCATCACTATGAGAACTTGTTGGGGCATAAACCTGAATTATCTGCATTTGGTATCTGCTATTAAGTTGTATAACTAATATTGCAACTCTGTCTGATACACCATCAATCTCCACAATATTGTTCTTCCATTTTTTATTTATAATGAATCCTACTCCACTTGTATTTCCAATATGTGTGCCTTTATAATAGAGTATATGTCAACTTTTTAAATCAATTGTTTCTTCATCTTTTCTTCTAACTTCACAAAGTCCAATAATGTCCCATTTAATATAAGACAATTCTTCTTCTAATTCTTGCAATCTTCCTTTATTTGAAAGTGATCTGCAGTTGTAAGTACCTAAATAAAAAGTCGTCATCAAATGGCAGCCTGGGTCCGCAATCAGGGGATTCTTAGCACCCTCCGCCTTCGGCCACCAACCGCTGCCTTGGTTGGTGACTTTACAGCCTCCTGGAAATAAGGACCATGCTTTATTTTTGTCTGTCATAATTGTATATATGTATTGGAAAAATATTTGTCATTTACACAAACATTCATTCTGCCTTATCAGGCACTGAGAAGAAAAACCATGGTGTTTCTTGATCTTAAACTCAGAGGTAAAAAGCCAATAAACTCACTATGCTGGCTAATGCGTGTTGGTGAGCAGCCCATCCATGTTCATATACTATATGAATAATCACATAGTAATAACAGCTGCAACGACAAGAACGTATGGAGTGAACATTAGGAATTTGCCCTGCTCAGTTCCTTTAAGGCCTCCAAGAGGAATCAAAGGGTCTCCTTTTAGTTAATAGAAAACTCCTTTCTGAAGCCATTCTCATATATATATATATATTCATTTCATTATAATAATCAACTGTCATCTTTATTTGATAATAAATTTATATCATTTATCTGTTATGAAATATTGCTATTCAGTATCCGAATGTCTGGTGTTAATTCTCTGATTTACTTATCTTATACCCTTTTAATTAATGAACTCTCTCAAACTATTATCAATTAAACTCTTTGTTTCATACTGCAACTATGGTCAATCATTTTGTACCGCTGACCTTAAGTCTCTTTGCTCTTTCTGTTTTTATTGCCGGGACTGGAGTAATGAAAAGCTTGTTAGTATTACCAAAAGCATTGCTCATGTAGTCATAGACCTTGGAATGCAGGTAAATAGGTTAGTGTCTAGTATTGTTCTAAACCTGTGTATCTCACACATGCTAGATTGCTGTATTTTTGCTTGGATTCTAGGTCTTGTTGAATAAACACATGATTTTGACCGATACAATATTTAAAAAAAGATTTAATGAAATATTTATTTTTATGGACATTAAAACTAATAGTTAATTATATTGATTATTTGTTTAAGTTATTAACTAGCAGAAGCATAAAAATAAAAATAAAAGATGTATTTTATTACAGCATAATTTTTTATAATCAGATAAAGCTATCAATCTGTGAAGGCTAAAAAAGCAAGATTGCTTGATTGTCATAAAAAAAAGTTTTTAAATCAACAATTTAAAATATTTTCATTATAAATTATGAAAGTTTGCATTAATTTCAACATATCTATCTAAATGACACACATGGTAAAGTCATCTTAAGGTGTGATGCAATATATGGTTCAAAGTTCTTTCATTTGAAATATACTTGCATTTTGCTTTCATTTAATTAAAAACAATACTAGTGGAAATAATGAATCCAGAACTTTTATAATTGGGTGTAGAAAGAGAGCTAAAAATAAGAGTGAAAGATCTTTATTAATTTATAACTTTATCTAAACTGGGATCAGCTGAAACTTCTTATTTTAAATTATCATGAAATTACTAATGCATAGGGCCTATGAACATTTTTTTTAAATTAATGAAGTCCCATGCATGTTTTGTATAGAGAAACCAATACCTGCATAATGACTTTAGTGAAGAATTTTATTTTATGCATATGAGAATCATTAAAATTTATAATAAAAAGTTCTTGATCAAGTTTATGATGACTTACTTAAATGTGCTTAACTTGACTTCCTATAGAGAACACATCATACAGTTAAAATGTACATAACTTCTAAAAATAGATGTTATGTGTAAAATAAGGCTAAAATAGTTATATATAACTATGCAATAAGAGAGCACATTTTAACAAACACTTAAGCAATTACTAGAATTAAAAAAAAAACACTTTATTAAAACTAAATACTTTCTAAATTAGATATACTTGAAGAGTAAAGATTTTTTTTTTTACGTTCATTTTGATTTCATAAAAAAAATCAAAGCAGAATAATAAAAAGAAAAATAATTTAGTTAAAAAATATTTCTTTGATAGCTTTTCACGATTGTTTTTAAGAGAGATTCTTTCGAAAGCAACAACTGGTCAGAAACTTTTATTAATAACAAAACTTTTATCTATATCAAAATACAAACTGAAGATCACTCTCCAATAATGTGCTATTTCTTAAATATTATTAATCTCCTCACACTCTCCTGCTGGTAAGAATTTAAAAAACTCAAGTGAATCACTTAAGTTTAGAGCGTACATTCTATATACTATATACGCCAATTCTTATTTATAGACCCTGCTTAAATCAGAGCTTGATTCTATTGTGTGCCTGATGTTATAATCAAATATTCAATTGTACAAATCTATTTAGCATGGCCTGCAAGAGTTGGTGTACTGACAGGAGAGTGCGCGGAGATTTATAATATTTAAGAAATAGCGCATTATCGGAGATTGACTTCCGTTTGAATAATTTTAAAGTTTTCAGCACTTTATAATATTAGGTCTATATCAGAATAATAGAATTAAATTGCTTAAACAAGATTTAAAATTTTAATAATAATGAATAGGATTTTCATCGTATTTTTTAGTTTTCAAATAGTTTTTTCACAGATACTGCTCACCCCCCTTCTCAAAAAACGAAGGTCTTCATTAGATTAACATTAGATGGTGATTCTAAAAAATAAATAAAACAGTTGAATTTCTGATTTATCTAATGTTTCTCCACTTATGTCATTTTATCTTTATTTTTTTATTGAAAACAATAATTATATTTTTCTTGCTATCATATATTAGTTAAATATATATTTTTTGAAATAATCACTTAAGTTTTAGCAAAAAAAATACTATTAAGATGCTTAAAAAATATAAAGCACTTTTTTTTATAACCAAAATGAGACTTTTTTTGATAAATAATTTAGAATTGTCTACAGATAATGTGATTGGAAAGATCTATTAATGCCTTTGTCTATTATCTATATTAAAGTATATGTTTTATGATAATATATTTTGGTATTTTTAATAATTCTTGAATACTAGCAGGGTATATTCAATTCAAGATAAGTAGGATGTCTCTCTTTAAATTACATCCAATAATTTTTTTATTGCTTTATATTTCTGTTTACTCTCTTTTTCAAGGGAATTTTCTAATATTAAAAACATTTTATAATAAGTTATCTCATTTCTAATCATTCATAGTAAAAGATTAGAAATAAAATTCTTTAAATACTAAAAGATTAACAAAATAATTAATTTTGACCTCATTAATAGTAAGTGATTTTGTTTTGAACCAATGTTCATTGTTTCCTGTTTTATTTCAGTTATTACATAGTAGAGATATCTGCCCATCCCTTGTATATGTATTAAATGGATACATGAGGGGTCATATTGACTTTAGGTCAACATGGATGTGATGAAAATCTCAGCCTCAGGGTGGCCTTTGAGTGTTCCATCATCAGATGTTCAATTGGATGAACAGTTGAAAAGTTGGAGTGTGGAGTGGATTCAAGCCTGTCCATTAAAGTATGAAGATTGGCTATTTTAATATATATCTGAGCACTTATGTATGTGTAGAGATGATAATCTGGACCAACTGATGATTGCTGGTTTAGCATGAAATATGTATATTTGTGATTATTTATCTTTTTGACATATGTGTTCAGGTGTATTAGTATTATGAGATAGAGTGGAGAGTGGTGGGTTGTGTAAAAGTCTGTGTTCATTTACCCTATATATTACATATATTGATAAAGGTATATAACAAACCTGTATTTCAGTTACAAAATGTAATTCTTCTAAAGTAAGAGAAGAGTTGCAAGTGACACAAAAAAATATATAAGAAAAAATATATAAAGAATAATGAGAAGAAACAAAAAAATAAATTTGATCTTGTACTAATGTTATTATATAAATTTAAAAAATGGTAACTGGTTAGGTATATAATAAGAAGAGATAAAAATAGATAAAAATTAAAGAAATAATAGGCATGGTTTAGTTTGCTAGAATAAAACTATGAATAATGTTAATACAAGAAAAGATTACATTCTGTTAGACAAATAAATAATTTACTGAGCATTGGTTTCAACCTGTGGGCAGGGGAGGGTCATAATTATGGCAATGCTCAGCAAATTATTTATTTGTCTATCTTTTTTCATACTAGCATATTAACTTTATTTATAGAATTACATATTTAAAGAAAACAAAGAAAATTATAGAGATATAGAATAAAACTATATGGATAGGAATAATAAATTACATAATAAACCAATAATAGAATCAAAAATTACATTTTGTTAGTAAACGATATCAATGTAATAAAAAATATGAAAAAAATAAATAATTGACATTTAATTTTAAAAAAATATTTCCAAATAATAGAGAAAAAATAGATAGATAATAATGAATAGATTTTATAACAATGGAGAAAGATGCTCAAAAGTCATAACTTAAATAAAGTCTGACATGTTGGAAAATTTATAGAATTGAGATAATGTTTTGAAAGCTTAAAGAGTGGAAGATTTGATGAAATTAATTGTTTGTAGTTTAAGTAATATTCTAGGAGATTTAGTGCAATAGAAAACTCAAAACTACAGGTTTTTGAATCAATTAATCACTTTGTTGTTTAAACATCACAATATTTACTTACAAACTGATCATATGATTATACCTGGGTCTCATTTTATGCAGATTATTTTAATGCGATTCATGTTTCTTCTTAATATCTTTCATATTTCACTATATTTATTAGATATCATGAAATTTAAATTATTTTGACTTGAAATATTTTTTTTTCTTTTCAAAAATATAACGTTATGTTAACAGCTAACATGAATATGGCCTAAAGCTGTATTTAGAATCTTAGCTTCTATGTAAATAATCTATTTATACTAATGAGTAAATAATAATAATAGATTTATACTTACATATAAAAATATCGCAATAAATATTCAATAGCTTTAAACTTTTAAACCATATTTCATTATAGATAACAGAAATAAATAATCTTTTAGATTTTTAAAATAAAAAATGAAGATTTCAATGATTTTTTGTTTTTATTGCTATCTCATATTTTTAATATAGAAACAGAAAACCATTAACACAGCACAAGACTGAAAGTGGCGCTAGTTGTACATCACATCACGAATCTGATTTCTTACCAGTTTACAAATTAACGCATATTGTCACATAGTGGTAATGATTAAAATATGTTTGCAAAATGTAAAATTAAGTTGTGTAGTTAATAAAAAAAGTAAAAAAAGTTTGTCTTGTATTAATTTTTTTTCAAATATTTGAAATTTTTTATTAGTCATACTTTTCTTGCTTATTTTTTTAATGTGAATTTTAAAGTAATTTTTTTTGTTGTTGCTTTGCTTTTATGCAAATTATTAAAATTATAGAACCTATCTCCCATTTCTCAAGGTAAGTTAAGTCTATTTTTGTGTGATTTTTTTTAATGTGGGTTTTCTGCGGAACCTATCTACTGCATAAAATGAACCCAGGTGTATTATCAAAATATAACTTAAATCATATTTTGTAGGGGTTATAATTTCTTTCCTGTATCTTATTGTATGCATTCATTCTAATGTTTAACTTTTTAAATATGGTGATGTTGTGATTTGGATATCAAAAATATAATAGTAATAAATATGTGAGAAGTATATAAAAGTATATAGACAAAGAAATTTAACATTTAGTTCATTGATTTTGATATTTAATTAATTGGGGGAAAATGCTTGGGAGGTACTGGATGAGACCAAGTTGAGTTTTAAATTCAGAATTGCACTAGACTTTCCAATCAATTGGGTTATTTTTCTTTGATATTTTGAAGGCAATGGTGGAGAATATGAATTGAAAAATTTTTGCATATAAAATGTTTTTTTTTAATAAAAGAATTTGATATATGAAAAAGTATAAGACAAAACATTGGTTATTGTTGTAAATTAAAAACAGCATAAAGAAATTCATTTCAGAAGTTTTACTAATAAAATGCAATATTAATAATTATTTACAATAATCTCAACAAAAGCTTGGAATGAAATCTAAATCAGTGATTGTGCTAAGCATATTATTAGAAGTGTTAGTTGGCAGAGAATAAGAGTTCAGAATAGTACCCAGAAAATAATAAATCAGATTAATACCTGCATGTTTTTAGGAAGTTAATTATTTGACAATGAAAACAATGTTAAAGATAGTAGAAAAAAATTTAAATGGTTAAACAGAATTTTAGTATGGATATGAAGTAAAACCTATATTTTAAAAAAGAGACTGATGGAAAAAAATGTTAACTGTAGTTTTGTGTGTACAACACATATATGATCAGTTAAAAAACAAGAAAATAAATAGAGGTTGTGAAGATATAAAATTAGAAAAAAAAATAGATAAAATATTGGCACAATAAAGTTAGTTAGAAATTTTATAAATATTAAAAAAAGTTAATGATTAAATAGTATGGATTAAGAAAATGTTCTAATATACAATGCAATTATGATAAATATCTTGGAAGAATTTGTGGAAGGTGGGAAAAAAGAAGTGGAATAATAATTTAAAACAAGAAGAAAAAGTCTTTACAAAAAGAGACCAAAAGTCAGAAAGGCTTTGAAAAATTGTCAAAATTGTATATTGCATCTTGTCTTTTAACATACATACTAATGAGAAGATAAAAAAAGATAAGAATTAAGAGTTAAATAATTTGTTATGGAGAAGCTATTGCTCTGCAGTAGCCCCTAAATAATAATGGTAATCATTCTGGGCTTATTATTTAAGTTTTTCAAAATCTAGTCTTTCCCTTTCATTTATAATGCAAGTTTGTTAAATGTTAACCTTCAATTGCTGATCAAAGTTAATTCTGAAATCTAATTTTCTCGCAATTATTTATTACTAAATTACTAATTTTCTTTCTGATATTTTTAATCTCAACACTTCTATGAAATCTCTAATAGTGGCAATTTATATTTCTGAACCCCTATTTATACAAAAACTGATAAATGGATTTTTTTAACACTATAAAATAAAAAAAATATTAAGTAAAAAACTGTTTTTTTTTTTTTTGCAAGCAATATTATTGTTTATTAAACCACTAAACATCACATGATCATTCTATATGGAGAGTTTTGCCTCATATTAGCAGCTTGTGTAAGCATAAAGAATGGTGATCATGTGATGTTTAGTGTTTATTAAAAAACCAAAGATATCAAAATGTATGGAAGCTGAACTGAGTTCAAATCTATATGACTATACAAGTGAAAATCATATTTTCATTTTGGACTCAAAGCTTTATAGTTAACTAAAAAGGTAAAAGATGAATGTTGGAGAGTTGCATTAGATCCTAAGGTCTAGATGCAGTGCTCTCAGATCCAAGGTTCCTCACTGATGAAAGCCACAAGTTAGAAACTAGTCTGGGGATATTGAAAAAGTAGGCACTAAATGGGAATTTTATGAAAAAACCTTCTTGCATCCATTGCACAGAATGGCACTATTGTGTGAATGCCTCTGTATTATTGTTATATTATGAATTTTAATTATTTATATAAGACAAATGTCTTAATCTCATAAAATTGTATTAGTGTGGAGTAAATATTTTTTAAAAAAACTAAAGAGAAACCATCATTCCAATTTCTGATGGTTTGTAACATCTTAATCACAATTGGTGTGCATTATATTTCAGTTTTGTGGTCAGAGTAGCTACATTCATCTAACCAAACCAGATTATTCTAAATATTATATCCTGACAAATAATGCATCCTTAGCTAACTTGGTTAAGATTGCTTAGAAAAATGTAAACTCCACCTGGATTTAATCCTTAGATCATAGGTATAATAGGCAAATGACCTAAACCCTAAACTATGAGCTACTAATTATATTTTAATGTTTTTTTAAATATTTATCAGTGTATATAAAGACATACAGTTAAAAAAATTGTATAAATAATATGTTATTGTTACTGTTTTTTGATTTTTTTAAAATTTATGTCAAATGTTTTTAATCAGTTTTTAAAAACTGATTTCAATGATTAATAAAATGGAAGAAATATTTTACTTTTTTTTTTTAATCTTTTCACCCTCAAAAATCCTTCAGAGTAGCTTCAAATATATTTAAATTTTCATATTCAATCTACAGGAACATATTGGTTTCCACATCTATGTAAAAACTGGAAAAGAAGCTGAAAATGTGTAGCATTAACGTATTTATCCTCAACAATGGTCAAATAAAGTCAACATTATACTGAATTTGTCCATAATGTTGTTTCAATAATTACTATTACTAATCAATTCATAAAATAATTATTTCATATTAGTTGTTTATTTCAACTGAGTTCAATTGATTTGATTAATATATTTACACTTATACATATATAATCACGTGTGTGTGCATTTTGAATATATCAAATGTCTAAATTTTCAACAATATAGAAGCAATATCAACTTACAGTTGTCTGGATTTTTGTTAGGGCAACTAATATATTATTATTTGACCTGACAGAAAAGTAATGATGACTTAAAATGTTAAGTTAATTCTCTAGTTTACATTTTATTTTCACACTTCTTAAGTGATTAATTTAATTTTACATTTTATTATTATTTGACCTTCTTTTTTTTCAAAAAGAAAAAAATAATAATTTATAGATATAAGAATGATGAAGACAAATACCATTTTACCAAGTAAATAATTCTGAATAATGACTCAAATGGCAGCAGTTAGCTTTAAAAAAAGTGACTTAAAACAAAAATGTCAACTCCTGTTTGTTAAAATGCCTCTATATGATTTACGACTTAATGTAAAAAGAGCATTTGTTGATCGAAATGTGTAGTTAAAAAAAATCATACTAATTCTTTACTTTCTAAAATTCTATGCCTATCTAGCCTTGAAAAAAGCTTGTATTAGCATTGGTGGTCGAGAGGTCAGCGCTTTACAAGCAGTTGTCCGGGTTAGCGGGTTCGCTTAACGGCTGATGCTATGACACACGAGAAGAAAAAAAAGCTAGTATTATATATTCAATTAGTCAAGCCGATACCTTTTCCCATTTTTCTCTTTTAAAAACCAGTTACATGAATTGGATGATTGCTTTTTAGTATTATTTTCTCATACAATTGATTATTACATCAGTTTATTAAGAAACATTTCCAATCCTATTTTTTTTATATTTATATTTACATCGATTCTTTAAAATTTTTCAATTACTTTTAGTAAAATTATACATTTTATTTAAAAAAAAAAAAATACTAACTGAAGACGGCTACATAGAAACCACCAAAACATTTTCTATAAAATAAAATATAAAGAAAAAAAATGTCTAAATGATATCTCTTATAATTATAGTGTATATACTTTAGAAGTGTATAAATGTTTTTAAAAAAGTATAATATCATTTCTAGAGCTCAGGTGTTATGTATTTCTAAACAGATTTAGAAATATCTTTGCCACATTGGCTAAATATAATGATATTATTATTTTTTAATATTTTTTTTTTTACAATACTTTTTTTTTACATTAATGGTTTCCACTAGTACTAAGTTCAATCTCATAATATTAGTACACAAAGAGTTTTTCTAATTGCTCAAGAAGCTTTGTGATAAATGCTTAGCCAGAGAAAGCATTTAAAATATCTCTATCAGCAACCACACCCAAACCCCTGACCAATGGTTTCATGCTTTGGCATTCCTCAGAGAGGCATTAGGGTAAGTTCAGAGACACTAGATCTAAAAATACCAACCCAAAGCCAGCATTTATCTAAGAGTTAACCATTGAGTAGAAAATCTGAAATTTTCAGACACTTAAATGTCTTCAAACCCAGCTATCCAACTCAAATAGCTATATGGGGCTGAGAGATCTTCATCCATACCATATATTAGTAGTCTCAGCACTACAACATTACTTAAGACTTAAAGCAAAGACTATAAATAGTCAATAAAAAATAAAAAATAGAGTCATATATTTTAATTTTTTTTAAATTTTTTATTGACTATTTATAATATTAATGGTTCTATCCTTTGTGATGAATTACTGTTCTGAGATCTATCCACATTAAAAATTATTAATAGGATTGTATTGTTCAAATCTTATGAGTTTTCAAGTAAACCAAAACAGTATCCTGTATTTTCGATAAATCTACAGTTTTAAGGGCTTATAATCCACCAAAAAATGTACTAATAGTTAAATTAAAACAAAATTGATAAATTTCATTAAGCTTTATTTCATTTTTTTCCATTTCTATTATAATGTGGGAAGCAACAAGATGCTCTTAATATTGTCATATACTTTAGCTCAATTCAGCATGTTTCTTTTTGTCAGCAGTTTTTTTTTTTTTTGGTAAATTGTCATAATGATAAAAATTTGGGACCTTCCTGTCACAGAACATGATGCAGTGGACTATTTCCAAAGGTATGGGATCCAGCCCTGCCAAAAAGTCTGCCTTAGTGCTCATAATATGATTGCATGCTGCTGCCATGCATAAAATGTAATTATTGTATTTATTTCATTTTTCTTTTTTTTTTTTAATAAGTTAATCCAAAAAAGAAAAGAAAAGAAATCGTAAATATTGTAATAAATTTTTCCACAATGACTTCTTTTTTCAAATTAATGGAAATAAAAAATAAAATGTAATTATTAAATATGGCATTTCCTAGCAAAACTGTAAATTTATCAAAAATATGGGTTGACATTTTAGTTTACTTGAAAACTCAAAAGTACCTATTGTTCTCATGTTTAAGAAATCATCAAATGGCTTATTACTTAGAAGTTCAGAAAAAATTCAAGCATTAGTAGTGGACAGAAATGGATCATGATCTACGGACTATGAACTTCAAAATTTGCCATTCCATGATTGCACTAAACAACATGGGGCCTCACGGATAATGAAGTTTGGCAATTTTATTTCAACAACAAATCAGATTAGTTTTTGTTTAATCAAGATTCAATCTAAGACATGTCACTCATTAGAAAGTTTTTTTTATGTATAATTAAGGCAACTATTTATATTTTGAACATCTAACAACTTGACCATAAACAGAGTAATTTAAAAGTAAAAATGTTTCTTTTATTTTTAAATAAATCTAAAAAAATAAAATTTAAGTCAAGCGTTGGTGGTCTAGTGGTTAGCATAGCTGCCTTCAAAGCAGTTAGCCCGGGTTCGCTTCCTGACATATGAAAAAAAATTAAAAATATATATTCATATTTTACATAAAATAAATAAAAATTGATTAAACTTACACACACATATATACTATTTAAGCTAGTAGTGAATTCTATGAAACATTAGTTATAAGATTATTGTAATAATTTTTGTTGAAGTTTAGTAAAAAATAATATCAATTTATCAATAATAACAATTGTTTTATTACAAAATTCTTTGAAATTGATAAATCAGTTTTCTATACATATATAAAATTTTTATTCAAGATAATAAAAATCAGTTAAAGCAGATATATTCCAGCTAATTAAAGAAAGTATATAAGATCAGTGTTTCAATAAAAAAACATTAATATTAATGAAGTATTAAAATATATTTTTAATCAATAAAAGAAATTAAAATTTGATATACTTTTAATATATTAAATTAACATAATAAATTGCTTCTCAAAAAAAAATTCCATGATTTTCAGACCTTTTTTTAAATTTACATAAATAATAAATCATTTTCTCTACTAAAAGCTGAAATAATAAACACATATATATATATATATTTTTATACTTTTGTTTATTTTCCAAAGTCATGTTTTTAAAAATGTACCTTGTTAGCATTTGGGTTACTAAACACATTTTCAAATCAAATTTTAGATTTTTTTAAAAGGAATATGTATGGGTAAGAGAACAAATAGGTGTTACTGACCTCATTGAAAAAAATTAAAGATTGAAGTGGAGTTGGGCTGGACATATTGCTAGAAGAGGTGATAATAGATGGACAATTGAAATTTTAAACTGGATTCCAAGAGATTGTAAAAGACCCAGAAAAAGACCACATGTGAGATGGATGGGTGAAATAAGAAAGTGTGCAGGGGTGATGTGGAGAAGAGAAGCTAAAGATCAGAGAAGATGGATTGAACTTGGAGAGACCTTCATCCTGCAGTGGATTGATAATGGTTAATGATGATGAGATTTAAAATACATATCGACAATCATCTTATTGTATTCTTAAATTGATGTTGAGTATTTTTAAAGAAATTATTACAGCCATATTTTAAAAAGCTATGGCTAGCTTCCTTTTTAAAGATCTAGAAGTTTTCTTTCATTACTAGCAACATATTTTTTTCTTATTATATATATATTATTCATTTTCACATCTTTCTATACTCAGCTTTGTTACAGTTGATATGTGTCTGTAGTTAATCATCTAGTTTGAATGTTTTTACTTAGTTTGCTAAATTTTATTTGATGATAATTGAGCTTAAATAAATAGATACTAATAATTTAAAATTAAAATAATGTTTCCAACCATATTTTTATATTTTAATTTGCAATTTTTCTCATGCATTAAATACCTTTGATTGATTTTGATTTTTTTCATATATCAAAAATATACTATCGGATTATATAAACAATAACTATATAACTTGGCTTTGGGTAAAAATTTAATAAACACAACAAATTATTTAGTTTAGAATACAAATTACTTCATTTATGTTTTCTTAAAACTATTAAATCTTAATATTTTGTTTCTTGCAAAAATAGTTAAAGGATAAATCAATAAAGTAAACTGAAATAGTAAAATTTCTTACAGTGTTCCTGAATAAAATAAAAAGTGTAATCAATATATATAAACAATTTTAATATATTTGTGCATTCTTATATATAATATAATTTTGTTTTACTTTTTTTTTAAATATGTTCTGTAACTAGGTTTTCTATGCATACCTATAAAATTCATCGATTTAAATAAATAAATCTTCTCCTCATTTGCATTGATTAATTATATATATATATACCATATATTCCTTAATTAACACTTTACAATCCAATTTTAACATGATTTATTTATTCTTGCTTACAGTTTCAACTACCCTGCAGTCATCATCAGAACTTTTTTAAACTTTCCTGCAGTTGCTCCATTTTCCTATGTGAAATAACTTTTATATTTTTAAAAAATATAATAAAAAATATAAAAGTTATTTCAGATAAGAAAATGGGGCAACTATAGTAAAGTTTAAAAAAGTTCTGATGATGACTGCAGGGTAGTTGAAACTGTAAGCAAGAAGAAATAAATCATATGTTAAAATTGCATTGTAAAGTATTATTTAAGGACTATATAGTATATTATTATTGTTGTTATTATTATTATTATTATTTGTTACATTATAACTTCTCATGGGAAACAGAGCTGTAACAAGTTTTTCCATAGAGCTTGGTCTTTAGAAATCAATTTAACTTGTACAATAACCTTTTAAAATTTCTGAAGTTATAGATCTATCATTATATTAATATCAAAGTGATAATTAAATTATAACTTCCTTATGATTATTTTGTTTTTATTGTATGTGGCTTGTTACTTTCTTTCTTCAATATCTAAGTTTTAGTTAAAATTTTGCTATTTTTTTTACAAAATTTATTTCATAATACATTCAGACACAACACTGTTCATTTATCATAAGGCAAGTAAATAAATGTTTGTAATTTCTAATTCAGCCAAAAATTATTTTATAAATTTGTATGTTCACTTAGATCAATACATTTTACATCATAATTAGTGATGTGAAATTTTGTTTTAATTTTATCACAATTCTATAGAAGTTGTGAAAAGATAAACATACTATTCTGATTTCATTGTTTTCTGCAGAGATTTCAAGTGGTGAAGTTTTTAAAGAAATTCCCCCACTCTCTAACATCTATAACACTGCTTTTAAATTGTTTGGCAATACTTTTTGTCAACTTAATATTCATTTTAAAGCCAAATTTCTATGGCAACTACTAGCATGTTCTTAACATTTTCAGTAAGCAAAAAGAGGTCATTCAGCCAAAGCTGTAATAAGATATAACTTGATATTTCATATATTTTTATGACTCTAAAAATTGGCAGGTCCAAGACATTTATAATAGTGAAATTAAGCAATGGTGTTTCTTATTTGAACTATATCCCAGTACCATGGTCATATCTAGTTAGTATAGATTTTTCTAATAAAATTAATCAATTTCATAGGCATTTGTATATTTTAAAATAAAATATATTTTTTTATTGTGGTTAAACACAAATCTTTATTTTCTATCTATGTAATATATAATTCATTGTTCTAATTATAAATCATTAAAATTATTTTCACCACAAAAAGTACTTTAATATATGAATTTTTTTCTACAGTACAGGCATTTTCATACCTGCACTCCAATATGTAATATATAGGGAGTTTGAATTCAAACTTTTACATGACCCTTAACTATCCACACTATCTCATACTGCTGACACACTTGCTCACACACATGCTGAAAAGACAGATAATCACCAATATATGCTGGTTTAGCAGGAAATATGTATATTGGTGATTATCTATCTTTTCAATGTGTGTGAGCAAGTGTGTCAGCAGTATGAGATAACATGGATAGTTGAGGGTCATGTGAAAGTCTCAGTTCAAGGCCCTTATATATCACAAAAAGTATTGTACACATAGTCTTTGTTGCAAAATTACTATTAGAATAGATAGTTTAAAAACAGTGCATTATGAGATAATTATTTCAAAAAGATCAATCTGGTATTAATTTTAACATTATGAAATATAGAGACATGCAATTAAGTCATTTCTTAGGTGGATAAAGCAATACATTAAAATCCATATTTATGACTTCAAAGATCACTGATTGAATTCCCATATCAGATTAATATTGGTGAGACCAGAAACATCTTAAGAGGAGGGAAAATACCACTTGGGAATATTGTGTTCTAATCTGACTTATATGTTATTACTAACAATCGAATGTATTTGGGGAAGTATAAACAGAGTTTAATTTTCAAACGTATTTAACAATTCAACTAGATGGTCAAAATAATCCAACAAATAATTATAAGTAAAATGTCAGAAACACAACAATTTAAATAAATATTATTTTTCTTTCTTGTAGAATTTATGTGCTTTGGATTAGAAAGAAGAGCTTTTGGTCCCCTACTCTGAATATTTCTGTGGTAGACACAGGAAACAGCACCTCTTGCAGCCACATGGGGCATAAGTTGAAAGTACCAACTAAACAAGTTCAATAAATGACATTTTAAAAAAATAAATAAATACACAAACATTTGAACATGATAACGATAGCTGAAAATGATCAGATATGATTAATCCATTACAAGAGGTCTTTATGAGTTTAATCCAGATTGTCTGATTCATATCTCCGCTTCTCTATTTCATCAATTTTTTTCTCATTGATCAACTTCATATGGGGTCTCTTAAAATCCATCATAATATTTTGAAAGCTAGTTGAAATACAAGATATTTATCTACTATCATTTCTTAAAGTGACTATTATTTATTCTAGTGACATATCTAGCCCTGTACATTTTGGATTCTTAACCTTTTTGATGGTGTCAGTGATTTGAACTACCATCTCTTTATAATTCTTCATCTTGAGTTTTTTTTATTAAATGGCCAATCTCAGATCTATAAGTTTGCATTATTAAAAATTTATACCAAAATACTCCATAGAGATTTAATTCTAATCAATTTATTTCATTATGTTAACACGTATATAATAGATAAACACATAGTTAATTTTTTATTAGTTACAGTTTTGTGCTTAAACTTTCATTATTAGCTTTTATCATTGCTTTTGTAATCTTTTGTGCAAGTCCAGAATCAGAAGGTTTGAATCTGTCATTTATCAGGTATATAAACTTTACTAATTATTAATAAAAGCTAATCAAAATTAGTGATTATTGATCACATGTTTTGTCACTTCAGATATCAAGATAAAGGAGCAATGAAAGTAATAGAACTGTGCTGCTATTTTTTGACTTTTACTTTTGTGTCTCCACTCTTTATCACATGATCACCATTTCTTATGCTTGCTCATAACTGTTATTAAAACAGGTGAAACTGTCCATAGAGTAGTGCCATTCAGTGCAAGCCGGAGTAATCAATGGATGCCAGAAGGTTTGTGTATAAAATCTCTATCTAGTGCCTACTCATCCAATAACCCCAGACTAGTTTCTAGCTTGTGGCTTTCATCAGTGAGGAGCCTTGTATCTGAGAGTACTGCATCTAGATCTTAGGATCTAATGCAAGCACAAGAAATGGTGATCACGTAATGTTTAGTGGTTCAATACTGAAGTTATATGTATAAAATGATAAATATAGAAGCTCATATAGAAAATATAAGAAAACGTGTTTTTAAAAATGATTCTTCTACTATTTATTGTTGCTTCACTTTATAATTGAATGTATTCATTCTTCAAATTATATGTATATTGAAATTATTTTATTGCTTTTTAATCTATATTATTTTATGCGGCTGCTAAAGATCTGTTTATTTTTTTTTAAAAAAATTTGAAATGCTAAAATAAATGTTTACAACAGTTTAACTATTTTGAAGCATTACAATATTACTGAGAGTATTCTCTGGCTTAATTAATATTCAAAATATTCAAAGAAAATGCCAGCAATGAATAATGTTTACAAATAACTATTATGGACAGTATCAGGAAAAATTCACATAAATTATTTTGATTTGTACTAGTAATTGCTAAATAATGGTTCTAAAAAAAGTGATAAAAATTATCTATAATGTTGCAACACTAGAAATGCTGACGTTCCTTGGATTTTTCATTTGCGATATAAAGATCTAATTTTAATTCTTTAAAAATATGTTATAAACTAGAAAAAAATTAAAAGCATCTGTTACTCACTATTTTGACAGAACATGATTAAAATATCATTTCAAAACAACAAACATGCTGTAAAACAAAGGAAAATAAATATTCAATTAAATGTATTCTATTTATATCTATTCAAACTATTTGTTTTTGTTTTTCTTAAGAATGTTGACTTTATATATGGACCAAAACTATTCAAAAATATATAAACTGAATTTTATACTCTTATATTTTATTACAATTGTTTCTAAGTTTAGCACATCATTATAAATAATATTTACTAAGGCAATAAACCTAAAGCATGTGCGGTTGAAAATGCGAAGGTAGGGACCTCTACAGGTCTTAACCACAAGCTTACACATTGGTTAAGACCTGTAGAGGTCCCTACCTTCGCTTTTTGAATGCACATGCTTTAAGTTTATTGTCTTAGTAAATATTACGTAATCAATGTGCGTTAAATAAATTTATAATCACATCATTATAATTAAAGGCTACTTGTAAACAAGTATAAATATTGAATTCCAGAAGATGAAAAATAAAAAGACAAATCATCATCATCAACTATCATCAATCCACTGCAGGATGAAGGTCTGTTCAAGTTGAATCCATTTAAGGACAAATAATAACAATAAAACATTAATGAATAATTTTCTAGTAATTACATAAACCAATCCATGAGATGCAAATATGCCCATTTGCATAATGTCCTGGTCCTATGCTCTAGTTATAGGAATATTTTAAACATTTTTGCAGTGAATTTACTTTTTTAAATATTTCAATATCTTGTATTTGTCTGAAAGTTTGTGATAATAACATTTTATTTGTAATTATAAGTTGGATTATTTCCTTCATCTGGAATTAATTGTTAAATATTTTTAGAAAAATTAACACTTTTATTTAAATTTTTTAAATACCTTCAGATTTAAAACAGGCAAAACTCTCCATACAGTACCACCACTCAGTGCAAGCCAGAGTAATCAATGAGTGCCAGAAGGCTTGTGCATAAAATCCCTATCTAGTGCCTACTCATCCAATATCTCCAAACTAGTTTCTAGCTTGTGGCTTTCATCAATGAGGAGTCTTGGATCTGAGAGCACTGCACCTAGATTTTAAGATTTAATGCAACCCTCCAGCAACCACCTTTTATCTCTATTTAACTTCAAAACTATGAGCCTAAAATTGAAAACCTAATATTTTAATCCAAGCTCATTAGCTTATATAGTCATATAGGTCTGAACTCAACTCAGTTGCCATATATTTTGGTGTATTTGGTTCTTTAATAACCATGGCCACCGATTGGTATTAAACCACTAAACATCACATGAACACCATTTCTTATGCTTGATCATAACTGTTATTAAAACAAGCAAAACTCTCCATAAAGTAGTGCCACTCAGTGCAAGTCAGAGTAATCAATGAATGCCAGAAGGCTTGTGCATAAAATTCCTATCTAGTACCTACTCATCCAATATCCCCAAACTAGTTAGGGATTTTATGCACAAGTCTTCTGGCATCCATTGACTATTCTGGCTTGAATGGTACTGCTGTAGGAAGAGTTTTGCCTGTTTTAATAACAGTTATGAGCAAGCATAAGAAAGGGTGATCATGTGATGTTTAGTAGTTTAATACCTTCAGATGTTTAGTAGTAGTACATAAATTAGTCTAAACATAGTATTTCATATGGCATTATTCTTACTTCTTTAGTTGTTCTGGTCTGATCAGTGACAGTTCTAGCATAGGAATTAAATCTGGTATCTTTAAATTCTGAATACAGAATTTAAGGTGATTCTCTAACCAATCAGGTTATTCAAGGTAACTGTCAGAAGAAATGGTATATACATATGAGAGTGTTTATTAAATATAAGCCTAATGAATGACTTCCAAATATGAATTACCACACTAGATTAATTTATAGGGCAATTTTTCATTTTTATTTGATCAATTTCCTTACATTTTTTTACTTTACATTTTCCTCTATTTCTAATATTCTTGTCTTTCTGCAATAAAATATATTTCCATTAATATATACATTATCCGCTGTTCTCTTAATTTAAGTAAAATAGAAAAATCAGGAGGGATTTTAAAGATAAATATATAAAAAATTTCTACTGATTATTGTTTTTGCATAACAGTCTAATTGATTATAATGTCACATTAAATTCAATGATAAACAATCTTAAGATCCCAGATGTGGCTTTCAAGGCTAATACTATTTCTAATCAAATTAGCCAACACCTGAAAAAGGGAGGAGAATAATGACGCTTGAATATTGTGATATGTATTAATATGTTTGCTATTATTTGAAAAGTAGTTTAAATTATTCTAAAGACATTTAACAATTAATTCTAATTGATGAAAATAGACTAACACATAATTCAAAACTTCACTATCTTGTATAAATATAGTTCTTTATTATATTTTATCCTGAGTGACATCTTCCCAACAAAAGCAGTTAATATTTCAATTCTTTAGTGAACCTTTAAGATTATGTAGCACAAATGGAGTGTACCTTTCATGAAAACCACTTTAAATTCATTAAGAAAGTACAATTTTTATAAATGAAGAGCTTTGCTAGTTGCTCAACAAGCTTTGTGATAAATGCTTAAAAAGAGAAAGCATTTAAAATATCTCTATCAGAAACCACGCTCAAATCCCAGACCAATGGTTTCATGCTTTGGCACTCCTCAGTGAGGCTCTAGGGTAGTTTCAGATACTAGATCTAAAAATACCAACCCAAAGCAATCTAGTGTCTGAAACTATCCTAGCACCTCACTCAGGAGTTCCAAAGCACAAAACCATTGGTCTGGCTTTGGGTGTAGTTTCTGATAGAGATATTTTAAATGCTTTCTCTTGCTAAGCATTTATCACAAAGCTTGTTGAGCAACTATCAAAGCATTTTGTGTATATTTTACAAGCTTAAAAAAATGGGATTGTGTGATATATGATTCTATTTTTTATTTTTTAGTACTATTTTTAGAATGCTCTTTGTTTATATTTTACAAGCTTAAAAAAGAAATGGGATCGTATGATATATGACTCTATTTTTTATTTTTTAGTATTATTTTTAGAATGTCTAACTGTTTTTAACATCACATGCCCAATCCAATCATAAATAGCCTTTATAAAAGTAGGACTTTATCATATTCAAAAAGCTGAATGGTTTTATGATCTTGACATACTCTTAAAGAACATCCCTTGATTAGAATTTTTTAATATCATTGTATTACATTGATAGATAATACAGATATCATTTGCATACAATAAGTTGGGCAAAGAACAACTGTACATACAATTTATTTAGTTGTAGTAGTTATAAGTCTATGATAAAATACCTCATTTATTTAAAAATTCAAATTCAGTACCATCATACTGGAGTTTGCATTGTTCTTCTACATCCAAGTCTGTTTTTTACCTAAAAAGCTAACAAGGTGTTTATGCTGCATCTATACATTGGACTATTCCCATCTACTAATATTAAATATCTAAGAAAAATTTTAAACTTTATTTAAATGTTCCAATAATATTCAACTGATAGTAATAGGACACAGTTTAGTATATACACAAGATTTCAAATGGCATTATTCTCCTCTCTTCTTCAAGTGTTGCCAGCCTGACCAGTGGCAATAGCAGACCATGTATGTACCAATGAACATGTTTAATTGGGAAAATACAAAAATATTGGATAGAGAGGAAAAGATACAGAGAAGAAAATTAAAAGTAGCTGTTCATATGACAATGGCAGATAATCTCATAAGTCAATCTAGTATGACTATACATAATGTCTGGAACCACTAATTAACTTTGCTCTTATGAAAAAATGAAGAAATCAAGAGGAATTTTATAGATAAGAATATAAAATTTCTATTAACTGTGGCCTTTGGCAGGATGGCTCAGTTGATTAGAGTGTTACCTTAAAATTCAATATTCAAGAATCTAAGAGTCCAGATTCTATTCCCATGTTACTACTGACACTGGTCAAACCAGCAACCCAGCAACATATGAAAAAGAGAGAGAAGAATAATACTACTTAAAATATCATGTATATACTAACCTGTATGCTATTACTATCAGGTAAATGTAATTGAAAAATTTTAAACTTTTTCTCAAGACATTCAATATTTAATATTAGATGATGAAAATAGTTAACATGCAAATGCAACACAATGTAATTAAGTTCATTCATAAGACAAAAGTTATGGACAAAAGTCTTTATAGGTTACATTTGAAATATTAAGAACATTCTATGGAGTATATTTTGAATTTGCAAGAACAGAATAATCATATACTTGCTATAAATCTAGAAACCAAAAGGATGAAATAGTTTTGTTTTTGCTTTTAACCAGTTCAAATTAAAACAGAAATATTAAACCTATATCACAATTTTACACTTCTTTCATAAAGCTACCTATAAACTGTTCAAAAACTTATAAAAATAGAAAACAAAGATAAAGACATGACCCTCAACTATCTATGCTATCTCATACTGCTGACACTCTTGATCACACACATGTTGAGTGTGTCAGCAGTATGAGATAGCATGGATAGTTGAGGGTCATGTGAAAGTCTGAGTTCAAACCCCCTCTATATTACATATTGAAGTGCGGGTATGAAAAATCCTGTACTGTAGAGAAAAAAATTATATATTAAAGATAAAGATAATACAATTCTTGTTTAACACTAATTTTCATTTTGAATAAACAATGATATTACTTGTCTTTCCATCATGTTGAAATTATTATAATATGAATTAACTTCAGTTGACAATCAATTAATTTCAAAAATTTGCTATAAATCTTTGAATAATTGATGATCAAATCATGAAGACAATATTCTTGGATTTACCTAGCAATAAAAGATATGATTAAGGCAATTCTTTGTACTTTAAAGTCATGTTGACTAAGCAGTAACTATTCATTGAAGACTGATAACATAAAATAGCAATGGTATATTTTATAAATTGAAATCATGGCAGCATTTTAAATTTAAAATCAAATATCGTGGCTTTATTTAAGTCTAAAAATTTCCATTATTTTTGAAGATTAACACATGTTCACCATATTTTCAAACTTTTTCAGGTACCTCATCAGTATCTGGAGATGTTTCATTTTTAGAAATATAAAAAATAGTTTTATCTTTGTTAAGCTAGATATTTTTGTTCCATAATATAAATAGATCTTTAAAATCTGTCATTTCCTTTCCATAATTCAAAATATAATTAAAATATTCCCTCTAGTAATTTAACATGTCATTGTAATTGCATAAAATTGTACAATTCATGAGTTTAATTAGAATGTAATATATATATATATATATATCATTTTTCAGATATATTTGTTACTTTTAATGAGTCAAAAAAGAGATCTAAATTGATCAATTTCAGTGAACATTTTTATCATCTTTGCAATTTTAAATCCACCAATCAAGTTTAAGACTTCTTGTCTGTGATTCAATTTCTGTTCTTAAATGTCTTCATTGCTTATTCAATTTATTTTTCTGCTTAGCAGAAAATGTTTGAGTCATTAATAGTAAAACTTATTAAAGAACTGTTTCTTTTAGTAAATAGAAGACTAGGTTTATTTGCATTTTCACTGCATCCCTTAAGAGAATTCTCTTAAGGTATGTATTGTACATAAAACAGGCACAACTTACTATACATATTGCCACACACAACAAGCTAGAGTAATCAATGGATACCAGAAGGTTTGTGCATAAAATCCCATCTAGTGCCTACTCATCCAATATCCCCAGACTAGTTTATGGCTTGTTGACCTTTGTCAGTGAGAAGTCTTGGATCTGAGAGCACTGTACCTAGATTCAAAGCTCCTCACTGGTGAAGACCACAAGCTAGAAACTAGTCTGGGATATTGGATGAGTAGGCACTAGATGGAGATTTTATGCACAAGCTTCTGGCATAAATTGATTACTCTAGTTTGCTGTGTGTGGCAATATGTATAGTGAGTTTTGCCTGTTTTAACAACAGTTAAGCACAAGCATAAGAAATGATGGTCATGTGATGTATTGTACATATCAATAAATATATTCTTCAATAACATGATAAAATTGCAATTCAAAAAAGTGTAAAAGGATTTGAATTTCAATATTGTATATGAAGATAGCAGAAATAAAGGAAAGGAAGAAGAAAAGTGTTTAGAAGGATTATATACAGATTAACATGACAAACCTGAAAACTTAAATTGTCAATTTTAAAATTATACTTCTTAAGGTATAAACTTCAAATTTTATAGAAATATAATTGAAATAAAATCAATTTTAATTTAACTACTACTATATTCTTAGAATATGATAATTTGATTTGTCCAACAACCAGCAACTTAAATATTGATGTAATGTAAACTGCTTTTGCATTACGATTCCTGCCTACATTTTTTTGAGTATGTATGTGTCTCTCCAAAATCATATGATTTTTTTATGAAGGAAATGTTCATAATAGTCAATTCATGTATTTTCCAAAATCTTAATAGCAACAGACTTCTTAAGATTACAGTAGGAACAGCATTACAACATTGGAGTGATATTTTTACTATTCCTACCAACATGTTCATTGAAATTTCCCACATGAAAAATGAATTATTTAGATAGAATTGAAGTAGTAACATAATCAGCAAGGAATAAAATGTTTCTTTCTTTGAAAACTTTGATTCTAATGTTGAAGCATAAAAACTTATAAAATGTGAATAGATATTACTGCGAAAACCATGTTTTAATAACTATTAGCTGTTTATTAATACATCTAAGACTGCTCTTCCTAAAAAATATCTATCTGTTTCCTATGGATCATTATAATATAGTATATGAATATGTATGCATGCCATTGTCTATTACACAAATAAAAAAAAAATTGAAATATAAAGTTTAACAGATGTTTTTAAATTTTTAAGTATTATAAATAGGGATGTAAATATCTATATTTATTAACAAAACTACTTTAGATAATAATTAATATTTTTTACCCTGTTATAAAAACTATCATAATGATTACTAATGCTCATAGAATAAGTTATTCTCACATTTTAATTAAATGCTGTTACATTAAAATCAAAATTTTATAATATAAACCAATATTTATTATATAAAAATGCTTTGAAAATTTTTAATTAACTCATTATTTTTAGATATTATCATTGCAGGATGATTTTTCAGAGTTTAATCCAGTTTTACTTTTAAAGAGAAAGTTTATCCTACTTATAGCTATTCTAAAATATTATTAGATGCATTTACATACACTTTTTTAAAATTAGTTATTTGACAAACATAACATAACATTTGTTTTCAAAGTTCTATATTAGATTATGTTTTACCATTAATTGACATATATACAGTAGTGTACATAAATAAATAATAATTTCAAAGTGAGTTTAAACAATCAATACATTTACATTTCTAATATCTTTATTAATTTAATTTTGTATTTAATTTTCTTGTTTGTAGTCTTGTTTAAAATTATATTTATTGCTATTAAGTTTATTTTAAATCATTATTTAAACCTATCACATTTCTTTTACTTTAAAAGCAATATTTGTAATTTATTTCATACTAAAATTTTCAAATCTTCATTCTCAGGTCTTTAATAATGTTATTAATTAATTACTCAACAACATAATAATAAAACTAAATTTTCTATTAATGATGATGATTAACAATAATGTTCATAAGTGATTCAATTATTATTTTGAAATATTTTCTGTGGGATTAAAATAATCTTTTTTACTTACACTAATTACAGGCTATTAATATTTTTTAACGTTTTCCCAAAAGCAAACTGCAAAAATTTCCATAATAAAAAGATTTTCTTCCTAGTAATATTTTTAAATGAAGTTTTATAAATTAAATTTTATGTACTAAATAATACAACAGGCATGTCATCATCATCATCATCATCAACAACTAATATCAATCCACTGCAGGATGACGGTCTCTTCAAGTTCAATCCATCTCCGATCTTTAGCTTCTCTTCTCCACATCACCCCTGCACACTTTCTTATTTCATCCACCCATCTTACATGTGGTCTCTTTCTGGGTCTTTTACAATCTCTTGGAATCCAGTTTACAGGCATGTAAAATGGACTTTATAATTATTTAACAAATATTAGAAAAAAGTAGAATATACATTTTTAAATTTTTTTTTATATGCTTATTTAATATTTTCTCTTTTTTAATTTATTTAGTAAGGGTCTGCAATCCTTTATAAAAAAACATTTGTCAAAATATTAATTTATATTTGCAATTTTGATCAGGTTTAAATGTTCTCTTCCAAATATTTGAATTAGTATTCACTAAAATATGATGTGCACAACATTAGAGGAGAGTTGAAAAAAATTCAGAGGAGAATAAGAAAACTATAATTAATAAATGTTGGCTTTAAATATAATGTGAATTATGTATTCTTAAAAGAATAATAAATATCACAATTAAATAATCTTTTGCAATAATTAGATAGTACATTGTACAGGCTTAAACCTGCATTTATATATGTAATATATGCGGGGTTCGAACTCAGATTTTCACACGACCCACCACTCTCAGTGCCATCTCATATTGCTGACCCACCTGATCACACACATGTTGAAAAGATAAATAATCACCAATATACGTATTTCATGCTAAACCAGCAATCATCAGTTGGTCTAGATTACTATCCTCACACATATATATATATAATCAGTACTCAGCTTTATATTAAGATAGCCAATCTTTATACTTTAATGGACAGGCTTCAAACTATTCCAACTCACAACTCTTTAGCCTTCCATATGGTAAAATGAGTTCTTAATAATAAAAAAGTTATTTATCTTATTTAGATATATAAATGTTAATTTTATTTTATTTTTCAGCATTTATATATTTTTCTTCTTTTTCTTATCAGTTAAAGACAATATAATTAGCAAAAAGTAATCCAATGATTTTTGACTCAGGAGGTCATATGACTTTGAGCATAGGAAGTGACGTATTAAGCCATAATCTATAGCTATTTAGTTCTAGATTTTGCCATTCAGCACTGTAAACTGTGCAGAATATAATCCATAATATAAAAAATAATTCATATAATTATGCAGTATTAAGCATTATCCTTCCCATTTTACAAATAATAAAAAAATAAAACATTTTTATTCATATTTAAAATATGTAGTAAAAGGCAAAGTTCAGATAAAGTCAATCTTTCTTCGAATTAGGTATTTATATGTATACGAATAAAAATATTTATAATTATTTATAGTAATTATGACAAGTGATAAGAGAATTTTTATAGCTCTTTTATTACAAAACATTTATAAACTTTATTTAAAAAAATTTATAATGTAATAATAATGTAATGTTTCACCAATCAGGAGTCATATGACATTTGAGTGGGGAAGGTGACAGGGTTGAACTGCAATCAGCGACCTTTAGTTCTTGAATTCATTTCATTATTACTTTTCTAAATCAACAGGGCACTAATAAAAGACATACAAAATAATAAAAATATTTATTATAGAAGTTATAAAACTTTTCCAAATGTTATTAAAAAAAAGTGATTTTAAAATTAAATGTTATATATAGAGCTCGCAAATAAGCTCTTAAGGTTTGTAATATGAGCTTGTTAAATTAGGTCATGTGACACATGACTTGATTTCTTTGTAATTTCAAAATGAAATGTACATCCTGAAGCAGATGGAGCTTTGCTATATAAATGAACAAAAAAATTTTAAAAAAATTAAATTTAACTTTATTTTTTGGTTAGTTTTTTTTTTTTCATATGTCATAGCATCAGCTGGGACGCGAAGCCACAACCATCTGCAACCAACTACTTCCTTGCAAGGTGGCTGCGATGACCTCTCGACTAACAATGCTTGATGATGGTGAATAAAACTTTATTCTTTAGTTGCACAAAAATATCTAATAATTAATTTCTCTCAATAAGTTTAGAAACTAAAGTATTAAAAAAATTAAGATTACAAAATAGTACATATATTAATCTAAATAAAGTTTGTTTCTTTAACTAAAGTTAGTTGTATAGATGACAATTGGCTAAACAAAAAAATATAATTTTACCAAGATTGTAATGGGTATTTTGAACACTTGAATATTAGCATAAACTCTTTCTTTTAAACATAAATCATAAACATAATCATAATAATTACATGTTGTTAAAATCAAAAAAATCACTTTCAAAGAAAGGAGGAA
Organism: Epiperipatus broadwayi; assembly: GCA_028023455.1. Lineage (NCBI taxonomy): Eukaryota > Metazoa > Onychophora > Udeonychophora > Euonychophora > Peripatidae > Epiperipatus > Epiperipatus broadwayi. The sequence continues at coordinate 9,946,939 of JAQFVV010000030.1, forward strand.
GGAATTTTTCAAAAATATAAAAATACATGATTTTATTAAAAATGTATAGAATGATTTCCACCATTTATCTTCAGTGATAATTTAGTGTCAAATATCAAGAATATATTTTTACAATTAACAGAAAAACAAATTAAAGCTAGCATCAACTTCTATTGATCAAAAATAGTAAATCTTAGATAATATAATTTATTTTCAGAGGTACAATATTAAAATAAGAGTCATAGATCACATGACCCAATTTTCTTAAGCTTGTAAGATATAATCAATGAGGAATGCCAATTCCTCAACAAGCTTTGTGATAAATGCTTAGCCAGAGCCAGCATTTAAAATATCTGTCAGGACCCCCCCCAATCTCTGACCATAGTTTCATGCTTTGGCACTCCTCAGAGAGGTGCTAGATTACTTTTACAAAAAACCAGATCAGATCCTAACAATGTTTCTAAGTAAGAAAATTAATGGCATTAACATTCTGTACAAACTGCTAATAGGAAAAGATCAAAAGATCATGTGACAGTTATTTCAAAATTATGTTAATAGGTATCTGGAATATCAATTTATTAAGAAGTATTATCAGTAATATTGAAAACTTCAGTTAAAAATTTTTCCTTTTGTATATCAACTATGTAGGCAGTAAAATATATGTACTTAACATATGTATATTCTCTTATTCTTCTCTTTTACATTCTTTGCATATCTTCATATATTCATATATATATATATTGATTACAACAGTTCTTTCATATACACTTTAATGCAAACAAATTTGTATTGGATATATTTTGTATATTTTTATATATGTGTAATTTGTATGTAAGTTGAGTATACATATGGATGTGTATTTATAAATGTATATGTGGATTTTTATATATATGTCTATGGGGGTATGTGTATCTGTGTATATATATATATATGTATATTTAAAAGATGTATGTGTATATATTTGGATATGCATATGTATATATAGATGTAGGTATGGAATTTATATATATGTCTAGGGATGATGGAGATCTATATATGTATATGTATGAAGAGAAAATATGTGTATATTTTGATATATGTGTGTATTATATATATGTAAAATGATGGTTATGTGTATATATATGTGAAATGATGGTTATGTATTTATATTATTCAAATATTGTAGCTCTGATGAAGACTTCTGGATAGTCGAAACTGTAAGAAAAATAAAGAAGTTTTTAAGAAAATTTGTTTGCATTAAAGTGTATATAAAAGAACTGTTGTAAGCAATATATATACTTAACATATGTTAATTAAGCTGTGAAAACAATTTTTTTCTAAAAAAATTTGAAAAAATAATTAAAATTCTAAATGGATCTAAGTTTGAAATCTTGAAAATAAAAAGCTAACAAAATTTAAAATTGTTGTAACAAAATAAAAAGATAACCATACAAAAATATAATTAAGTTTTAATTTAGAAATACTAATAGTTTTATATTATATATATATATAATAGTTTTATATTGTATGAATAAGTTTAAAAAAACTCAAACATTTTTGCATTAGTAACTTTTTCTATAAAAAATGTGACAAATACTATGATGATTCAAATTCAAAACATCAGATCTTAAAAATTTAAAACAGTATTAGCAAAGAAATATTTTTTTAAATTTCATGGAAATAATAAATATATGATATAAAATATGTTTTAACAGAATAATTAATGATTGTTTTGCAAAAAAAAAAAAACAGCTTTATAAAGTTTTTTATTTTATTTTTCCTAATGTAGAGGTAAATTATATATATATGCCTTCTAATCAATTCTGTTAAATTATGCAAGAATTTATAATCTGAGATTCAGATAAAAATAGCTAATCTTCCAATCAATAATTTCTATCTCTGTAGTCAAGTTGCAATCTTTAGTATCTTTAATGGAGGTGGGATTCCATTTCCATTGCTAAAAGGAGGTTGCCTTGACAACAGTTTGTAATTCTTGATTGTTATCTATATTGGGATTGTCTAAGTGTTGACAAAATATTCTAATTTTTGTGTGTGAAAGATTGCGAATATAATGATAATCAATAAAATCACCCAAAAGAATGCACTGTTAAGTTTTTATTGCTTTTGACAATTTGCAAATTCAACATTTTAATAAACCTTTTATTTTAAATAAGAGCAGTTTCCTCTCATCAAGCTAATAATAGATGATACTAGAGTAATAAAGAGAGGAGACTGCCTTGTTTTCACTGTAGTAAGCTGAAAGAATCATGTGATTTTGTATTATAATTTTATTTTACATAGTCAGTATGACATCACTGCAAAATCTCAGACTAGTTTGACAAACCAAGTGTCCAGCATTTGTATTGAAATAAGTATATACAATATTTAATAAAATGTGACCATTTTTTTTAGATTAGCAATTTATATTAAATCTAATATTTCATATTTTATAATATTAAAATGTTACCTTTTTTGAGAAAATGAATTATTACATATTATTGATTTAAAGTATAAATGTTTTGATTTTAAAAGTATCATTACCATTTCAAACATGATTTTGGCTCTCAACAATTTTGCATTAATTTATCATCGAATTGCTAACATTATTCATATAATAATCTGATTGCACTACCATCTAGTGAATATTGATGATAATTTCTTTAAAAATATTTTTATATTAAAGATAAAGTGAGTGCTGTTATCTAATGCTTTATTTTAATAAAATCATTGGTAAACATGCAGCCTCCAAACTACATGTTTTTTATGACTTTCCATTGTTATCTTTTATCACATTTTTGTAACTTTCATTAAATCTTTGTATGTTTTTTTCATTATCACCTATTCATTTATGCTTTTTCTTAATCAAAATTTGGTATACTTGTGTGATTCCTCAAATTATCAGCCAATGAAAATTACTTATGAATATTTTTAAATCTGCTCTCATCAATTAGAAATGATTTGTAACAATCCTGAAAAGCCAACAAGAATATTGATATGTGTGCATATTTCCATGCATGCAGCATTAACATGTAACTAATCATATTCTTTAAAAATTGAAGTATGTAAAATACTATAGTTCTTTATCTCCATAAGCTCAATGGTATCACAACAGATTATTATGGTTCTTCAAAAAACTTTGAACACCAAATTGTTAAAAGTTGTAAATTGTTATATGTATCATTAATTTAAATATCAATTTTACAAAATTCTAAGAACTTAACCATTACTAGTTTAAAGTTTTTGTAAATATGGTTTCTATCACAGAGTTTGTTGTTAGAAAAGAAAAAAAATGTTTCATCATTTTTATTGGCTGAGAGAAGATATACCAATTTTTAAAAAACAAGTTTGTATCTAAACTGAAAATTATAAGTATGCTCTTAATTCCCCTCTGCACACACATATTCAGGCTCCTTATAGCTTTCTAGACAGTACCCAACACCAAGCCTTTTACTAAATGTGAAAATATAGTAACTTTTATTTTTTGTCATATAAAAGATGAAATTTTCTTTTTAAAAAAAACTGATGATGACTGCTGGACAGTTGAAACTGTAAGGAAGAAAATAAAATAAATAATATGTCAAACTGCATTGTAAAGTGTAATTTAAGGAGAATATGGTGTATTATAGTAAATACAATATACTGTGAAATTTTTATTTCAGAAATTTTTATTTCAGTATAATAGAGAATATAGTGTTTGTTGTTTTTTTATTTATTGATGCAGCCTGATTTAGGATGTTGAATATATCATGCATCCAGCTATTTGAAAAATATTACCTATGCTTATTTAGTATATGTGCTTATGTAAATAGAAATTTATTACTTTATAATGTTTTCATTATAAAATTTTTAAAATAAAATTATTAAAAACAATAGTAAATAATCACGAATAATATTCAAATACTGCATATGTATCAATACATCTTAGAAATTATTATTAAAACTTTTTTCTTTGATGTTATTAACCTTATTAAATTATAAAAATCTGATAATATCAGGCTTTCTAACTATTGCAAGTAAATCAACTGAAACATATGTAGATACAAGATTGTAGATTAATTTAAATATTCATTATTTCCAACTAAAGTGTTTTAGTTAGACTTCTATATATGTAAATGGCGTACAAGAATAAAAGCTGCTTTATTCTTAGAAAATTTTGACTTATACTTTGTTAGAGAATATTTTAAATATTTATTGTATGATGCCACGGGTTTTAATCTCGAATGTTATATATATATGTATGTAATTAATTGAATAAAGTATATTAATATTCACAAAATTTTAATTCTTCTGATAGCATTAATGAAACAAATATTCTTGGTAAAATATAAATATCTATACTTCTATAATTATCAATTATTTGATATATATATATACATTATTAAAAAATACATTTTAAATTTTAATTTAAAAATAAAAAGGATATAATACAAAGGAATCTTCCTTTTTATTCTTTTTTATGCATTTTAATAAATATCAATAATCAGAAAATAGAAATAAAATTTATATTATTGTTTCTAGGAAACAAGCAGACAAAGCTTTACAAATGATTGTAGTTTAATATGAATAGCCAACAAAATGTCTCTAATTATATTCTAAGTTCATTGAACATTTAATACAAATAATATCAAAGATGAAAATATTAAATAACATTCTATATTAAAATATAACATTATTAAGCTGCTAATGTTTTTAACAATATATATATATAATGAATGTTCATATATATATATATTTGTAATTGTTATAAAAGCCTCATGGTAGTGATTAATATACTTTTTAATCTTTACAATACTTAGAGTAAATAAGCAAATATTTTATCTAGCGCCGTGCTTGCAATTATTTGCTCATATAAAAGAATTTGAGTCGTAGGAATAAGAGGGATTCTTTTTATTCCTGCATAAATACTATATATTGGATTGACGAGGAGAGTATTCATTTATTTAACACTCAAAAGGCGCATGCTCAATTAGCTTGAAAGGCTGATATTGGAATGAAATACCTAGAGTATGAATCCAGAAAAAAATTTGACAACAGAAGAGTTGGAGATGCAAAAAACTAAAAATTTTGAATTGATTTCTAACTCAATCTCTTCTAATGATGCTTGAAAGTAATATAATCTAATAAGAATCATTGAACCATTATTGGTCCACTACAGGGTGAAAATCTGAGTTTAATTTAGTTCTTTGATTAATAGCCTCTCTTTTACATATCACTTATTTCAACCATCCATTTCAAGTGTAATCGCTTTGTTGATTTTTTACAAAGATAATATTTGATTATTTATGTATTGATGAATTATCTAGTATCAATACATGTGATTCTTAAAATTTTATAACTGACTAAAATGAAATTTATCAGCACTATTTATAAAAGCTATTACTATATGTATATATATAAGTACACACAAAGTTTTATAAAGTAAAATTAATTGAACTTTCCATCGTCCACCAAAGTATTTTGGATTTAGACTTCAAACATTATTTTTATTTGTTTTAATAACATATGTTAATCTATAAAGCTTTTTTTTAGCTGATAAAAATTACCATAAATTTTTAATCTTGAATTTAGTTACACATTTAACTATAATATTCATGTTCAAATTAAAACTTTTTTAACATTTAATTTTCTTTAAAAAAATTTTGGCATTTTAACAAATTTTCAAAAATTCCCATTTCTTTTTGTATTCATTTATTTATAAAAATATGTTTTTGTTTTGCATAATTATAAATTTTTATAATATTTATAATGCAGATTAAGAATAATTGCATTAATCACAATTAATACAGCAAAATGATAAAAAGTTCAAATATTTCTTTCTTTTGAAACAAATATATTTTTAAATAGTTTCTTATTAAGTAGCTATTATTTATTTTTATTGTCTTTTTTATTTATGTTAAAGATAAGATGGCTGTTCTTGTCTTTGTGGAAGTCGCTGTCTTGTGTCATGGCTTGAGAGGTCCCTCTATTGGCAAAAATAAAGAAATTGCTTGACTATTATAAATTTCAAATCACTATGATACAGATTAAAGCCTGTTTTAAAAGTATTTAAATAAATATTATAAAAGTTAAATAAAATATTTTCAAAAATATTATAGAATTTTTAATAAAATCATTTTCAAGCATTAGATTTGCAAATTACACTTTTTTAGTAATTATAAAAGACGATTCTGCTTATTTTTTACTTTTTAAAAGATAATTTAAATATACATAGGTCAGAGAAATTTGTGATACTTTTGTTAATATAGTGAAGGACCAACAATTTGCTTCAAAAACTGTTTTATCCTATGTAGATTTAAGTGGGGTTTAGAGAAAAATTAAAATATTTATTTTGGTGAAAATCTTTCTGGATAGGTGTTAATAAATGACCTTTACATCTCACTTCCTATTTAGAAATGGACAGTAGATAGTCAATAATATTTTAACCAGATGATTCTGAGGAAAGAAGAATTTCATGTTTTTAAGTAAATACTTTGACTGAGCCAAATTCATATGAGCTGCATTAAACTAAATAATTCTAAAAAATAGTAGAGAAATGCTTGCACAAAAAAATAGGACTTTCAATTAAAATATTAGGATCCCTATGATACCCATTGGGAAGAAAGACATCATGGTTCACAAGTTTTTTTTTAGTTGTCCTCAATTATGAATTTGTTCCAGGGATTGGGAAATATATAAATTATGGATAGTCCACATTTGCAGCATGTCTTTGGCTTTCCAGCATTTAATTTGTATGTTAATTGTACCACAATTTCTATGTCATAAAATTTACATCAAAAACCAGTGATTGTGGAGAGACTTTTGTAAGTTTTACAATTGATTGTTTAAATATGTTCTCACATTGATGCACTTTCTTGGCTACAATCCTTTGTAATGTTTTCCTGAAGGTTTATGATAATGGTGTTCTAGTTGTATTTTATATTGGACTATTTCTATCATCTAATATATGTATTGAATGTCTTTAGAAAAATTTAACTTTATTTAAATATTCCAAATACATTCAACTGTTAGTAATAGCACATCAAACAGGTTAGTATGTGTGCAACATTGCAATAGGTATTATTCTCCCCTCCTCTTCAGATGTTCCTGGCATGACCAGTGACAGTACTAGCATGATATTTGAACCTGGACCATTGGATTCTTAAGTATTGAATTTTAAGGTAATGCTCTAACCAACTGGGCCACTTAAGGGTCCAGGTTTGAATTTTATGCTAGTACTATCACTGGTCAGACCAGCAACTCCTGAACAAGAGGGGGAAAAAATACCTCTCAAAACATTGTGCATATAACAGTTGAATGTATTTAGAATATTTAAATAAAGTTAATTTTTTTTTAAAAACATTCAATACACATATTAGATGATGGAAATAGTCCAATATAAAAATACAATCCTTTGTAATATCTACACAATGATCTCTAATCACATAATAATTCATCAATTTTAGATAGTCATTTTTTTGAGTTTAACTCATTTTAAACTCTGATAGATCTGATATTTTTTCTCATAGGCATATAAAAGTGACATTAATTTTTTTCAAATACCCGTGAAGTTTAATTTGTAAAATAAAATATTGCATTAATATAGAATTTCTACTTTTGTTCTACAAGGTGTCAAAATTATGTCACTAATATGTCAGATATTTCTGATAGTTTATTCAAACTGATAAATTTACGCAAATTATTAATAACTTTTTATTTAGTATTCATTTATAATGTTATATAATTCATTCAAGCATATAAAATAAACTATAAAAAAATATTATTGAAATACGATAGAACATAAAAATTATTTATTTGATATTTTTTTCTAAATGTATCACAAATGTGTTCTCTAAAAAAAAAATTGTGATAAATTTCATAAAAAATATAAAAGCTTATATTAAAAGGCTATTTAAAAAATATGATTATTTAATAATTTCTTAGAAAAGTATATTTTATATAGTTAAAAATAATAAAATTATGTTTTCACTTTGAAAAGTTAATTAAATTGTATGAAAAATTGTATTTTTTTTATATAATTTCCTTTTCCTTTTTTCACTGAAACGTAATATTTTTGTTAATGCATATGTTTGGCACATCATAACTTGAGACCAAATCTGGGCCAAGTGAACCTTAAAAAAATTTTCATAAGCAAAAGCAAGTTATGTTTTTTTAAAAAGATGGCAATCCTATAATCAATCTAACTAGCTATTTAATTATTGATCAGCAAATAGGCATTTATCAATTTTTATTTAAAGAACAAAATAAGGAAAATGCTAATTCCTGATCATGTGATAGTTATCTAACTTAGTAAATAATACCTTTTCTTTTACTATACATTTTTCAGGATTAATATAGAAGTCTTTGCTCAAGAATGAGTTAATTAAAAACTGTATATATATTAAACATACTTTAAAAATAATGTAATTAATTGTTTTATTTTTCTAATTGTAGCCAATTTTTTTTTAAAAAAGTAGCTTTCACCAAATTATCAGATAATTTTTCTCCTAATAAATATTGCTTAACCAATATAATTAACTGTAAAGTACAATTAGAGTGCTGAAAAGACCTCCACCCAGTAGTTATATTATGGAAAAGAAATTTTATTACTAAATTAATGTTATAAATTAAATATCAGACATTTTGTGTTACTGCTTTAATAACGATGTGGTCATATCAATTTTGCAGATGCCAATCAAATGATGATCATGGGTCTTTAAACAATTAATTGCTATATGCCACATAATTACTGAAGTTGAATCAATTGCTTATTATGTCTTGGTGTAAATTAGTTAAATAACAATTCCAAATAACTCATAATTTTACACTACAATTTTGTCCCTTTTGTTATTTATTAAAGTAACTGATTTTATACATCAGTGATGCTAATATATATATTTTTTATTCTAAGAAAATATAATCAAATAGTTAGCTACTCAACATATGACATTCACATTCAGTCCAGGAACCTTTAGTTCCAAGCTAATAATTTTATGTTTCAAAGGTATTTTACTTATTGCATAAAAAAGAAAAACATTGGTTACATTTGTTTATTATTTACAACATTAATTAAATCGTAAACACTAGATACAATCAATCCATTAAAAAATATACCAGATATTATTAATGAGACAAGTATGTCATGCTATAGCTTTGAGGATTGAGATACCCCTGATCAGTTTATATATATATATATATATATATATAAACTGATCAGGGAGAAACCTTTCTATCCCCTTTCCTTATTGTTTCTAGCTTATTTCTAAAAGTATTTAGTGGTCTTCCTGAACTGTTTTCATACACAAATATGCATCTTGTATACCATATATCATAGAGAACAAAGATACATTTGAAAAAAGATCTTATACCAAATTCCTTAAATATATATCAGGTATTTTTATTTTTAAATATGACTGATATTTCCATCTTGATCTGGTGAAATCTGGGACATGAGAAAAAAATGTGAGATTGGGTTTTGGATTTCTTTTATATAGACTGCAGCAATCTTCTATTGAATGAATTTGTCTTTTATACTTGGCAAAAAAATTTGTTAGGTAATCTACTATAAAATCAAAGAATTTAGGCTCAAGTGGCCAATATCTAAATATGTGACATAGTTGTTTGTTTGTGATTTCAAGTATAGACTTTTCATGAATATGTGTGGCTGGAGGAAGTAATAAAAATACTTCCTAATATTGATATTTACTCTTTGGAGGAATAAAGGCAAGATTCTGTATTTCTAGGATCAAGTCGTTAATGGTTTTTAAATATCCTATAAGTGAAGGAGGATTATATGTGTGATTTTAAAAGCTATTTCTAGATAGGGAAATATTAGTACATCTTGAAATGGCATTAAATGACTTTTGTATTTCAAATTCATTTATTGAATGAAGACAAAGATCATTGTTTGCCAAAGGACACCAGAGCTTTCTGATTGAGATTGACTAACCCAGAGAAGTTTTCTCAGCAATATATGAGATTACAGTTAATAAATTTCTTTGTAAATTTTATAATTGGTGTATAATAAATATATCATTCACAATTAGTGTGTTGTATAATGGAACTTTGGCATATAGAGAAAGATGTGTTTGTTAGTGAGTTGATTATGTGTTCTATTTTATTTGTTAGTTGGTTTTGAATACTTGTTCTCATTTGTGTAGGATTTAATTAAAATGGACAGCCTGAAAAGAGACTAGACTCTGCTTTAAAATGTTCTATAATATTGTGTCCTGAGTAAATTTGCCATGCACATGATTTTTCTATATTAAATATGAGTTTGAATTTATCGGTGTATTGTTTTAGCAATTTTATTATATTGGGATTTGTTTTCTGTATAATAGGAAAATTGCAATATCATCCATGTAAGCAACACACTTAATATGAGAATATATATATCTGTCATTTCTTTTTTGATGGCTGTTAGTAAAGGGTTTATGTATATTGTGAAGAAAAGTGCACTCAATGGGAAACCTTGGGGTATGGAGCAATTGGAGATGATAGGTCATGATATTCTTCCATTTAGTTACATTATCTCCCTGTTTCAAAACAAATTTGTTAAAGCATAAAGGTAAGCTTTAGGTGTGACTGTGTCATCTAGAGTGTTAATCAGAATGTCAGTAGGAATGGTATCAAACACAGACTTATCCAGCTGAATCCCAAAGAGGATATTTTTTTTAATTCTGTGTCAATAGGAGTTCTAAAAATAAAGGCTGCTTGATTAGTGGATGCACCTTTTTGCATTGCTACTTAGAGAGCATAGGTAAAATGTATGGCTGTATTCTATCTTTCAGTACAGTTTCCAGTACCTTAATCCCCAATGGACTCATTAAATTGGTCTTAGTTTTTCTATGGTTGACATCTTTTTTTTAAAAAAAGATACTAGTGATATAGGATATAGATTTTGTAGTGTGTATATTTCTTTTGATAAACTTTGCTAGATTTGCTAAGTAATTGGAAGTAAAGGAATTTAGATGTCGATATACAAAGCGAGATATTCCATGCAGGCCAGGAAGGTAAGATCAGCAATTGACTTTTTGTAAATTCATTAGGGTTAAATTTATCTTCTTCATTTGACTCAGCAAAAAGCTTTTGTGCATAGTTATAATTTCCAGATTGCGGCCTATCCCTATAATGCAAGTGGGCCAGTTCCAGCATATAAATCCTACTAATCATCCCTGTTTTTAGTTGGCTGTTGGCATTATGATTGGAGGATGATTCAAGGCCCATCTGATATAGTTCCTAGACTATGTATGTGATTTCCCAATAAATATTCTCCTCTTATTTATTGCTAGATATTCTTTGAGTATTAATTCTGCTCCATTATATAAATTTTAAGGCTTTTTTAGTGTTCATTTTCCAAGAATAAAGTTTGAATAATATTTTTCTATATTTTATCCATTAGTCCCAATAGGCCTATCAGTGATGGTGTGACTCTGGTAATATGATGAATCATGCTTAATAATATGTTTATATATACATTTCAGGCCTCCACTGGATACATTTCAATATCACTCAGTTTATATATATATATATATAATATCACTCAGTTTATTTAGATATATATAAATTTCTGAAAACAAAATTTCAGGTGTCTAGAGGGTAGTAATATTCTAATAATATGTCCCAGTGGATATTAAATGTTTGTTTAACATAAGAATAAAACTGTGCAGGTCTTTTAATTCTAATTGTTATTATTATATTTCTGTTTCAACTAATAGTCTTGGTTTAAAAACCAGTGTTAATTTGATTTGATTTTTATACTACTCATAGTTAATATATTTCACAATGGTGAATTTTGATAAAATTAAATCTGGTAATTCAAATTAAACATGGATAGTAACAGTACTTAAATGCATTTATTGACTGGGATTTCATAAGAGGTTTGAACATGGCAAGTGATAAAGCTAGACTGAAATCCATGAATGATGAACTCCAAAGTTCACTACACTTACAAGTTTGCTAAACTATGCAATATTAAACCTAAAATAGTCTATTATGTTTACTGTTGAATAAATACCATCCATCAATTTTATTTATGTAATCTATAAGTAAGACCATTACATATTATTATTAATATTATACCATTTACAACTTTCTTAAACACTTTATCAATACTCTTTATTTATATCAAAACTAACAGTTTCAACTGTCCTGCAGTCATCATCAGAGCTACAATATTCAAATATATAATTATATAATTAATACACTTATACAATATTCATATACATGATTAAATACACAAAATAAAACAAAAATAAACATTTTAATCTGACCATTATAAACAATCACTTCCCATTTTATTTTATTTTTTGATTATTTATAATGGTCAGATTAAAATGTTTATTTTTGTTTTATTTTGTCTATTTAATTATGTGTATGAATATGTGTATAAGGGTATTAATTATATAATTATATATTTGAATGTTGTAGCTCTAATGATGACTGCAGGACAGTCAAAACTGTTAGTTTTGATATAAATAAAAAATATTGATAAAGTGTTTAAGAAAGTTGTAAATGGTATGATATGTTAAAGTAGAAATCAATACATAGGAAAATGAAGAAGAAAATTATATTATTAATATTGCTAATATAATGAAACACATCAGATATCTTGTATTAGATATCAAAAGATCTTACCCAAATATCTCAGATAAAATAACTAATAACAAATGAAGAAGTGCTGAAATTGATCAGTCATTTTTTTGGATCACCATAGCAACTGAGTTTTTACTGTTTCATTATTACAGATATCACCCATATCATAGATAGTACAATAAATAAAGACCATTTTTATAATACAAATTTTTAAAAAATAAATAGATCTTCATAGGTAATAAATCTGTCAACATAAATATATTCAAGGTTTTTTTTTTTTGGTTTGTATCAGTGTATTCTTTATCTCAACTTCATCATGTTGCAAGTATCCACTAGCTCAACATTTTAATGTCCCTTCTCCTACTATGCATATATTTTATGAACAATGTTTACTCATTAGGAGATCAGAGATATCAAACATATGAATCTTCATGCTATATTAATAGTTCAAGTTTCTATCACTTTTAACACATTGTGGAATCATAACACTATTATAAGAAAGGGTACTTTAAATTTCTGCATTAGTTATTTTGGTGTAATATGAATGAAAGAAATATGGGTTGCACTGATAAAATCAAAATAAAAACATGAAAAAAAATTATTCTTCCCACAAATTTAAATCATATCAGTTAATAAATTCTTCCATAATAAATTCTTATCAATTATGTTTATCATTTCAAAAATCAGTTTTCACACCCCAATCTTTAAGTGATTGCAAGGTCTTCTAAAGCTATTCCAATATCGTATACAAAAACTTTTACTTTCATATACTAAACTGCTGGTAAACTAAATATTAAAGCATGAAGGTTGACAAATAATGTTTATAAATCTTAAAAATGATCCTGGACTTGTTTTTTGGCATTTTGATGTGAAAGCAAAGTGCATCAGATTTTATATGTGAATTGGTTTTGTGATTAAAACTTTATTTCAGTAGTAGTTTGTTTATATAATATTATTAGTTTAACATTAGTATCTTTGGTTTGTTTATATATAATAAAAACAAAAAAAGACATATAAATCCAAGAAATAATATATTTCAACCAGAGGAATAATATTATATTTCAACCAGAGGACCGCTATCTACATTTTTATAATAACCATTCTAAACATTTAAAGGCTAATATTCCTTATAGTCAATTTTAAGAATGAAGAGGATTTGTAATGATGAGAAATTTCTTCAACAAAATAATAGTATTTTATATAATAGATTGGTCAATATGAGGTATCCTAAGATATTGTTGGATAATGCAGTAAGGAGATCTTCTTTAATTGACAGAAAGAAACTTCTTTTAATTAAAAAGGGTAAAAAACAATTAGATGTTCCACCATTGGTTCTTACTTTTAATAGAGATTTACCTAATATTAACCAGATATTGGCAAAACATTTTAACATATTACAACTCCACAGATTATTTAAAATCTATTTTTTCTGATCCACCTAAGGTTGTATATTGAAAACATAGATCACTTAGAGATATACTTGTCAAAACAAATTTTATTAGTAGTTCTGTACAGGAAAAAGGATGTTCTCCATGTCAGGATAAAAGATGTTTTACATGTATACATATTGTTGTGACAAAAGTGGTCTTTAGTACTAAGAATCATAATTTTAAATGGTATATTCCTAATTATGTTACATGTAAAAGTGTTAATTTGATATATTTGATAGAGTGTAGTAGATGTTTAAACTAGTATATAGGTGAGTCAGCAAATAATTTACATGTCAGAATGACTAATCATACATTTGGCATTTTGCATAAGAATAAAGATAGAATGGTTTTAAAACACTTTAATTTACTGAATCTTTCAAGTGATGATTTAAGAGTAGTAATTCTTCAGGAAGGTTTTTATTCTACAAGGGAGAGGAAACAAAAGGAGAGTTTTTTTAAAAAAAAAAAAATTCAAGACCTTAGAACCACATGGATTGAATTTAAACATTGGAACTATTACATCTCTGGGTTACCTGGTCTCCTAAATTATTTTTATATGTGAAGGTTTTTTTATGTGAAAATTTTCTTATATGAGATTTTTTTATGTAAAGATTGGTTATATGGATGTTTAATATCTGTGTTTAATTGGTATATAGATAAATAATTAATTATTATAAATTATTGTACTTTGCACTAACTATAATTTTTGATTAAAATGTATAAGTATTTTAGTTTTTAATGAATATTAATGTGAACACAGCTATTTTTTTGTATGTGAGCATAGTCTAATTTTTGTATGTATGCACATATGTATATTTTAATTTTGGATTTTTTATTTATTTATTTATTTTTATTTCAATTTAAATAGAATTTAAGCTTGATTAGGAGGAAATGTAGTAGTTTTTTTTCTTTTTGTTTGAATTTTGTCATTGATTGGGTAGATATTCTGTGTTAGATTTTGAGACCAATCAGGGGGGGGGGTTGTTAAATTTATAATCTTTTATCAAATCTGTAATTTTTGATTATCGCCATTTTACTGTGTATTTTTTTTTCTTTCTGATGAAAACCAGTCCTCTGGTTGAAATATAATATTATTTCTTGGATTTATAAGTCTTTTTTTGTTTTTATATGTATTTCCTTTGGTTAGTTTTTTATATATTAATATTTATATTTATATATATGTGATATTACTATATATATATATATATTAGGTAATTTAGTATTAAAACAGGCAAAACTATTGCTACTCAGTGCAAGCCAGAGTAATCAATGCCAGAAGACAATACGTATAGAGAGTTTTGCCTGTTTTAATAAGTTATAAACAAGCATAAGAAATGGTGATCATGTGATGCTCATTGGTTTAATTTAGCATTAAATATAAAATGATTATATATATAATACTATAGTTTCTTACACTTAAATATTTAAACTGTAGTCCTATGTTTATATATTAGAGCAAAAATGGCAATCAAAAGAGAAATTCTCTTTTAATTGCATTAGTATTGATTCTTTTACTCTCTCTCTCTCTCTCTGCATCAGGTAGTTAACCTTGATTAGCTACTGTTCTAGCAAGAGCTTTCTAATTAAATAGTTAAAATTGAAAAACTCCAAATACTAAAATATTTTCATCTGAACATGCATTAAATATTATATATAAGAATCACAAAGAACTCATATAATTTAACAAGCTTGTATTACAAATGTTATATATAAAGCTTGCAAATAAGCCCTTAGCAAGCTTTGCAGAATATCCCCAACCCCAGATCAGTTTCTGGTACTGGCTTCCTCAGTGAGGTGCTAGGATATTCAAGCATTAGATTAAAAATACCAGGACAAGTTGAGCACTTTATCCAATGGATAACTATTAAGTAGAAAATCAGAAATTTTCAGACATTCATATGTCTTCCAATCCAAATATCTATCTAACTTAAATAGCCATATGGGACTGAACCAAGTTCAGATACACCATATATTAATAACTTTAGCAATATAAAATCACCAAAGCCATTATAGCAAAAAATAAAATTACAAAGAAATCAAGTCATATGTCACATGACCTAATTTAACAAGCTTGTATTACAAATGTTATATATACAGAGCTTCCAAATAAGCTCTATAATATAATACAATAGCTTATAATATAACATAATAATAATAACTTACATATGTAATGCTAAATTATACAAGATATATAAAAAGATCATATTTTTAAAAAAAATTATTAACAAAATGAGTACTGAAATTTCAATAAAAAAAATTTGAACAAAAGTTATAATGTAGCTCTAAAATTGAGATGCTGGAATAAATTATGTTAAATGAATGACAAGAAGTGGCAAACAGTTATAGATAATAATCAAGCATTATCATCTGGTTGCATTACTTTTTGCCTAATTACTGTATCTGATTTCAATAGAGAGAAAAATTAATATAAATAAAATTATAAACATATATAATAGAATTAGGAAATTAATTGCAAATATTAAAAATAAACATTAATTGTGATATGAGATATTTATTTATATAGCACAATGTATATAAAATGTAATAAACTAAAGATCAGCATTTCAAGCTAATGTACATGTGCTTTTTTATGAATGTTAATAATAGATGAATACTTTCATTTCCAACACAAGATAAAGTCTTTGCAAAAAAATAGAATGAATCCACCTATTCTTTCAACCCAAATGCTTAAGTATGGGCAAATATTAAGTACTGGAAATGAAAATGTGAAGATAAACCAATCACTTTAAATTAAAATTTGGTAGGCATCATTCATTCAGACATGGTAAAGAGTAATTTAAAGTGATTGGTTTATCTTCACGTTTTCATTTCCAGTACTTAAGATTTGCCCATACTTAAGCATTTGGGTTAAAAGAATAGGTGGATTCATTTTATTCTTTCGCAAAGACTTTATCTTGCATTGGAAATGAAAGTATTCATTTATTATTAACATTCATAAAAAAGCGCATGTACATTAGCTTGAAATGCTGATCTTTAGTTTATTAACTGTGATAATAAAAGTTAAGAACATAAAAAGAACAATTAAAATAAAAACTAAAATGGCTAAACTAATTTTTACTTGCTGATCTTTGTGTTTAGCATAAGCATGGGTTGAAAGCATATCTTTATATCATAAACATCATAATAAGCATACTTTAGCATAGATTTGAATCTATGGCTTCATGCAAAATGTTAGTTTCTTGCTAAAACAGCTATAGTAAATTTCTTAAATTAAATTTTAATAATAAAAATATAATGATTTATTATTAAATAAACATTAAATAATAAGAAAATAAAAATAAAATTGTTAAAGGTAAATATATATGTGAGAAAAGACCCAAAAAATGTTACTAAGCCTTAAAGTTGCATGATCATGGTTTCTGATGCCTGCTCAAGCTGTTAAAACAGGCAAAACTCTCCATACAGTTGTGCAACTCAGTGCAAGCCAGAGTAATAATGAATGCCAAAAGGCTTGTGCATAAAATCCCCATCTAGTGCCTACTCATCTAATATCCCTAAACTAGTTTCTGGCTTGTGGATTTTATCAGTGAGGAGCAATGGATCTGAGAGCACTGAACCTAGATCTTAGGATCTAATGCAACCCTCCGCAGCCACCTTTTATCTCTACTTCACTACAAAACTATGAGTCTAAAATTGAAAACATATTTTCAATCCAAGCACTCATTAGCTTATATAGTATATAGATCTGAACTCAGTTCAGTGACCATACATTTTGGTGTCTTTTGTTCTTTAATAATAATAACTACCATTATATTATTAAGCAGGATTAGTATTAAACAACTAAACATCACATGATCACCATTTCTTATGCTTGCTCAAACTGTTAAAACAAACAAAACTCTCTATACAGTAGTGCCACTCAGTGCAAACCAGAGTAATCAATGGATGATGATTATTATGTTTTCAATTTTAGACTCATAGTTTTGTAATTAAGTAGAGATAAAAGGTGGGAAGCTGGAAGGTTACATTAGATCCTAAGATCTGGGTGCAATGCTTTCAAATCCAAAGCTCCTCACTGATAAAAGCCACAAGCTAGAAACTAGTTTGGAGATATTGGATAAGTAGGCACTAGATAGGGATTTAGCCTTCTGGCATCCAGTGATCACTCTGGCTTGCACTGAGTGATCCTACTGCATGGAGAGCTTTGCCTGTTTTAAGCCTTAAAATAAACGATTTCATTGTTTATTTAAAGAAATACTGAAAAAAAATAATAATAAAACTTTTGCATGATATAATTTGAAATCAGATAATGTGATTAAATATTTAGGTTGTTGTCTAGGATATAACCTAGAGTTTTAGATAATTTTCAAATGAACTAAAAAAAAATCAATTTTTTTTTTACAAAACAAAAAAGAAATATTATTTTAATCTGATCTAAATAACAAATTATTTATATTCGATATAAAAATTAATGTTTTAATTACATTTTAGATATATATTAAAATTTTAATTTTATAAAATTTACAAATCTTTTTATTCTAACTTCACTTCTTGTTGGAAACCAATCATAACATATATATATGCTTAAAAAGCACAGACTCACCGAAATCAAATACTATCATCATTAATTAGTGACCAAATGTTAAAGTTTCTATTATACAAGAACAACAACAACAACAACAACAAAAAAAACATTTCAATTGACAAAATTGTTAGCAAAAAAATAATAAAGATATTTAGTATTTAAAAGAGTATGACCATTGTGTTTTAGATTAGAAAGTAGATGTTATTTAAAAAAGTATTTCTGATATTAGTTAACCTGTTTTACAAACACAGAATTTGATTACATTACCAGTTATCAGTAATACTCTTTCAATTAGTATAATATATATAGTAAATTATGAGATTTAAAAAAAAAACTTGAATACTTTCCATTACAGTATATTTTATAATATAGCTAATGTTCTATTTAATTTAGACTTTTTTTTATATGTCAAATGCGTTGGGCAGCGAACCCGGGCCAGCTGCTTGGAAGGCAGCTATGCTAACCACTAGGCAACCGACGCTTGACAATTTATGCAGTCAAATCCATGGCTTCGAAAAAAAACTATGGAAGCACAAAATTTACATTTATAAACTGAAATTCTTAACAAAATTTTTAGGCTTTTAAATTTATTATTTTATACATTAATGTACAAAATAGAATATTATATCATATTTTTCAGACGCTTATTTCTAAGGTTACAGCCTTAGTAAATTATTACTTATATCATATAAAGTAATTGAAATATTTGATAGGGCAAAATGTATAAAGTCTATTTTGCATATGGGTTTATATTTAATGATTATTCTTAAACATAACTTTTTTTTATTGTTGATTAGAATACTAAGTTGGATATACCTTTTGAAAGATACTAATTTGGATATAATCTGATATATATATATATGATCTGGATGAATAATTTGAAAAATGTCTCTATAATAAATAATGTAATTTTGTATAAATATATATAATTAGATGCTAAATGTTAGGCAAGAAATAGAATAAACTAAACCAGTGATCTTCAACCCTTGGTCCGCAGCCCGTGCCGGGCAGGGCCCGGCGCACGGGCCGTGGAACTTTTCTGCAGGTTCGCATGCTAGACGGGCAGTAAAAAGTTTGTAATAATAAATAATAAGAGTTTAAACTTTTAATTACTATAGCCAATTTTTATTTATCTTTTCATCTCATTTTTACCCAATTAAAAAAAAAGAAAACAGAACGAAAACAAAATCTAATCAATCATTCATAAATTAATTTGTTTTTCTAGTTATCACAGATGTTTATGGGGAGGGGGGGTAGAATTAAATTATTTATTACTTTTCTAAAAAAATAAAAAAAATTTTTTTTATTATATAAACATATATATATATAACTTTATCTTATATATTTAACATTGTTATAACAATTATGCTTATCTTTAAGAAAATTTATCTATAGACTTCTGCCGGTCTGCGAAATCTTATCCTTATTTTTGCTGGTCCGCGGAACCTTATCTTTATTTTTACCGGTCCGCAGGTGTGAAAAGGTTGAAGACCACTGAACTAAACTATATCTCCCAATTTTGACAAATTCTAACCTAATAATTGGTAAATTCAACTGACAAAAAAAATTAGTCACATCAAGTCAAAAACAAAAACAGATAACTATTTCATCACCAAACATAATTAATTCCATACTGGGAGCTTATTTAAGTGAGTTCTTATAACATCAGTCACCATTTATACAGTCATATAATGATTTATTTAAAATTAAATGTTATTCATTCAAGTGGGAAAATTTAACTCTTGAAAATACTATAACTTCTTAAAAATAAGGAAGGAATTTTTTTTTATTGGATCTAACTTTAAAATAAAAATTTATTTAATTTTAATCTAACTTTTAGCATTTAATTTTATTTACATGTAAGGATAATTAGCATTCTGATGTTAATTTCAAGATAAAAAAATTTCGGCTTATTTTTTATGAGTTTTATACAGTATTATGTTTGTAAAGGTTTGCATTTTCATTTTTAAATAAATAAACTTTTCGTATTTAAATATTAGATTTCATCAAATAAGTTTCCAGCTATATATTCATATACGTATACAATTTTATTGTTAATATTAGCATAAATAAATGTAAAATCTTAATTGAAATGAATTTATCCAGAAAATTTTATTTTTTTATAAAATAAGAAATAATTTTCTATATTTCTAATTCTATACATATATTACTTTTCATAGAGACATGGTCATAATTTGTCTTTATTATTATTATTATTATTTATATACAACTGTAAGTTTTTGTACATACTTAATTCATATATTTATGTTTTTAAATAAATATATAGTTAATATTAATACCATATTTTGATTAAATGTATTACATGCCAATATATAAAAGTAGATACTACAGTTCTAAGGCAAAAGATAGAGACTTTGGAAAGATAAGAGTGGTCATCTTATCTTTGTACCTAAATTCAATTATATAAGCAAATCTTAAATATCTTGGAAAGAGAGCATGAATCTATTACATATTCATTTTAGTTCCACTTTTGTATTACATGTATTAACACTCACTAAATTTTAAGATTTACTGCATGTTAATATTAAGAGATGTTATAATTAACGTAATTGGCTAAGAGATTTTCTAACACAGTTTCAAACTAATCTTAACCAGTCAATTACAATAATTCTAACATTTCTTAATATTAACATGCAATAAATGTTAAAATTTCATGAGTGTTAATACATGTAATAAAAAAAATGGAAGTAAAGTGAATAGTATATAATATATTCATGCTCTCTTTCCAAGATACTTAAGATTGGCCTATATAATTGAATTTAGGTACAAAAAATTATTACATACTCTAATATTTATTTTGTTAGGGAAGAAAGATCCTCATCTCTAAATAGGAGTTTTCATTTTATATTTTGGATTAAAAATGAAATAATAAAACATTCTGATTTTTACAACAAAAAAAAAAAACTGCTAAACTATAATCAATAAGTTATATGTCATATTAATCACAATTTTATGTAGAATAATTTAAAATTATTGCAACTAAAACAAGTCTTATTTTAAAACCTGCATAAGAAAATTTATAATTTATAAATAAACTTAAAATTAATAATTTTAAAAATGTTTAAATTCTTTATTTTTATTTTATGATAATATTAATAATTATAATTTCTCAGCTTTTATCTTTAGGTAATGTATAGTATTTTATCTTTATTATTATATAATCTAATGTTATAGTGAAAATTGCTCCTACAAAATGTGTAAAAAGTCAATATGTTGTACGTATTAGTCATCATTAGATTAAATAACAAAAATATTGAACAAGAATGAAATCTGAAAAGGTATATACTTTGGCTTAAAAATCCAGATTTATATATAATAAATATGACTATGGCTATACTTTATAAAAACAAATTAATAGAATTTCTGTTGTTCAGATGAGAGGAATTTTAATAAACAAATTAAAAGCTTTAATTTTTTTTTTATTAAAATTGTTTTATTAAATTTATTCTATTATGTAATTCTTTGTAATTGTTTTTTAAAGTTAATTACATTATATTAATTTTCTTTAATTTAATTAAGCTAATATATATATAAAGAATTAATTACATAATTAATTAAATCAATTAAAGCAATTAATTTTTGAAATAACTTTTTATATCAGAGTAAACTTAAAAACATTTTTAAATCAAACTTTACATTTAGGGTCAGATTTCAAATGTTGTTTTAAAATTCTATAGATGATATGAACATAAAAAAAATCATATGATACTATTTAATGGATTAAACTTTTTATTCTAAATACATTTAATTTCCATTTTTAATTAATAATATTTAATAGTGAACGAATCTTTTGTGTTATCTACATTTTCAAACATTGGTGATCTACTATAAGATGCCCCCTCCTTTAAAATTTAATTACATTGTATTCCATTTATAGTTTCTATTCTCCCTATCAATCTAAAACTTTTTATTCTCTCTCCTTAATATATACATAGGTCTTTTTGGTCTAATAAAATCTCTTGGGATTCAATTTAGAACTTTAGTTATTGATCGTTTGATAACTTATCCAAATCAATTATATTTCAGCCACTCAATTATTTCAATAATGTCTTATCTATTTATTATCTCATTTATATATTGTACTTTTAATTCGTTTTTAGTAATACTAAAATATATATTTTTTATTGGGTATTCTAAAGTCTAAACATCACATGATCACCGTTTCTTATGCCACAAGCCAGAAACTAGTCTGGGGATATTGGATGAGTAGGCACTAGATAACAATTTTATGCACAAGCCTTCTGGCATCCACTGATTACTCTTGTTGGCACAGGATGGCACTATTGTATGGAGAGTTTTATCTTGTTTAATAACAATTATGTGCTAGTATAAGAGATGGTGATCATGTGATGTTTAGTGGTTTAACACCAATCCTGCCTAATAGGATAGTGGTGGCTATGGTTGTTAAAGAGACAAAGACACCAAAATGTATGGGTGCTGAACTGAGTTCAGACCCATATGACTATATAAGTTATTGAGCTTAGATTGAAAATATTATTGTTTTCAATTTCATTCTCGTAGTTTTGTAGTTAAGTAGAGATAAAAGATGGCTGCTGGAGGGTTGCATTGAATGACACTACTATATGGAGAGTTTTGCCTGTTTATTCTAAAGGCTCTGTATTTCTTTTCTATTAAATATCCAAGTATTACATCTACATATAATTAAGTACCTGTAGAACATTTATTGAATACCATTCTCAGACAATTTTTCTTTTAATATTAACTTATTTTTTAAAAGTACTTCCTTTAAATTTTATTCAGTAATTAATTTCATATACTGTATTTTCATTTCCATTAATAATTCACCCAATGTATTTCCAATTGTTAACTTTTTCTTATGTTTTGAAAAGTTTTTGAACTTTTCTTTATTCTTTATTTATTTAGCTTTATTTTATAACTTGCTACTGTTGTGACAGCAATCACAGCTGCAAAAGGACCATATAATTAGCACAAGCCAAGAATTTGACATCAACTACATTTTAAATTATGATTTCTTCTTTGATTTGCTGAAGTAACTTTATTTCATCAATTAAAATGTCACTTCATATTTTTAAGACTTTTATTCTTTGCTTTCCATAATAATTTATAGTTAAATTACCTATCTCATCATTAACCTTTCATTACACCATATTACACTATTAAGTGAATTGTTATTAATATTTTTTATTTTTTATTTTCTACATGTACTGACTTATCTCAATATAAAATTTACTAGTAAATTATGATTTTGTTTTTTCTACTTTTATTACTCCATTGGCAAGATATCAATTATGCTGCTCTCATTTAAGTCTGATATTTTCAAAGTCTTTTAATATTTTAAACAATTTTTTAATTATAACTTAATTTTGATGATATCTTTAAAGAATAAAATATCAATTATCAATATAGAAGCAGTTCACTTAATGGTTCTTTGCTGTAATAGTATCATTGGTAGTCATGTATTTACCTTGCTATGATGTCATCACCCTGAGGGCATTCTATTCTAATCTTGCGATCTTTGACATAACATGACCATGTGATATACAGACAGATTTTAGTGATTAACTTTGTCCACAAATCACTAGGTGACATTATCTTAAAAGATCATAAAGTTAGAGTAGTATGCCTTCAGGGCAATGATGTCATAGCAAAGTAAATACGTGACTACCATATTGTTTTTAGACTGTATGTGCAGGTGTTTTGTATTACTGCTATTAATGTGTTCTTTTAATGAACTATATAAAATTATTAAATAGACTATTTTACTTCTTTCAAATGTTAAAATATTTTTAAGGAAAGCATCTGTATATAGTTGTGATAATATGATGGACTATTTCCATCATCTATTATTAAATGTTCAATGTCTTGAAAATTTTAAATTTTATTTCAACTTTTCCAAATACAAACAATTGTTAATAATAACACACAAATAATACAAGTTGGTAGATTACATAGTGTTTTGAATGATTTTATTCTCTGCTCTTCTTCAGGTGTTGAAATCCTGACCAGTGACAATACTAGACAGAAATCAAACTTATATATATATATCTTTAGATTCTTGAATAATAAATTATAATACAGTTGGTTAGAGCATTGCTTTAAAATTCAAGAATCTAAAGGTATAAGTTTGAATTCTGTGCTAGTATTGTGAGGGCAGCAACCCCTAAAGAAGATTGGAGAATAATACTACTGAAACCATTGTGTAATCTGTTAATCTGTGCTATAAATACACTGAAAGTTAAATGAATAAAATAATTTAGATGTAAAATTTTATTTGAAACAAGCTTAATTATATATATATTTACAAGAATAAAAATAATTGATTTTATGTTTAATTTAATGCATGTATCATTTTTATGGGGTTAAACAAACTTCAAGAAAGCAAGATTTTAGGAGAGAAGAATTTCAAATCTAATTAAAACTGTTTTTTAGATATTAAAAAAGGGTGTTTTTTTTAATAAAAAAAAAAAAATAGGGTACAAGTTGTGTAAAAAAAAAATAATATTGTTTTTTAAATTTTATTTTTAATTGTATTTATAAATATTTAATTAATTGTGCTAATAAAACACTGAAATACCCATCATCATAAATAATACAAAAACTCTGTCAGATAATGAAAAATACTCTTCAATGAAAAATACTCTTCACATATAAAGTGTAAGAATCATGGCAATATATTGGTTCAGATGTCACCATGTTTCTGGTACATGGCACTGAAAGCACTTGGCAAATATTTTTTTGTGATTGTTTTTTGAATTTTAGCTACTTTGTTTATCACACTTTATAAGTGAAGAATAATTTTGTTTTAAATTTCCTATTGGAAGTGTCATAATTTAAATTTATCAATTTTAATATGCTTTATTACTTATTAAATGATATATTTGTAGTGTAATGCATTGTATCTAACAAACATTTTAGAATCATCATGAATGATAAAGAGAAGTTTCTAAAATTAATTAAAAGTGCTATTCTTAGTAAACACTAAAACAATTTAAAAAGTTTTGATGGTAAGAATTAAAAATCAAACCAACAATGTTTTTTTTAATCAACTCATTATTCATATCATTAACTCTTTAAAAGCTGGTAGAGAAGAAGACAATTTCAAATCTATCCAGCTCTGATAACTTTAGATTTAAAAAGAAAGTCAGTCTTTTTTCTTAAAAAAAAATACATGTATAATATTAAAGAAAAGAAAAATAGTACGGTTCAGATTTTTTACATTTCTTTTTAACTTTAGTTAAAATGCTTAATAAAATAATTATTATAATGATAACATTTTGATTCGTGGCTATCTGCATTCCCAAAAAAGAAAAAAAAGTAAATTTGAAAGGTCTGATCCACTTAAGTTTTGCATTAGTACTTCTCTCTTTTCTCAATGTACAATGCATTTTTTATAATTAATCTTTTTAAACATACATGTTTTCTATTAATGTTCATTTAAATCCTTTTATATCTATTTGAACTTTTTTTCTTTACAAATTTCTTAAATCAATATCCTTTCTCATTTCTTCTCATTTTCTAAATAATGACTGTTTTTTTATATTTCAAATATGTTCCATTTTTTTCTTTCATACCTATGATAGATTTAAAGCATCATTTAGATCGAAAATATTTGGTACTTCTCTACCTTATCAGAATGACAACTTGTTGAGCCTAAACCCAAATTTTTATTTATAATAAATCCCCCCCCCTCAATATTTGTGCCTTTATAATGAATAAGAATATACGTTTACTTTTCCACATAAGTCATCAGTGACCTAATAAAAAGTCATCATTCAATGACATCTTTGCTTTTATTCACCACCTCTGTCTGAGATAATGACTTTAACTCTTTGGAAAATGAGGTTAGGTTTTTTTACATATCAGAAATTTAAATATAAAAAAGAAAATGACTTCAAGAAGAAATAATTAATGCATTTGGTAATAAGTGAAATGATGAGTGTATAGATTAGAGGTTAAAGAAATCAGGGATAATTTTTTTATTTACTAATAAAAATTATTATTTGCAACATTTTTGATGTAGACATATAAATGTGTGTTAAGTTTTCCATGCAAAGACTAGATTAACTAATCACGAGACGAGACGACTAAAATCAGTTGATAATACATGATCATTGTCAGTAGTAGTTTGCTATTACTTATCTTTTTAGCATTATCTATATTTTAATAATGTAAGGACTGATTAATGTTCATGATATTCAAAAATTAAATGCTAAAATAAAATGTGGTAAAGGGATAACCAACAATGGTAAACTATGACTTTTTTGTATGTGCTGCCAAAACCATTGTCTTTCCTCTCTTTTTTCAGAACATCTGCAAATACAAATCAGTGAACTAATTTTTGTAATATCTGAGATAACAAGAATAAATAATTATTTTACACTTGTAGGTAAGCTAAAAAAAAAAAGAACTAGCATAATATTATTCACAACTGTTATATATAGAGCTTGCAAAATAAGCTCTTAACAAGCTTTGAGAATATCTTCAACCCCAGACCGGTTTCTGTTTCTGGCATCGTGAGTGAGGTGCCAAGATATTCAAGCATTAGATTAAAAATACTAGGACAAGCCTAGCATTTTATCTAATGTATAAGTATTGAGTAGAACATCTGAAATTATCAGACATCCATGTGTCTTCCAATCCAGCTATCTGACTCAAATAGTTATACATTAGATAAAGTGCTGGGCTTGTCCTAGTATTTTTAATCTAATGCTAAATATCCTGGCACCTCACTGATGATGCCAGAAGCAGAAACCAATATGGGGTTGAGGATATTCTCAAAGTTTGTTAAGAACTTATTTTGCAAGCTCTATATATAACATTTATAAATACAAGCTTTATTAAATTAAGTCATGTGACATCTGGCATGATTTTTTTTTATCATTTTATTACTCACAACATACAGAAAAAATAATCATTTTCACTGTTTTATATTTAATTTGAAAGTATTGTATTTATTAATAATAGCCTACTTAACTTATCTCTAATTAATCACAAGATTTTAAAATTAAAAAAAATGCCTCATATCTTGTAATGAATGTTTAGTGGTCAGTTATATTATACAGAATTTTGTTTATATCTGGTATGATTTTAATTTGATTCTGAATTGCTAAAGAGATCATCTCTTTAATGTCTAGAAACAAATGCTCATTTTGTACTTGACAATATTAAAAAAGGAAGCAATAGAATATTTGTCAAAATTTTCAACCATAATCTATTTCTCACCTTTGCTACAAACTATTGACTTACTTCTATTTCACTTGTATTTTTAATATAGTGTTATTTTTGATTTACACTTTTCTCTTTCTATTATTAAAATTACTGATTTTTGTGGTGTTGTTTTATACAATTTGGGTTGATTCCCTAAGTTTTTACCTCCTTATATATAAATCATTTTGTATTTAGTATTTGCCTGAAAGTTTGCAATGATGGTATTTAATATGTGATAATACATTGGACTATTTCCATCATCTATCATTAAATGTTGAATGTCTAGAAAATTTTAAACTTAATTTAAACTTTTTGAATACAAACAACTTGTTAGTAATAATGCACAAATAAACAACATAGGTTAATAGATTACACAATGTATTGAGAGGTATTATTCTCCACTCTTCTTCAGATGTTGCTGGCCTGACAGATGACAATATTAGTATAGGATTCAAACCCACACCATTAGATATTTGAATATCAAAATTCTAAGGCAACACTCTAACTAACTGAGCTATTCTGTCAAAAGTAACACTCAGTAGAAATTTCATATACTTATCTATGTGGGTTGGTTCAAATCCGTCTGATTCCTCCAATGTCTTTTTATTACTTTTTTTCCAAGAGCAGGGTTAATTAGAGGTTTCCGGACATTATATATTACCCCACTGAATTGATTTATAGGATTATTTGCCATTTTTTTAAGAGCAGCTTTTGTGAATTTTTTTCTTTGCACCTTTTCTTCTCTATTCAATATTTTTGCATTTTCCCAATCAAATATATTTTTATTAGTAAATACATGATATGATATTGTGGACATATCTGTTTTTTTCTTTTCTAACTATTAGTTTGTATTTTTTCAATTGCTGTTCAACAGAATAAGAGATTTCACCAATATACTTCCTTCTGCATTCATATGATATTTCATAGATGCAGTTTTTGCTTTTCAGCATTTAAAATTTAAGCTTTGCCAAAGTTAGAATTTCTTAAAGTGTAGTATGGCTTTGGAAAGCTGTTCTAATGATATATTGATTGCAGATTTTTCTTGTTCACCATTTGTCTCTCATCATTGGTATGTATGGCTATATTACAGTATCAATAATTGTTTTTTTTTTTGGTATCTATTAAAGATTTTCTTGATGACAGCAGATAAATGATCATTTTTGGTGAGAGTTTGTTCTATGTAGATTTTTTTCATTTTCCAAATCACTGGTTTCCAAATAAACTT
Organism: Epiperipatus broadwayi; assembly: GCA_028023455.1. Classification (NCBI taxonomy): domain Eukaryota; kingdom Metazoa; phylum Onychophora; class Udeonychophora; order Euonychophora; family Peripatidae; genus Epiperipatus; species Epiperipatus broadwayi. Next base: position 9,975,878 of record JAQFVV010000030.1, read on the forward strand.
CCTTTACTCTATTCCATAGTAATAGTATAACTCCTAGTTTTGTGCTTCTGGTGTGATTGGATGTATACATCAAGTATTTATCAGTCTGTGTTGGTTTCCTATAAACTGTGTTTTTACTTTGCATGAAGGAGACTTGTCACAAAAATATTTAAGAATGCCAAATTTTGTTCTTGTTATGTTTCCCTTGTGAATTTAGTTGAAAAGGATACATTGTTGATGAGCATTCAGAATAACTGTAAACCTGCTTGACCATGTGGCCATACAACAAATGTATCAGCAACAGAGCAAAGTCACACTTAACATATAAATGGAATATTTACAGCAGTGAATTCATGTTTGTCTATGTAAATATTGCTAAGGAATAGCAACCCATTGTTAGTTTTAGAAATTCACTCTGTTAAAACTGGTCAAGATTTCTTCTCAAAATTTGTATTCTTTGGCATATAGACCATAGTCCTTCGTCAGGGATTATAAGCACTTTGTAGAATTAATTAGGGTCATAGAAATTGAAAGAACTAACATACTGATAAACATTGATGTGAAAAAATTTATTTACACATGTACCATGTGATGAAGCATTGTTTACTGTAAGTAAAGGTAATATTACGATAATAGTCTACAAACCAGAACAAGTCTACCTATTGATAATATAATGAAGCTTTTAAATTTCTGCATAATAACAACATTCTTTCAATATAACTCAGAATCCTTTCAACAAAATCAAGGAATGACGATGGGCTCACTAGTATCATCCTTGTTTAACAATATTTACATGGAAGAATTTGAAAACATAGCCATAAATACTACTCTAGCTAAAGTGTGGCTTCACTAAGTTGATACATTTATTATATGGCCACATGGTGAAGCAGGTTTACATCATTCTGTATGCACATCAACAACATATCCACTTCAATTAAGTTCACAATGGAATCCGATCAAGAACAAAAATTGGCATTTTTAGATGTTCTTGTGACAAAACTCTCTCATGGCAAAGTAGGAAAGCAACACATACTGGTAAATACTTGATATATACATCCAATCAAACCATACTGTCACTATAGAATAGAACAAAGGAAGTTTGCTAATAAAATCCAGTGATTTGTAAAATAAAAAAATCTACATAGATCAAACTTGTATCAAAAATGGTTATCCACCAGCTATCATCAAAAAAGCCTTTAATACTCACAAAAAGTGATATCAAAAGGAAAAACAATTATTGGTACTGTAGTGTATCCATACATACCAGGAATAAACAAAGAATATTTGCAATCAATATAACATTAGAACAGCTTTCTAAAGTCATACCACAATTTGGGGAATTGTACCTTCTACAAAGCCAAAACTTAAAATACTGAAAAACAAAAACTGCATCTGTGAAATACCATGTAAGTGTGGAAGGAAGTACATTGATAAAACCTCTCACCCTGTTGAACAGTGATTGAAAGAACACAAACTAATGGTTAGAAAAGAAAAAACAGATGTGTCTACAGTAGCAGACCGTAAAAGTACTAATGAACTTATGATTGATTGGAAAAATACAAAATTATTGGATAGGAGGGGGGGGACAGTGCAAATAAGAAAATTTCAAAGAAAAACTTCTTATACAACATTCGCAAATAATCCTATTAGCCAACTCAGTGTGGTAATGCATAATGTCTGAAACTCTAATTAACCTTGCTCTTAAAAAAAAGTAATAAAAGAAAATCATTGGAGGAACCAGGAGGATTTGAACCAATGCACATAGATAAGTATATGCAATTTTTACTGATTGCTGCCTCTGACATAATAGCTGTTTGTTAGAGCATTGCCTTAAAATTCTATATTCAAGAATTTAAAGGGCTGAGTTTGATCCCTTACTAGTTAGGCCAGAAACACTTGAAGAAGAGCTGAAAATAAAACCACTTGAAATACTTTATAATCTACTAACCTGTGTTGTTTATATGTGTGTTATTAGTAACGGTTGTTTGTATTTGAAAAAATTAAATAAAGTTTAAAATTATCCAGACATTCAATATTTAATGATAGATGATGGAAACAGTTTTGTTTAAAACTAAAAAGTTTTTAATAAAGATGTATGTAATTAAAACTCTAAATATAACCTGTAAGGAAGGAAATCAAATTTAATAATAAAAAGTATATAAACCATCAACATTTTTTAAATACTTTTAATAACAGAAACAGAAAAATGTAAATACAAAAGTAATATTACACATATACATATATGCAATGAAAGATAAACACATTTTGATTTACATGTAAAGACATCTGGAGTGATGTCAGCTCCAATAATCATACCTATATCTTCATACCGGCATATCTTGATTTCTTTATATATATCCATATGTATACACAAATAATATGAAAATATACTATTTAAAATTATTTATTTTTAGAGCCTTAGTATATACCAAAAGCAAAAGTCTCTTAATAAAGACTCAAGTTCAACTTAAAGTAAACTATTTTTACAATAAGAAAAATAAATTGTCATTTTCAAAACAATTGAATGCATATATAAATTATTACATTGCCATCAACAGAGTAATAAAAATATATTCTACTGGTAAAAGATAAAAAGTCTTAAACAGTCAATTACAGCTTCCTCTTTTTCCATTTTTGTTTTGCACTCTAAAAACAATTACCCATTTACCAATAATAATTGGATGGCAAACTAGGTTTGCAATTTGATAAATAATGCTAATCTTGGTTGGAAATTTTTTCTAAATGAAAAAAAAAAATCAATTTTAATCCTAGGTGATGGACACTGTGTCGTGAGTTCTTCGAAACATATAGATGAGTATTTCTATTATTACTAAGAAAATAACATACATGTAAATAAATTATATTCTTTTTGGAATTTATACTTAATTAAATATAAATATTACAGATGATCAACTTGGTAATGGTTAAAAATATATGCAATAATTACTTAACCAAATCTAGATTACAAATATATCATCTATTAAAGGATTCATCAAATTATATCTTAAAAATGAATAACATTTAACATTTTTCTAAGTTAGATATAAAGCATTAACTTATTTATATTTAATACAGTGAAATATTACTTAAATATAAATTGGGCAAAAGTAATCACATGAAAATTTCTTAATGGTTTGATATAAGGAAAATCTTATATGTAAGTACTTAGTCTTCGTAACAATTTTCTTAAGAAAATCTTTTCAATAAGGTTTTTTATTTATTCAAAGAAATAACTTATAATATAGTATATACTTATAAGAATAGATTCATGTCTTGTAAAAAAAAATTAAATGGGTCTTATTAAGAAAAAAAATATATTAATAACGATAAATAACTGGATCAGGAACTTCAATTCAGAATTACAAATGATTGCCTTAATTTAGAACGTGGAATTTATAATTAACGTCTTTTAAAATTTATAATTAAGTTTTTAATGACAAATAAATTTAGCAAAATAATGAAGAATTATAAAACAGGATGATTATACTCTTTCTCTGGGATACCGGGCAGATAAAATAGAGACAATTGTACAACTTTCAGTTTAATTAGTTAAAAAAAAGAAGACATATATAAACTTTTTGTAAAATTCAAAAAGGAATGCACAGCATGAAAAGAAATAGTACGCTAAGAAAATTAGTATATTTGCTTTAGAATGATGAGAGAAGAGAATGCGAGTCAAAGAATGCTGGGAAATCCAATAACTTTTTTTTATCATTACTCATAACAAGTAAATGAATTTAAAGTGACTTTGGCACACATTTTTGATCTAGTAATAGCCGTTATTTTAAGCACATCCTCTTCTTTGTAAGTTGCAGATATTTTAAAGTAATAAATAGAATTAAATAGAGAAAGTAAAATGGACATGCTATTTGATGAGACAAAAAAAAATGAAGTGGATACAGTTTACATTCTATATAAAATATAAAGTTGCAAAATTATTATAGTTTTTGAATAGCGATCTTCCTAATTCGTACATAAAATATTGATGTAAACATACGATCCGATAACCTAAAATAATAAATTTAATTGAGAGATAATAAAAATTAATCCATATATTTCTTTCGCTTCGCTCTATTTTTTTTTCCAATTAATTTATTTCTGAAATAAACATTTCCAATGTCAGAAAATACCTGTCAACCCAGCAGTTGCTTAGATACTGTAAGCCATTTTTTTTAAAAAAAGAAGAATTGTGGGATACATAATAAAGATATAGTTTCCCATTTACAATTTCTAAATATAAAGTTCTGCATCACAATAATTTTTGTTTAGATGAAAGAAAACAACCTTTGAAAAAAAAAAAAAATGTATCAAGTTTTTAAAAATTAAAAAAGCAGCAGTGATTAAAAATATTGTTTGCTTGTTTTTTTCTTTGCGAAAAGAGGAGAGGGATAGATTGTTTTTTAAAAAAATTAGATAAGATGCAACTGGTTTTCGAAAAGATTTTGATTAAATGAGGAAATGAAGGAGTAAATAAGTTTAAGAATAATAATTTTTAATGTAATAAAAATTCTAATCAAAATTAATACTGTTTTCTTATCTGTGCAATGTAAACTTTATATTACTATGTCCAAAAGCATATAGCTTACCCCCCTCCCCCACCTTCTACTTCACAAACAAAACCAATTCCCAATATCACCTTTCTGGTCTCAACATATTAATAAAATTTTAGTTGCAGCAAGCGAAGAGATATTTAAAAATACTAATAATAAATTCATTGGCTAAATCTGAAATAATTTTTAAACATTAATTTGATCATTTGGATTTTATAATTCTTTAATATATATATCTTAAACAGTAAGCTCAAACATTTTTTTAAAAATGGTTTTACGGATGTAGTTAATCTTGAAAACTGAGAAGTTAGAAAAGAATGTTAAAGATTACAATTCAAGATGCGTAAAATTAGACATATCTAAATTTAATGTTAAGAAGAAATAATTTCTTATACAGTATATTTAATTAAGTATATTTTTAATAACTATGTTTTATAAATATCTCATAAATATAAACATTAATTTTTTGTTATCATTGAGTGTTAATTAATTACAAATATAACTGTAATCATTAGAAAGTGGATACAACCGGGATCTGCATTTTTTCTCTTATAAATACATATTTATATATATTTTGAATTTGTAAAGAATCTTTATAAAGCTTAGCTTTATAACGACTTTGTATTTCAATAAAAGGTTTTAATCATAAATGTTTTTCTTATTTAATCTTCAGATAACACCGCAGTAAAATGTTCACTTTTCTATTACATAAACACAACGCAAACTCCACACAATATGTCGCATCAATATTTAAAGAATAATGATTTTTAACATTTTAATAGGTTTATAATCATAAAAAACAACCAAATGATTGTGAGAATGTAACAATTAACTATTGTTTTAAAATTACTGGAATACTAAATATACTTTATGCAGGTGTTTGAAATAACGTTCTGTTGCTATATATGGACTTTATGATTATCAACACGCTATACCAACATGGACGACATTTTTCTTCGGATTAAATTAAAATAAGCGATAAATATTACCATAAAACAATTTATGAAAAATAAAATTAATTAATGCATTTAAAATAATATCATTAGTTCACCTTTTTTTTTTTAAAAGAATGCACAAAGACAATCTACATTTACATTAATAGAATCAGGTAACTTAAACAAATGACAATGACCTATTTTAAATGTCATCATTTTAATTTTTATTATTATTGAAATAAATATTTTTTATTAAACTTACCGCCATCCGCATAAGTTTCTGAACCATAGCCATCCTGTAAACCGTTAGCCCAAGTTCCTTCGTATTTTGCTCCTGAAGATAAACTTAATCTAACTCCGTACCGGCCTTTTAAACCTTGAGTCCACTCTCCACGATATGCCCACCTGCCCCGGGTTTCAACGCCTAAACCATGCCGCTTCCCATTCTGCCACTGTCCCTCGTAAGTATTCCCACTTGGCCAAGTATATACTCCAGAGACTTCAAATCCATAATGCCACGATCCACTATATTCTCCTTGGCCTTTTGGGCCTGTACATACTCCATGACCATGTGCCTTTCCGTCTTCCCATCCTCCGCAATAAGTACCTCCATCATCGAAGTCAAATCGGCCCCCATTTACTTGAGCACGTTGCCCTTGCATCAGTTATTCCACAATTATTTTGCGGCTTACTCCTGGAGAACGTTAATACTCCTGAATCCAAACTGCCGGGTGTTCCATAAAGAGACACGCACGAGAATGATCCATAGAAAGTGAAGATCGGAGAAAGATGAAATTAATGGAAAATGAAAACGAGCTAATCTATAACATCTAAAAGAGAAATAAACATATAAACAAAAAAAAAATCTATAAAAAGGCTTTAGAAGGTATGAGGGTTTAACACATGAGGGAAACGCAGTGTGAGTGTGGCAGTGGACCTGAGATATTTTCAGCGGCAGAGCGCGCCGGGGCGACGGCGCTGGGTATCCCCGGTAAAGCTTCCCTCTGCCTCTGAACGGAAGATTCTGCAACAAACGGGGGAAACACACTATTGCTCATGCGTGAAGTTTTCACATCCGCTGAGCGATTCCAATTATAACTTATATTTCTCTCAATACGCTCATTTCTACGTTTCCGTTTAATGGATTTAAAAAAAAGAAAAATTACTTTCATGAAAAAAATGTTATAATTATTTTAAAGCAAAGGTGTCTTTAAAAGATAATTACATATTTTAATTTTTTTCTTATTTTTATTGCTGTTGCATCGAGTGAATTTTTTCACTTTTGAAAAATGAAAAAAATACCATTAGACAACTAAATAATCGAGGTCATACAGAAAGTATATCAAATGTAACTGTGCTTAAATGTGTATGTGCGTATATCTATATATGTCTATGTAAGTGTATATCTACTTGTATAAATGTAGTTAGAGGAATGATAATTTATGATCTAACATTTATTCCGGCACACACTCAAAAATATTTTAAAGAAATGGTAAAATGTTTTAATATAATTGGATTTTTTTTAAAAAAAAAAATAGCAAGATATAAATAATTTTTTTTTTTTGTAATAGATATTTTTAAAACTGAACGAAAAAAAAAAAAGAATTAATAGCTTAAATAGAAAATGGAAAAGAAATTAAGTGTGAAATTGAAAATGACAAACGGTACTTGTAATTAATAAAAGAATTGTCTTCAATTTGAAAGAATACTGTTGAAATGCTAAATTTTGTGTGAGAAAAATATTTGATCTTGAATGTAACAGAACTTCATGAAAAGAAAAGTTTAAAAACTTTGAAAACATAATGAAATAGTGGTCAATAAAGTGTTATAACCACATGAGAATGGGAGATCTTCATCAGAGGTACTTTAATATTTTTGTCATTTTCCAGCAATTATTCTAACTTTTCAAAATAATAAATATGTCTATGTAACACTGAAAAATGAAATGTACATAAAATTGTCAAGAATTGTGATAAAATATGTTTAAGAAGACAATGTTGTAAGAAAAAATATCGCATAGGTATTAACTGAAATACAGGCTTATTATATATCTGTATCAATATATGTAATATATAGGGTATATGAAAACAGAATTTCACACGACCCACCACTCTCCACTCTATCTCATAACACTGATACACTTGAACACATATATGTCGAAAAGCTAAATAATCATCAATACATGTATTTCTTGCTAAACCAGCAATCATCAATTGGTCCAGATTATCATCTCTACACATATATGCAATAAGTGCTTCAATCCACACCACACTCTAACTTTTTAACCGTCCATCCAATTGAAAATCTGATGATGGAACGCTCAAAGGCCACCCTGAGGCCGAGATTCTCTGTGTTCATATACCCTATATATTACATATATTGATACAGGTATATAATAGGCCTCTTTTTCAGTTATTACATATTAGAGATGTCTGCCCATCCCTTGTATGTATTAAATAGATTATGTCCTATACATGAGGGATCAGATTGACTTTAGGTCAACATAGGTGTGACAAGAATCTCGACCTCAGAGTGGTCTTTGAGCATTCCATCATCAGATTTTCAATTGGATGGATGGTTGAAGATTTGGAATGTGGAGTGGATTGAAACCTGTTCATTACAGTATGAATATTGGCTATCTTAATATATCTGAGCACTTATTGCTTATATGTGTCGAGATGATAATCTGGACCAACTGATGATTGCTGGTTTAGTATGAAGTATGAATGTTGGTGATTGTTCATCTTTTCTACATGTATGTGTTCAGGTGTATCAGTGTTATGAGATAGAGTGGAGAGTGGTGGTCGTGTGAAAGTCTGTGCTCATATACCCTGTATATCGCATATGTATGTATATATTAGAAAGAATGAAATAAGACATTAAATGAAGAACAATTTAAAAATTAGTTATAAGAAATAAAAAATCTTGAAAAAAGATGAAGCGTATGAATTCTTTTTCCGAGAAAAGTATTTAAAAGTTGAAAATTAGTTATGATTAGTAAGTAGACAATCAATTTTTTTGACAGATTACTGACTGTTATAATCTTTCTTTCTACAATGACTTCAAATTTCCTTTTATTTTAAATTAAATTATTTTTTGAACATTATTATTTTTTTGATATTTAATAAAAAATTTGTAACTTCAAGAATTGTTTCTCATTTGCTGTACCATCTCAGTTTTATTAACATTAATAACGGGAGATTGTGTTTAAGTCTACTCTTCAAGCTCTCTTTCCTACTATTAATATACTATTAATTTGATTTTTTTAAATGGAGCATGGTGGGTATCAAGTTAATTACTAACACCAGAAATAATTCTGATTTAAGAATAATCATTTGTGACAAAAATCGTAAAATCTGGCAGAATGAGTGGGCAAAAAATTAAGTTAGAAATATTTTTATTAAATACTGATAAATTGAAAATCAATGACTACTTGAAAGTCAGGAAAAAAAAATGTAAAGACAAAAATCATAAAATTGAGAATGAATTTTATGTGACTATGAAATACAAATACATTGTTCAGGTATATTACAGCTAGGTTTTTATTCTGTTTGTATGATATATTTTGTTGCTGCCGTTTAATATCTTTGACATTACTTAACTACCTCTTCAATATATTAATATCGTTAAATGTATGCTTTCAATACTATATTTCTTTATCAAGTTTTTTGTAAATAATGTATATAATGTAAATGGATATTTTTCTCCTTCTAAAATCATGCCTAAATTCATAAAATATTTTTAAGAAATTTTTTTCATTTATTTGATTCATATGACCAATATAAGCTAAAAATTAATCAAGATTTTTTTCCATCATTGGTTGATAAAGGCTTAGGGGGTTTTTTTTTTCCATATGTCAAAGCATCGACCGGGAAGTAAACTAACAACTGCTTGGAAGGCAGCTGTGCTAGGAACTAGGCCACCAACGCCTGACAAGGCTTAAGTTTTTTTGGCAAGTAATCACTAATTACTAGATTGCATTTAATAACGTTCTGTATATTATTCTTTTTACAACAGTGCTGCAAGAAGTATTTTATGGATTAAAATAGGAAGCTAAAGAAGTGAAAGTAAATGGAGTTTATTTTAAGTCATTTAGATTTTGCAGATGATGTAGTTGTTTTTGCAAATAATGCTTTAGAGCTGCAGGAAATGTTGCAGGAGTTATCAGATGAAAGTAAGATTAAAGATAAATGTTAAAAAGACTAAAGTAATGTTCAATAGATTTTCTCAAAATATGAAAATAAAGATTGATTATGATGAATTAGAAGAAGCTAACAGTTACAAATACCTTGGTCAGATTATTAATATAGATGGAAACATAATGGATGAAATTAATCACAGAATTAAATTTGATTGGAGTGCTTTTGGTACAAAAAACTTAATACTAAAAGAAAATATGCCTATGTATTTGAAAAGGTTTTTAATAAATGTGTTTTACCAGTTTTTACTTATGGATCTGAGACTTGGACACTTAAAATAAGAGCAATACAGAGACTTCAGACCACTTAAAGAAATATGGAGAGATGCATGTTGGGAGTAACAAAAAGAGATCGAATACAATATATGGGTAAGAGAACAAGCAGGTGTTGCTGATCTCATTGAAAAAATTAAAAGACTGGAGTTGGGGTGGACATACTGCTAGAAGAAATGATAATAGATGGACAATTGAAATCTTAAATTGGATTCCAAGAGATTGTAAAAGATCCAGAAAGAGACCAGATGTGAGATGGATGGATGAAATAAGAATGTGTGCAGGAGTGATGTGGAGAAGAGAAGCAAAAGATCAGATAACATTGATTGAACTTGGAGAAACATTAATCATATAGTGGATTGATAATGTTTGTTTATGATGATGATATTATTCTTTAAATTAAAAATAATATTACACTAATCAGAATACTGAAAATCTAGAAACCAAAAAATTGAAATCCTTATTTATGCTTTTTATTAGTTCAGATTAAATACTATAGTTATTTCATTTCATGATGTTTACTTTATAAATCCATCTATAAATTATTCCTCAAACTATTATCACATAAATAAATAAAAAATTAGAATTTTTATTTTAAATGCCTAAGATTTTCCATCGTGTATTGCTGTGAGTTCATCAAATTGAAGTTTAGTTTCCATGTGCAGACAGTTCATTTCAGATGTTCTGATAGTTTTATGTTTATTGTAAAGATGAAAGGAAAGAATCAGTATTGAATTACAAAGAAATCAAGTCATATGTCACATGACCCTATTTAACAAGCTTGTATTACAAATGTTACATATAGAACTCGCAAATAAGCTCTTAACAAGCTTTGCAGAATATCCCCAACCTCTGACCAGTTTCTGCTATTGGCTTCCTCAGTGAGGTGCTAGGATATTCAAGCATTATATTCCAGAATAGATTTCTAGTTAAATAATGTAAAACAATTCTCAGATTAATTGAGTGGAATTTTTATATGGTTAATCTATCAACTAGGTTGCTCATATATCAGATGGTCTCTCCACCTTCTCCCCCAAACCATAATAAACTAATACAATTAATTATGTACTAAATACATAAAAAGTTTAGAATGAATAAATAAAAATGCAAAATGCCAAATTTATAAAAGCAAAATGCTTGGAAAGTAAACTGGCTGAATATCATGCTAGAAATAGTAAAAAAAAAAATACAATGGAAAACATCAGATTTTTAGTAGTTGTAGTAGTATCAGTAGTCATTAGATAGCACTCATTAAAAGCAGTTAACTAATAAATCACCTGTTTTTTTATTGTAATTGCTGCGAAATTAAAGCTCAAAATAGATAAGCAAATAGAGTAAATATCACTCCAAAAGGCAAACTCTTTTTTTGGCCTTAATATAAAATAATGAAGTATTAGGTTTCCTTTTATATTTTTAAAATGTCAAATACTGTTAACCTTTTAACCGCTAATTTTATTATTGGTTGTATCAGATAAAAATCAAATCTTTTAATTGGCCAACTCACAAACTGAAGACAAAGCCTATTGTTAAAACATATTCACCTATAATATTAAATTCAACTCAGATACATTTATAAAAAGTATATTATTAATTTTTCAGGTTATGAAGAGAACGAAAGTTCTTTCAAAAATAAATTGCTATTTATTTATTCTAAAATATTCAATATCGGCAACATAAAAGCTATAATATAAACAAAAAGATCGACTTTTACGTTATAGAAAAGTAAATATTTCTTTTTACTACATCTTCAATATTTTTACTTAAATCTTCAATATTTTTCGAAAATAATTTTGTTTTTTTATTATTCAGTCTGAAAATAATTTTAATTTCTCAAAATATTCTTTTATAATGATTTAAATCGTATTCGAAATGAAAATCTCAGCGTTTTTCTTTATTTTCTTTGATCAGGCAGTTCCTTTGTTCTTTCCAGCCAATCAGAATGTCTTTTTCGGCTGAGAGCATGCTAAGAACCAATCACAAATAATGTTCCTTCTTTGTTTAGGTTTAAATGCGTTTTTTTTCTATTTTTTACTTGTAAAATAAATCGGAAGATGGCACCATCTTACAGAACTTTTAAAAACGAATTCAATACGTGTTTAACGAATATTTTCGTATAAAAACTGGCTGAGTTAGAGTGATGTCAGATGTCGACGAGGAGCCTCGTAAGAGGCGGGCAAAGAGAAATTCTACTTATAACAACAGATCAGAAAATTCTGATCTTTTTAAGTGTTAAAACTGTTGTTGCAAATGCCAATAATAATGAATTATCAACTGCAATTAAAATCATCTTGTTAAATTAAAATTTTTATCAGAAAATTTACAACTTGAAAATTATTCTCATTTGAACTATGCCATTGCAATCAAAAATAATACTAGTTCTAATAAGGCAATAAAGAAAGTATGTATATTATTACTAATGAAAAAATAAACTTACTGAATCGCATGACTTACCAAAATCTAAAAATGATTTGTTTTCTATAGGTAAAAATAAGAAAAACTTAAAGCCATAACAATGAATCAAGAAAATATTGATAGATATAATTTATAATGATATTTACTAAGGCTGTAAACCTTAAGAATATGCATGTAAAAATGCGAAGGTAGGGACCTCTACAGGTCTTAACCACAAGCTTATACTTTGGAAGAAAAGAGGGGAACTCAAATATTTTGAGATGATTAAATGAATATAGATAAAATATCTAGTGGAGATTATCCACAAAAATTTAATCTAACAATACTCAGCATGGTTATTAAACCACTAAACATCACATGATCACCATTTCTTATGCTTGCTCATTACTGTTATTAAAACAAACAAAACTCTCCATACAGTAGTGCCACTCAGTGCAAGTCAGAATAATCAATGGATTCCAGAAGGCTTGTACATAACACAAGCTAGAAACTAGTCTGGGGATATTGGATAAGTAGGCACTAGATAGAGATTTTATGCGCAAGCCTTCTGGCATCCATTGATTACTCTGGCTTGCACTGAGTGGCATTACTTTATGGATAGTTTTGCCTGTTTTAATACTCGGCATGCTTCTAAAATTATTTCTAAAATATAAAAATCAAAAACCTTTAATATTCATGACAGATATCAACATATTCATTATAAAATTTCCTACTGAAGAAGTGTATACCTTTTTAACAAAAAAAAATCTTTGGAATATGCTATATAAAATCTTGGATCATTCCAAAAATAGATACCTAATATTGGAATTCTGTAATGAATTATAAAAAAATATAATTAAAATCGATCAAATTTTTAAACAACAAAAATATTTGTTAACTTTTAGATAAATGCTTTGCTTGAGTTGGTTTTTTAAATCTAATGTCCCAACTCCTCACTGAAGAGACCCATAGGTCGAAACCGGTCTGGGGATGGGGACAATCCAAGATAAAAATGATTTGAATGTCTTCTCTTGTAGTAGCATTTATCATAAATAAAAAAAAAAAAGCTTGTTTAGAGCTATTAGCACGCTCTTAATTTTACATATTTGTAAGTGCAAGCTATATACAAGTCATGTGACATCTGACTTGTTATTATTACTATTATATAAACACTGAAAAAAGCATCTCTTTAATAATTCAAATCAAACATTGTTGTATTAATTATATTGGAAAAAATTTACAATTTCTGCTTAATAATTATACCAAAGATTCCAACTAAATATCTTTTGCGGAAAACAGCTTCATTATTTGTATTAACAAATATTGCTACATTTAACATCACTCTTAAAAAGGAAGTGCCAAACATTGATATTCCTACATTACATAGCACTGACACATCACTAATTTTTACTTTCAAAGATGTACCTCCACATGTTTGTACAACAAAGCCAGAGACCACATCATTAAAACTGTCCAGAGAAGTTCTGTAAACAGTGCAATCTCAGAAATACTAAAACACTCTAGAGTGCAAAAGAACCAACCTCTACATATACAAAGCACAGTGGTGTTACTTTAAGCATTACTGACAATAAAAATAGCCAACTTTACATCCTAAACTAATGTGAATTCTAGATACAGGAAACCAATGAACTAAAACAAAATAACATTTCAAATGACATAGAAATGGAGTATGTATATAAATTATCAATTATCATTGGAGAATGGGTAGGGGATTTGAACTCAGACTTTCAAACCCCTTCACTATCCACACTATCTCATAATACTAATACACATGACCACATACATGCATTGGTAAATTATTTATCTTTTCTGCATGTGTGTAGTCATGTGTATCAGTAATATGAGATAGTGTGAATAGTGAAGGAGCTTGAAAGTCTGAGTTCAAATCCTTTATATCTAGCAAGTATAATAAAAATATATCATCAGTCTTCATGTTAAAACAAAATCCTTTTAAATAATAGCAATACACATTAGACTAGAAATAGTTCTAATTTATCTATTCCTACATCTGCAAATCAACTCGTCTTATTAGAAGATATAGAACATAAAGGAACTCATAAAGTTAAAACAATCTCTATAGACAAGGGATTTAATCTTATGTATCTGGATAAAGTACACTTAGTCTGATTACAATGCAGAATTATTACATATGTTTATATAATGATATTTGTCAATCATTTAAATTATTTAATTTACCCTAATCTATTTCTATCTTTCAAACGACATTACAGAGATTAATATGGGCGGAATGAACTCTCCACAAAGACTATTTAATTAAAAATTGAATTGAGAAATTTATTTCTTATATAATTATACTTACATAAATTAAATATTCAGTTAATACTATTATAGATCCATATTTTTTTATAAAAAAAATTGGATATATTCGTATGCACCAAGACAATAAGGCTGAAGCAGGACTTGGTATTTTGGTTAATCATAAATCTTCCTTTAAATCATTTAAAATTTTGTATATAGATCAAAATATGTGCGTTGCTGCCAATACTTTTATTATTAATATATTTATATTATACTTATATCACATAGCCTCATAATTGGTAAAATTATTAATAAAACTAATTTAATATATTCAATCATCCTCTAGATTTTAATATGTTTATGCAGAATTTATCTCAAAATATTTGCATCTTATCAGTAGAAGATTAGTGAGTGTGGAAGGATTCTTTTTGAAAAACCCTATATTAATAATATGCTAATGCGTTGAAGGTAAAACTATTCCACATAACAATTTATTTAGGCTGAGCACTTTCAGAGTTTCATTACTCCATGATCATAGCCCTGTAGATTGTCAATGTAATTGTATGCAAATATATGCAAAAAATATTTTTTATATTATCCATTTTCTGAAAATGGCAAAACCAGTGTCTTTTCTATTTATAGAGTTGGTGTCACTGATAATAAAACAAGTTTCCTTGATCTTTCTCTGATCTTTTTATCTGAAAAACATTCAACATTTATTGATCTGTTATTTTACTCTCATTTTCATATACAATCCCCTCTTTTATCTGTAAGCTTCTCTGATCATTTTGCACTTAATGTGGAACTGTCAATTAATTTTCTTAATCAACCATTACTCCTCTATAAAACTGTAAGATCCCTTCTTAAACTTCTATTCCAGAAGCAGTAATCTGAGAAATCTATATTTATTTCCAAAAAATAAATATCCTTTCCTTGATCCAGTAGAAGTTTGGTTCACATTTATTAATATAATTACATCAATAATTAAATTTACACTTGAAGAAATAAAACTCCCACAGTACTTGTTAATGATCTTTATGCTCTTCATTTGAAATTAAAAAATATTTCATGTGACTCTTCATCCTCATCTTCCATCATTTCTCTCAAACAAGAATAAAAAAAAACATTTATTGACAAATAACTTTTTCACCTAAAAAGGCAACATATTCTCAGCAAATCAGCATAATGAATCTAGAGGCTATATAACATGGGCACTTACTTGACTATAAATCCAAAAATTTATACCATCTTCCATAATTAAAAATGGACAACCTATTACTGGAGAAAATATGCTGCCATACATATTCTTTCATCTTAAACCTAAACTTTGAGCCTCAATAAAGCTACTTATTTCTCCTTTAGGTTTGGTTTAAGTACAGAAAATCATGAAATATCCAGATAAGAAATCATATTAAAGCTTAACTACTTTTCAGATAGCATTCATCTAGATCCTCATGCAATAATCAAATTTTTATTAACTCACCTTCATAATTAGTATACCACACTTCCAATGCACATCAGTGAAGCTTTTATTTTAATTGTGTTAATTCTGGCTTAGTGCTTTTGGGGCATATTTAATCCCATATTCCTAGCCTGTGTCACTCTTCATTTTGTGTTATCATTAGTGTATGCAAATTATTTAACCAGTCCATTTTTTTGGAAATCGGGAAGCAGGAATCTCATCTGTTGATGGCCTTAAGGTCATTCCCAATGGAATATGCTTCTTTTATTTTGTATTTGGCATAATTTCTTTCCAAACACATGATTTCAGCATTGGTGGGGTTCAAATCTGTGGTTAGATGTTTTTTGGTGTTCTAGTAATATAGAACTGCCTTTGTTTTTATTATGCAATCTATTATATATTTACATGTGTTGAGCTACTTTGCTGGTCAGAGTAAACCCAAGTTTTCCTATAGTGCATAGTCCTGCAGCTGGCTTATGGGAATGCTATCTTATATACCACCTGAAGGTGTGTGTGTGTTCTGGATTGATTTTATCTTTGGAGTTGTTAATAAGTCTGTTAATAGCAAAGGGGTTTGAAAACCTACTTTAAATTGTTTGGATAGGTTTTTAACTAGGTCTTTGGGCACTTTGGGTATGTATGGTAATACTATGTGTGGCTCATCCTTTTCACACTGGTTATTTGTTAATTTTCAGTGAAACTGCTTGATCTTCTCTGCTATTTTTCTGTGTTTGAATCCCATGCTTATCAAGTCCAATGTTGATTTTCCTATCTGCTTCAAATTTACACAAATGGTATTTTACAATTTCCATCATAATGAATCTTCTACATACAATTTCTATGATACCTTTTTTAAAAAAAAACATCATATCTTCAACTCTTAATAATTTAACATCTCAATGACTTCTGTATTAATTAAGACTTTAATCCATTATAAAAGATAGGATTCAACCTATTCTCCTTTCATTAGCTGTAACTTAGCGTCTCTTCCTCTAGCACTGTAATCACTAAACTTTGTCTTTATAATATTTTTCTGTTAATTGTAAATACATTCTTTTAACTGTAAATTATTTATTATGTTTACAAAATGTATCATAATTCATTTGTCAACAATATAATTTCTGCACAATCTAATTATCGTCATAAATGCAATTATGTTTTCATAAATAAAGTTTACTTTAAAACTAAGTAGGGTAGTAATAATTTAAAATATAAAAAATAAAATTATTCTAAACAAGAAAAGATTCGTGTAAAGAGTTATATGCAATAGTTATCAAATTTGCAAACATTAATTACAGAAACAAAAAAAAATACATATTAATGTTGTGCAAAACATACAGCATAGCAAATTTATAAATGTTAATTATTTAAACAACAGTAAAAAAGTTATCTATAATAAGATAACTAGAGTTGCAAATATGTCAGCATAATTAAATGATAATGAAAATGTATATATATATATTCTTATTAAAATATTTAATCTGTTTAAAATAATATTTAAAATATTAATTATTCTCTAAAACAAAATGAGTAGGAAGGATTTGTCTGAAGGTTTGTAAGATGTGATATGTTGAACTATTTTCATCATTTATGAGTGAATGTTGAATGTATAGAAAATTTTAAACTTTATTTAAACTTTCCATATACAAACAACTTGTTAATAATAACACACAAATAGACAATACAAGTTAGTAATTACACAATGTTTTGAGTAGTATTATTCTCCACTCTTCTTCAAGTGTTGCTGGCCTATATGCATAGTGACAATATTCGCTTAGAGGTTGAACTCGCACCCTTAGATTCTTGTATATCGAATTTAAGGCAAACACTCTACCAACTGAGCTATTCTGTCAATGGCAACTTATAGTAGAAATTTGATATATTTATATATGAGGACTCAGGAGGATTTTAACTAACCCTCATATATAAATATATCATATTTCTACTATATGTTGCCTTTGACAGCATGGCTCAGTTGGTAGAGTGTTTGCCTTAAATTCGATATTCAAGAATCTAAAGGTGCAAGTTCAACTTCTAAGCAAATGTTGTCACTGTGCATATAGGCCAGCAACACCTGAAGAAGAGTAGAGAATAATACTACTCGAAACATTGTGTAATTACTAACCTGTACTGTCTATTTGTGTGTTATTACTAACAAGTTGTTTGTATTTGGAAAGTTTAAAATTTTCTATACATTCAACATTCAGTCATAAATGATGGAGTACGAAGGAATGTCAACATTGTTTTTATGTAAATTGAATATATATTTGTATTTTACCTTATAAAATTGTATATATTTAGTAAAGACATTTTAATAGCAGGAAATACCAATTTATTGGAAAGGAAATTAAATGAATGAAGAAGCAAAGGAGGGATCCAAATGAGGTTAAATACTATAACAATTGTACCAAGGAATGAGATATTATAGAATATCACTTTTCAAAAGAAAAGAAAAAGAACAAGAACTTATTTTACTTAACATATTTTAACAATTTACTAGTATAATTCTATATCTTCTCACATTTTCCCTTCTCTTCTTCTTTATTTTCTCATTTATATCTTTTTTCTGATATTTTTACACTTTTCTCTATTATTTTCTCTGGATCTTCATTCTCTTTAAACTCTTTAACTATTAATTCTACTTCTTTCTTATACTCTTTTTTGTTTGAACAATAATTAATAGCTCTATATACTCTTGAACTAGTATTACTTATTTTATATTTATTATCCACATTAGAATTCCAATTCATTATGCTAATAATGTAAAATATATATTTTTATATGTATATAGAATAATGGTTATATGATTATATGTTGGATAGCTCTGATGAAGACTACATGATAGTCAAAACTGCTAAAAAAATTAAAAGAATTATATAAAAAAAATTGCATTAGAGTATATATGTGGAGATTTATAAAAAGTAATATATAAATCTAATGAATATACTTAGTTTGAATCATGATGAAACAGGATGAATAATAAATCTTCAGTTTGTCATGGCTACTCGGCCATTCCGTGGAGAAACTTTATATAGAACATTAAATTCAAATTTACATCATGGTGGTTAAAAAAAATATTAAATTAAGAAATAAAATATAAATTTGTAAATGAGTTAAAGGAATGTGCATTTACATTATTAAGGCACAATTATGATTTAGGATAAAATGTGCTAAATGCAAATACGAAATATGATCTTAAATTTAAAAGTAATCATCAAAGTTTATAACTCTAAAATAGGATGTATACTAAATACAAATTATTTATAATGAAATATCATGGCATTTCAAAGAAAAATTGAACAGATATTGGCCCATACATTTTTTTTAATGTTTGTTTATAAATATAGGTACAAGTACATAATTTTGCATACATGCACAGCACAATACTATAAAAATATCTAAAACAGGCACAACTCTCTGTACAGAAGTGCCACTCAGTGCAAGCCAGAGTAATCAATGGATGCCAGAAGGCTTGTGCATAAAATCCCTATCTAATACCTACTCATCCAATATCCCCAGACTAGTTTCTAGCTTGTGGCTTTCATTAGTGAGGAGCCTTGGATCTGAGAGCTGCACCATGCAACCCTCCAGCAGCCATCTTTTATCTTTACTTAACTACAAAACTATGAGAATAAAATTGAACACACAATATTTTCAATCCAAGCTCATTAGCTTATATAGTTTGAACTACTGTATGGAGAGTTTTGCCTGTTTTAATAACAGTTATGGACAAGCATGAGAAATGGTGATCATTTGATGTTTAGCGTTAATAAAAATATTTGTTTCTACATTTTGTTTTATTATTATAAAATCACTCACTCAAATCTTCTTACATGTAAATGAAACAACTAAATCCTTATTTTGTAATTAACTTTTCAACTTGTGTGACTATAATATATTATACTCTAATATTATATATACTATTTTCTTGTCTCATAATTTGAAAATCTCATTAAAACTTTTTCTCTATCTTCATTTAAATAAATGTGACTATCAATGATTTTTATTAATTTTCGTTTTTTTTAAAGAAAATACGTTATTGTTAACTTTAAAAAAAATATTCAAGATTTTAAAATGTTATATCTGAAGATTTAATTCTAATTACTGTATTTTTAGTGATTAAGAATGACTCATAATAATAAATAACGATTCAAAAAAGATTTCGGCATTCCGACTCTAAAAAAAAAAGGGGGTAGGGGAGAAAAACTATTCTAAAAATGAGTTTTGCAGCGACTATACAAAACAATCTACGAAACACAATTAAGTACACATGTATAAAATGCTAGTCCAATTTTCTGTTTATTTGATATTTTTCAATGTTGTCTTTAGTTTTCTTAGCAGAGAACTTTCCTCTCTGAAATACTTCAATACTCTGTCCAATTTTAGTTCTCTAATGTAATCTATTTTCTATCATATCCTCCAAATGGAAACAATTGTCATGGCATTCCCTTAGAATGGCTTTGAGATAATCCTTATAATGTAGACAGGGTCTACCCCTTGTATTAAACTCATATTCAAGTTCCCATAAAGCACAGTTTTAGGGAGTCTTCCATTGTTCATTCATTTTACATGTCCCATCCAAATAAGATGTTATTTTACAATTGTGGATTCAGTAGTATGACATTCAGCATGATGAATAACATATTGATTGATTCTACAATCTCGCCGTCTGTATTTTTAAAATTTTAAAGGGTATTATTAAATGAAACTTTTCTATTGCCTTAATATTCTGTTGAAAGGTGTCCCAAGTTTCACATCTTTATAATAAATTAGATAAAATATTTACAATTAACTTAATAGTTATTCTCCTATGATAAAAATATTCTCTCTTTTAACTTGCTAAAAGTGCAGCACTTTGCAATCTGTCTTAGATCTGAACACCTAAGTCCTCTCTTACTAAGGATTTTTTTTCTGTCACTGAATGATAAAGAACTTGGGTTTTTAGAATATTAATTAATAAATTGAGACCTTTATAAATTGCATTTGAAACATTAAGAACATTCTGTAAATCATTTTTGAATTGGCAAAAATATAGCACAATCATCAATATACTATAAAGCGTGCACGTCAAACTGAAAGTTTAAATATGGGTCAAGTAAACGAGGTTTAAGTTTATGTGGGCTGCAAAAAAAAAAAATTTCCAATTTTCATATAAACATAGGTTTATTTTGAAAAGTATAATATTAAAAAAAAGAACAATTACAAAGATAAAATTAATGTTTCCATCCTAACATTTGACATCTCTTCTCTGCTATTATTTTTCCTCCTTTGGGGAAAGTCTTGTTCATAGTGATTACTTTTAAACCTGATCCAAGGAGAATGTTAGTAATTCTAGATTTGACACGAGACATTTATTTTCATGATTGTAAATAATTGCTCACGTCAAGAAGTATTTTCAAATTGGAAAATAATATTATATGTGAATTTTCAAATATTTTCAAACCTGGTACATAAATATTTATAAAATCCAGGCATGCAAATTTCACTGAATTTTGCCTTCAAGTTTGAATCGCACTGGATCTCAATTATTTCCATTTGCATTTGATTATGTATTAATTCTATATTTATTGAAAAAATTGAAGAAAACAAAGGAAACTTGTCTTCCAAAAATGTAAAATCTGCAAATATTGTTTCATATTCAGTTTTAAGGTTAAGAATTTTTTCTACCTATTTTTGATATGATGCAGTTTCACCTAAACTTGATTTGTTCATATTACATGTTGGAAAGTATGTTAAATCTTCATTTTTATATTTGAATGCTTTAAACTTGGCCACACCTATTCATAATGATCTGATTTTTTCCTTGCAGTTTTAAATTTAAATCATATAAATGTTGTGTTACACCAACTATGAAGGATAAATCCGCAACCATACTATATCAAAAAACAGGTTTGTGTCTTAAATATTAGTTATTAAAAATTGATCTTCTTTCAAGATCCCAGATTATTTTAAGTACCTTGGATCAGAATAACCGATGTACCTCACAGTACTGTAGGACAAACCAGAATATTCATTGTCTAATTTACTTAAAAAAGCAAGAAACTATCGCTGATTTAAGCTTTGAGATCTTATGAAATTAATAACATTTTTTATGGTTGTCAACAAATTTTCTATGTTTGCTATCTTTGTGCATAATACTTCTTAATGTGTAATGTAATGCACATGATGAATCTTGAATCCATCTTAAATTTCACTTTGCTTTTTTCTTCAGTAATGCCACAAAACCAATGCTTTTTTTGATCATCTGTTTCACTAACAACTCATGACAACTGTCTAACTCTAACTATCTGTTTATGTTCTTATAAACTTTACCATCTTCCTTCCCCTATTATCCTAGCTTTACAAACTAACTATATTATATCTCATACAGGTACCATGAAATATTTTATTTCAATATATATATATTATCTACTGAAATTTGAGATAAATTTCTATGTGATGGAATGCCAGTCATAAAAAATTTATTTTGTTTGATTTTAACAATGAATATATTTACTTGGACTTCATTGGACTAAATTGCTATGACAACATATAATATTGTAGAAAGAAATGTCTATTATTAATTATAGTTTGTATAAATTGTGAATTGCCTATATTCATTTTAAAAATGAATGCATAGATAATAAAGTTTATAGTCTTGATAACATTATTATTTGTTTTATTATGTATATTTTCATTACTGCATTCACAATAGTAAGTTATGAATAATACACCTAAATATTTAACAACACAAATATATTTATTGTTTTATTTGTATAATATTATATTTGAAAGATATGTGTAAAAAAGGTTTACATCCATTGTAGTATGAAAGAATGTAGTCTTAATTGCTTAATTTATGTTGGAGTGAAATAATCTTATTTGTATTCTGAAAATGTAAATGTTTGTTATATGTAATAATTGTGAAATATTTTTTTGTTGTTATTATAATGTAATAAGATTTTTATTTATGAGATGCCGGATAGAATTGACCAAATGGTTAATATAGAGGTTGCTATGGTTTCTCTTACATCAATGAAAAAAGTTTATAAATAGAACTAAGGATATAAAATGAGTTCTCTTATATCTGGGTTTCAATAAAAACAGATCTTAGTTCCTTCATATGAATTTTTAAATTTATTTTTAAAAGACTATGATGGGGTAAAAGCAACTGTGTTCATCCATTCAATGGATAAATTTATTGTTAAATTTGTGAGATGACAATTTAATTGAAAGAATGAAAACTAATTCGTTGTGTTTAAAAACCATCTGAATATTTCTTCGCTTTTAAAAAAGAATATTATTTACTTTTCAATAATGAAGTCTAAATGCTAATAAAAAATGAATATAAAGATTATGTTTATCTGCTAATATAATTTTATGAGCTTGATAAATTATTTATACACAAAATAGAAATCGGTTCAATTTTCATAACACCTTCATGGATGAAACTAGTGTCTGTTCACTTGTAATATTTTATGAATTAATTACTGGTTAAATGAAAAGATATATACATTGCATTATCGTGAATATAAATTGTTTATACCCTTATAACATTATCTAGATCAAATATCTTCTGAATGAAAAGATAATTTGGTTATATAGTAAATATCAGAATTAATAAAATGGGCTTCAAATGTAATAGCTGTTTGTAATATTTTTACTTTTTTTGGAATAAAAAAACATCATTGGAAAGATTAGAACTATGATACAATTTTGGAAATCTGTATTTAAAGACTATTACTCAGGTTGTTTGCTTATATTTATCATTATATATAAAAATATATATATATATATATATATATATATATATATATATATATATATATATATATATATATATATATATATATATATATATATATTCCCATTTAAAATGTATAATATTTATTGATATAAATAGTAGCATAATTTTAGATTAAGTAGTGATCTATTTATATCTAAATATAAGAATTGTCTTCCTAAGTTTGAATTTATATTTTGCAGCATAGTAATTATTATTTTAATTTAAAATATTCATTTTTATTTATTGATTGATTATAAATTAACTTCAGGTATATCACTTATATTAGGAGTAAAAAAGGATTATATTATAATAAGTATTTATTTTATTTTGTTCTTTTAAATTTAAATTAAATAAGTAGATTCATTTATATATATATGTCCACAGATGGCGTTCTACCAAAAACACCGATCAAGCGTATGTTCTGTTTACATAAACGTCAGAGTAGCATTCACTATCTCTAACTATAATTCCACTTTCAGATCATGATTTCAAGCTATTTGCTATTATCAGTGAAAGACAGGAATAAAGAAACTAGATCTAAATACAAACTCTGAGCGTTTATGAAACAATTTCTATTCAGCTTGCAAGCGTGAATTTTTTAGACACGTAATGTCTTCAAACTCAGCATAGCAAACCAGATAGCTATATGGGTCTGATCTCAGTTCAGCATCACCATAGTAGAAGCCTCTGCAATCTATATCATTGCAAGAAAGACCTCAAAGGTACATTTATGATAAACAAAAATGCAAGTTAAAAAACTTGCTAACGCTTGTATTTATGTCCACAGATGGCGTTCTACCAAAAACACCGATCAAGTGTATGTTCTGTTTACATAAACATCAGAGTAGCATTCACTATCTCTAACTATAATTCCACTTTCAGATCATGATTTCAAGCTATTTGCTATCATCAGTGAAAGACAGGAATAAAGAAACTAGATCTAAATACAAACTCTGAGCGTTTATGAAACAATTTCTATTCAGCTTGCAAGCGTGAATTTTTTAGACACGTAATGTCTTCAAACTCAGCATAGCAAACCAGATAGCTATATGGATCTGATCTCAGTTCAGCATCACCACATAGTAGAAGCCTCTGCAATCTATATCATTGCAAGAAAGACCTCAAAGGTAAACAGAACATACGCTTGATCGGTGTTTTTGGTAGAACGCCATCTGTGGACATAAATACAAGCGTTAGCAAGTTTTTTAACTTGCATTTTTGTTTATCATAAATGTACCTTTGAGGTCTTTCTTGCAATGATATAGATTGCAGAGGCTTCTACTATGTGGTGATGCTGAACTGAGATCGACCCATATAGCTATCTGGTTTGCTATGCTGAGTTTGAAGACATTACGTGTCTAAAAATTCACGCTTGCAAGCTGAATAGAAATTGTTTCATAACGCTCAGGTTTGTATTTAGATCTAGTTTCTTTATTCCTGTCTTTCACTGATGATAGCAAATAGCTTGAAATCATGATCTGAAAGTGGAATTATAGTTAGAGGTAGTGAATGCTACTCTGACATTTATGTAAACAGAACATACGCTTGATCGGTGTTTTTGGTAGAACGCCATCTGTGGACATAAATACAAGCGTTAGCAAGTTTTTTAACTTGCATTTTTGTTTATCATAAATGTACCTTTGAGGTCTTTCTTGCAATTATATAGATTGCAGAGGCTTCTACTATGTGGTGATGCTGAACTGAGATCAGACCCATATAGCTATCTGGTTTGCTATGCTGAGTTTGAAGACATTACGTGTCTAAAAAATTCACGCTTGCAAGCTGAATAGAAATTGTTTCATAAATGCTCAGAGTTTGTATTTAGATCTAGTTTTTTTATTCCTGTCTTTCACTGATGATAGCAAATAGCTTGAAATCATGATCTGAAAGTGGAATTATAGTTAGAGATAGTGAATGCTACTCTGACGTTTATGTAAACAGAACATACGCTTGATCGGTGTTTTTGATAGAATGCCATCTGTGGACATAAATACAAGCATTAGCAAGTTTTTTAACTTGCATTTTTGTTTATCATATATATATATATATATATATTGTAACTATATATTTAAGCCTTTGCATTAGATATGTTTTAAAGCATTAAAACAATTTTTTATAAGATTATAATAAGTTAATTTGGTTATCCATACTATTATAATAAAAATCTTAAATTATGTTTTAATAGTATGACGAAATAATTCAAATTGCCTAATTAGTTAACAGTCATTTAAAAGATTATTTTAGGTTGTTTAAAATTTATTTGAAAGAATAAAATTAATATTTAAACTAAAGCTAAATGAATCTAGAGCTTAATATGTTTCAAATAGATAAAGTTGTTCTACGCTGTCTGAAATATTTAGTTAACTTTGTTAGGCTTTTTAGTTGTTGATTTTAAAATAATTTTAAAAATCAGTTATGATTTATTAAATATCAATTTATATAAAGATATTTAAAATTAAAATAAGTATAACTGACTAAGATTGCTGCTAATTTTTAATTGACTTTAAATGTCTACCAATGATTAATTTATTTACATTGCATTAAAAATGGTTATATTTAAAAAGCATGTATATGTGTGAGTATTTGGAGCATGCACGTGAAATATTGAAAATTAAAAAGACCTACTAAAATGTATAATTTAAAATTGGGTAAATCTATTATAAGGTTAAAAGGTTTTAATTAGGACAAAGTAAACAGAATTAAATAAATTAGGAATGGTATATTTAATAAAAAATGTTTAATTTGAAAATCATTAATAATTTTATTAAATAATTGATTTGATAATTATTTAGAGTTGATACAAATCATTAATTAACAAGATCATTTATTGTCTAGATGGTCACATGAATAAATTGTCTGGATTTAAAGTGTAACATCAAGATCAGATCAATTAAGTCAATAATGACTATTAATTTAAATATTATAATGCAGATCTGTAAATCATTGATTTATTAGAGGAAATGCAGTATTGATTTTGGTGCATGAGTGGAGAAAAAAGAAAGCACACATATCAGTATAAAATTAGACATACTTAAAAAATGAGACATCACTTCTTCACATTTCACTTCATTTAATTTTCACCTCAAATATGAATTTTATTTTAGTTTTGAAGTTGTTTGAATTTTATTTGACTTTATTTTTAAGTCAATGTTAAAGCATAAACTTTACTTTTTAAGTCACTTTCATGATAAAGAACTAGTAAGTTATCCATGCAATGTTTCTCCTAAAAGCATAAATTTAACTGATTCATCAAACAATACTTTTAAAAAGTACTAAAGAAAATTCTAATATTTATTCAAAGAAGCCAAAGGAAAAGTCACATAAGAAAAATTATAGATTCATTGTTATATAATATTAGTTACATTCTGAACTTTTCTATAAGACAATCTCCAACATGTTTTAACTAACTTTTAATTAATTATTAATGGTAATTATTTGCTACTAACATAATCAATCTACTTATATCAAGCTCATATATAGAATGATGAATTTCTATAAAATTAGTAAGCTTATATAAAAAAGCATTATCATAAAAGACAAATTTATGAAAACTAAATTTTTAATTATCATAATGAAAAGACTATAACCAGATTATTTCATATTAAAATGAATATAGCTATTTATCTCTAGTTTACTTATTTATCTATTTATTTTAATATTTTGTTTTTAAATTGCTGATTGCTTCATGTATATTATCTTTGAAGAGGAAAAAATATAATTTACATTTACCACAGTCAACTTGCAATAATAAAATTTCACAAAGAGCAATTTTAGATAAAGAATTACCATTGTTAGTTGCTCCGCTGACTTTTATTGCTATTAAAAAATGACTTGAAAGAAACTGTTTGCCATTAAAACCCTTTTCTCCAAAATATTTCTGCATGTGTTTGCTCTAATTTAGCAAAGGGCAATGTGTTTATATATCACTCCAGAAAGAGAACAAAAGAACTAAAAAAGAAAGTTTTCCTTATAAAAAGGAAATTAACTGTCAATCTCTAAAATAGTGGGTTAGAATTATTATAACCATTGCTTATAGGTATTATAATCATTGTTAATTATATTATAAATGTGTTTGTACAAATGGTGTTTCTGAGATGATATTGGTAAGATATACAATAGGTTTTATTTTGTGGTTTTCTTATTTATTTTTGTGAATGAGTATTTAAAATTATAAATGATTGTACCCAGAGGTATAACAGTCTTGTATATTTATAAAAAGTATTTATGAATGAAAGTGTTATAAATATCAATATGTGTATGAGAATTTTAAATAGTTTATACATAAAGTATTGTCACCATTATGTTATGATAGATTTTATCTGTATACATATAATCTTAAAACAAGTGAATAAATTATGTACCTTTTCTGTGCATGCGAGATTCATGTTTATTATTATTAACTCCATGTCTTTTATTTTGTGGCAATTTTAAATGGATGTTATATTAATTTTATGTGCATTTAGGCCCTTCATGAAAGGATGCATTCATCAGTACTGCTTGCATATAGTAATAAGGTGTTCTCGATCATATTTTTTGCTAACTCATAATTTTCCTTGTTCACTTTGCTTAGAATTTTAATATTAGTGAATTAGGGTATATATATCCACAAGCATGTTCAGCTTTATAATTTATTATTAACTCCACTATAATTTTTTTATCTTAAAGTATATTATTCATGTCGAGCAGTTATTTCCTCACCCCAACATAAGTAGTTAATGTTATAAGTGTTTTTTATATTGCATATTTTTGCTATAATATTAATATTTATTAATTGTACTTAGTTTTTATATAAATTTCTGTTTTTTCATTAATTTGCTCCCTAGTGAAAATTTCCACATGCTTTATAGTGTAATATGCATATTTTCCTATATATATTGAAACAGTAATATTCAAATCTTAGTTTCACTTTTTTCTATGGTCTTTCACCCACCACCTCCATCCTATCTAAATTTAAACCCTAGATATTGGATTGTGTGTGTATGGTGGTATTAGGTATATATATGTAAGCAATGGTAAAATTTACCAGGAATACACATATACTTCAATATCATAAATAAATGTTGAATTAAAATAACGTAATTTCTAAATAATGTTAAAAAATCTTTTTAAAGCTATATAGCATATATATAATGCTCATTTTAATTATTTTGGTCAATTTTTCTGTTACATTATTTTGATATAATAAATATTAAAATATGGTTTAAATTTATAATTAAAATATATATATATATAAACCTTCAGACAAATATATATATATAAATTCTTATTGTTTTATTTTAAATTTTGCAAAGTCATGGTTGGTGAGAGACAATAGATTACTTAACAAATTCCTGGAACTTAATTGGCTTCAAATATGAATCAAAATAAATTACATTTTATGTTATATCTAATCCTGTAATCAGGTCAAGAAAATATACTAAAAATAACATACAAAAAGAAATTTAAACAAAAGAGAAAAACTGTGGTATTCAGATTTAATTAAACTGTAGAGAAATTCTTGACTAATGAATTGATTTACTTGAGGGCATAACTATGGCCCAATAATATATATGGCTAATATGAAAGGCAGATTTTAATTTAGAGGAAGTATTGAGTTTAGAGTTTTATTGTTAGTTTTCTAGTTTTAGCGATATTAAAATTTGTGATTTAAGATAAGCTTAAAATGGCCGAGTAGAAGCCAGCAAAGCACTATTCTCCCCCAGAGAACAGTCAACCAGCTACTCAAGTCTCCATATGTGCCCTCCAAAAATGAGAACATCAGTGAACTACTGCAAATATATATAGAATACTATGCTACATGCTGAAAACTGTGTTCACTCTCAAAGTTTCAATTATTGAAACCTGAATAAGCCAAGGAAAAGAAGACTGCTGCTATAAACATGGAATGGACAATACGTGACTGATTCTATTTATGTGCATAGTCATCTAAAGTTTAAAACAGGTAACTTGTATCCAAGAATCTAGTGTACTCTAAATCCTTCTAAATGCTATAACTATTCCCAATAATTCTCTTATTCAAGTAATGTTGATGTATATCTTACTCTGTAAATCTTTCTTATTAGTTAACTCACCTATTTCTTTGTCTGTCATCTTGGATACATATTTTAAATTTTTTACTTTTATAATAGCATGCCTAGATAATTTTTGACCAGCCTCATTCTATCCTCCTGAATATAATATAACTAAAATCTGCACCATATTTTGTGTATTACTAAAGACAGGGGATTATTGTACCCCCTCTTTCTTACACTTGTTTTAGCTTGCCAGCTCAGAAATGTTCCAAATTTTGTAATATGCCCATTATTTACCTGAAATAATGAATGCTTCATACTGATCCCAATGTATTCATTCATTTTCAATTACTTACCATAATTATTTATGTATGAAATATATGCATTTGATGCTTCATTTTTATTATAAATGTGAGCGTATACAGGTAATTGTGTGGTGAACATGTTAATTAGAAAATGTGATAATGTATAAACTGATTAGACTCATTTTTACCATCATTTCCTTTGATTTCTTTAATTAGACTTACCTGCTCCGGTTAAACCAAGTAATATTTATTTGAGAGCATAAATAAAAGATTCAAATTATTAAAATGTGGGCATTGGCAGATTGGGTCATTAGAATTTAAAATGTTATATAAAAGTAAAGTTTATGATTTTATACTTGTGTAATATATGTGTTAGTGTTTAGAGATGCGATTTCTCTTAGAGACTTGGGTTTCTCAATGGATAAGACAGTTATTACTGTCTTCCTATCATCTCCCATAAAGTGGACAAAATGAAATGTTCCTGTGGGTATTCGATCTTCATCATGCAGTCAGGGAGTATTTGTGGTGCTGTCCCATAACCTGATGATGCTTATGTGACCACCTTCAAATGGGCTCTTGGTAGATGCCAGCCTGTCATTCTTAATTTTCTCAAACATGGCTCTGCATTTTAAAAGTACTGCAACATAGTTCATTGCATTGCATCTTTAAGAGTACCACCTATTTATTTTATATTTTGATTATACATTATGATTATGACTTCATCTTCCCACTATCCTACATTTATACATTCTTAAATATAATGCTTCTATATCAGTTCAATCATTTCTTTAACCTTTTAACCGCTAATTATATTATTGGTTGTATGAGGTAAAAATCAAATATTTTAATTGGCCAACTCACAAACTGAAGACAAAGCCTATTGTTAAAACATATTCACCTATAATATTAAATTCAACTCAGATACGTTTATAAAAAGTATATTACTAATTTTTCAGGTTATGAAGAGAACGAAAGTTCTTTCAAAAATAAATTGCTATTTATTTATTCTAAAATATTCAATTTCGGCAACATAAAAGCTATAATATAAACAAAAAGGTCAACTTTTACGTTATAGAAAAGTAAATATTTCTTTTTACTAAATCTTAAATATTTTTACATAAATCTTCAATATTTTTCGAAAATAATTTTGTTTTTTTAGTATTCTCTTAAAAATAATTTGTAATTTCTCAAAATATTCTTTTATAATACTTTAAAATCATATTCGAAATGAAAATCTCAGCGTTTTTCTTTATTTTCTTTGATCAGGCGGTTTCTTTGTTCTTTCCAGCCAATCAGAATGTCTTTTTCGGCTGAGAGCATGCTAAGAACCAATCAAAACTCATGTTCTTACTTTGTTTAGGTTTAAATGCGTTTTTTTTTTATTTTTTACTTGTAAAATAAATCGGAAGAGGTCACCATCTTACAGAACTTTTAAAAATCTATTCAATACCTGTAAAACGAATATTTTAGCATAAGAACTGGCAGAGTTAGAGTGATGTCAGATGTCTATGAGGAGCTTCGTAAGAAACAGTCTTTTGGTTAAATTAAATGAATTTTATTATTTTACTTTAAATCAATCTTGTATGTCTGCAACCATGATTACCCATTTATTACTTAAAACCTCACATCACCACTTGAAATTATAATTCTCATAGGCATGATATTATAATAAATTGTTCTCATTTGTACCCAAATGTTCAGGTAGTTAAATTATTATATGTCAAAATAATTATCCATTGTAAAGTTATAACTATTAATGGTATCATAAATGCATAATAAATACTGATACCAAGAATCAATCACTATGTTTTATATATATAATTAATTAAATTTTAACTTTTAAATCATACATCTGCCATTATAATGTTTATTTGTTTGACACTCAATAATAATAGTATCACATCTTGATAAATGAAATATTAGATATATAAAATATAAATGTCATAATTTTATTACTTGTAAGGGTTGGCTAACCCTAGAGTAAGTTAAGAAGAATCTCTTGTATCTCCATGACCCCTGTTTCTAGAAGAAGAGTTTACTAGTGTAACATCAGGTGCATTGCTGCATAGTGAGTGTTGTGGAACCTAATAAATCAGATTCGAACCCAATATTTCTGGTGGCTTACCCTACCTGTAATGCTACACAGTCTGTTGTTTGAATTCTGCAGCATGTTAGCACGGCATATGAATCTTACTGTTACAATATATATTATAATATAAAAATGTAATTAAAAAAATTCCATAGATGACAAAAAAATCAAAAAATTTCTCAAAACAAAAAAATTTAGCACCAGTGCCATTCAAAACTTTCCTCAACCAACAGAATCAAATTCAATCATTTTTAGGCCCATGTAATTTTTACAATCATTTATACCTGAAGTTCTCATATCACATGGAACCATTGTTAAAACTAATTAAAAAAGATGCACAATGAGACTGGACCAAGGAACAGGACAAGGCATTTGCAAATAAAACAGGGTTTTAGAGAAAACCATATTAGCCTTCCCTGATTTTAATAAACCATTCATTGTCCAAATAGATAGTAGTGGTTATAGATTGGTGGCAGTGTTATCACAAATCCAGAAGGATGACCAGCCTGGAGTCCTCTACTTTATTAGCTGGCTCCTGAAAGGTCCAGAAATAAATTACACGGAGTCTTTTATCAGAAATAAATTGGTTACCAAAAAGGAAGCACTAGCAGCCTTCCAAAAGATTCAACAGATGGTACTCAGCTCAGAGGTGATAGTGATCACAGATCACAAAAGCCTGGAATTCCTGAATGACAGCTTCCTGACCAACAGTCATCTAATCAGATAGAGTTTGCTGTTATAGGAATTCAATTACACCATGCAATACTATAAAGGATCTGGGAATGTTGTGGCTGATATGCTTAGTCAAAACCCATGTAGGTCAGAACAAATTATCATATACAAATATTTGGAAGCTTTGTAAAAAGCAAGTCCAGATATAGAGTGATTTAGAGAACCTACCCCAATTACAATTTGAAGACCCAGATTTAAACTCAATCATGAAAGTTTTGAATGTGCCAAAGTATCTTACTATAAGCTAGAAAATCAGGTCTTACTTTATAGAGTAAACATATATGCAGATGAGTGGAAAATAGTAATACCTGAACATTGTGTATACCCCTCATCAAGTGTATGTATTGTTCATATGGACACTATGGTGCCCATAAAACAGAACACATATTGAGAAAATGGTTCTACTGGCCAAGAATGAATAAAGACATCTTGAAACCACTCTGAGATTGTCTAGGGTGCCTACAAGCCAAGCCAGTAAAACAAAGTTATAGTAACATTTTAAAATCTAACATACCTAAAAGACCAAATGAGATCTTGGTGATCAATTATTGGCCATTGCTCCCATTCAATAAACAAAAATACTTATTGGATTGTCTACAATCTCTTCTTAAATGCTTCTGCTTACCCAATACTCCAACCTAGTACCAAACACAATCAAGATATTAGACACCGTCCAATTCATATGAAAGCCCAAAATCATTTTAACAGAGGATGGCATGCCTTTCCTATCCAAAGAATGGGGAAAAGTGGGTGGAAAAATCACAACTTAGAAATGTGCTCATGTCCATTGGGAATCCAAAGTTGAGCTCTTGTGATTATGTGATGTGGGAGCTCAGACATTTGTTCAGGACTTACCTATAGGATAGCATAATGGGTGGATAAAACAAATGAAGCAAATAGTCAATTACATCAATTGGAGCATAAATGAGTCAACTGGATTCACACTCATTAGACTACACTTTGATCAATATATTCCTATATTATTCACCAATACTCAAATATCCACAAAGTGACATAGAAATATACAGGTGTATCAGCAACTATTGGATAAGGCTGATCAAAGAAACAGAAACAAGAGAGTGCATACAATTTCAAGATGGGTGATAAAGTATTTGTCAAGATGCCCCATCCATCTGATTAAACCAATGGAAGGTAGATACCAAAATTTTTATCACCAATAGACAAATTTACTATTGTGAAGCAATCAAGTCCAAATGCATTTTGGATAAAGCAGAAGTTAAGGGAACATACAATGCTCACATTTTAAAGATATTTTGGTCTGATAGAGGAACCACATAACTAATATGCTTGATTAACATACAAATTTATGAATAAGCATGAGCTTTAATTGAAAAAAGAAGAGAAATGGAGAGGACATAAAAATATATGTATAAATAGGGTCAGTAATCTATGATGAGAGTATACCCAAATGTGAAAGCAATTATTGGGATACTTTAGAGCCAACCAAGATCTAGGAGTCAATCCATACAAAATGATGGACACTCCAATATTTCATTTATTCCTTAGGAAAATTCAGTAAGACTCAAAAAGTGATAAGGGTAAGGGCTAATAGTTTGACTATGTGACATCTGCAATACAGACACATTACTGGTGAAGTTCAAACCATAAAACCATCATAACAAAAAAGAACATCCATACATAAATCTCATTTTATTGTAATGCAAGTAATAAAATAAGTAATTGTAAATAAGCATGAAGATAATTGAGAAAATATTGGGAGATAAAATACGTAGGGATTATAACACTTTAAAGAAAAAAATCCAATGCAAAGGCAATACACACATCATTTAAGTGTTAAAATTTTGATGACGGTGTAAAATTTTAACCCTGTAAGGTTAGGGAGTTGTAAGGGTAGCTTACAATCCTGTCTAGACAAGCCCTTATTTATCCACAACAGCAAATCAAACCCATTTAAAACAAACTAGGCAGTATATTGTTGGATATGTACTATCAATTGTTTCATAATGCAAACATATATATATATATATGTACATGTAACAAATTTGTTTTATTAATCTTAAATTAAATGTCACAATGGGATAATTTCTTTTTCAAAGTAAAAAAAGTCGAAGTAATAAGATCTTTCATATATATACTAACAATAAGGTATTTGTTGATGTATTAGACATCATGATTTATGACTTCAACTTAGTAGACATAGTGATGACCTAATGTCAAATCAATACCTAGGCAACTGAGTGTTAGAAAATGAGAATTTTGTTACATAATTTTAACTTTAGTACATGCAATGATAGACTACAGCAACAAAGGAGAAAATGGAAAAGCTCATATACTAGGCAATGGAAACTAGACATGGTATAAAAGCAAACCCAGTTCATTTTTATCATCTTTTGTGCTTTATCTAAGGATAGAATAATGACCCAATCAATATCTCAAGATCAGATCAAATCTTAGAATGCAAAGAAAGATGGATGATTTGACCGAAAATCCTGTATCAGTCATAAAATTTTCACATCACAAAAGTTGAAATAAATTGTAATCAACTTTTGAAATAGAGAAAGTTAATAATTTCTAGCAGTTTAACAAAAAAATTGAACTGATTTTGAGTTGAGAATTAAAAATAAAAGACTGCACTTTTGTTCAAATGAGGAGAAAAAAATACATCATCAGCTTATATAGAAAAGTGAAGTAAATTTTTTCTTTTATATAATTCACTGAATGCCAAATAAAAAACTGAAGAAAATTAAATCTATTATAAAGTACTAAGCAATGTATTCTGGGTAAATAGTCACTATAGGACCCAAATGCTATTCTCCTAACCACAAAAGCATAATGATTTGATTCACTCACCAATAAAATGCTTAAAGAAACATCAAATATCCCATACAAAATGTCTGAATGGATCCAGGAGGAAAGCAGCTGCAGAAAATGGAAACAATCATTCCAAGCACATTGCTGATGAACTCAAATGATCGAGGAAGGACTTACCTAACATATAATGAAAAGATGTTTGATAGACTGTATCCATGAGACATTATCACTAGATTCATGGACTTTAATCTGGATGACTGAAGAAAATTTGATTTATTAAGTGTTAGATTTTTTGTTTGTAAAATTCTATTCTCATTTCATTTCTACACAGAAATTTCAACATGCCTACACTTGGAAGAGTCCATATGTTTAAAAGCAACATAATATAGGGGAGAAAATTAACTTAGATACTATTTTTATGTAAAGTTTAGGTCAGTTCCCTCTGTAGTGACCTGACATTCAAATCACTACCACAATATGGAATGAGGTAAGAGTTTTGATACTATTCCATATTAATTACATCCACTATTACAGGACAAAATTCATGTTGTTTTAACTAAGTCATTATATATTTTATTCTGTGTGAATGACTAATCTTCCGATGTGGTTGTTCTTTTCTGTCAAACATATCAACTATACTTAGGCAGGGGTCCTAAAGGAACTGGAACATCAATCATTGTAATTCAATGATGAGACTAATATATATGTTCATGTAGTCAGCTTCGTGGTTGACGTAATCATGATTTTTTTCTAAGAATTCAATTTGCATGGTAAAAAGTGAGTGCTGAGTTATTTTCCTCTATCATAGGTATAGGTTGGAATAATGGACACTTTTAATCAATGATATGGTAGAAAAAAAAAAAAAAAAAATTTTTTTTATTATAATAAAAAAATTTTTTTTTTTTTTTTATTAAAAAATTTTTATTTTTTTTTATATAATTTCTGTTCTCTATTTTATCAAACAATTCATACACCCACCTATCAACTAATTTATTTATATATATATGTGTGTGTGCACCACACTTTTTCATATATAATGGTAAAGCAATAGGGTTGGATGTATCTTAAGTCAATGTGAACCTATATGGAGATGCAATAGTTGCTATACAAAGTAAATTTTATCCCTGAAAAGAGCTGAAGGCAACATTCTCAGAGTTTGAATGCTGAGGCATAATGAAATCCATGAGGGGTCAAGCCTGAATGAACTAGCCTAAATTGTATCTGAATTTAATGTGTAAACTTAGAGTTAGTTTATTGGAGATAGATATGATCATTGGTTAGCTATTTCATCATGCCATTCACAGGATCCTACCCAAAGAACCTTAGGTCTGACCATAGTGACATGTGATCCCTTCTTCCAGTGGACCATTACAGTATCAATCAATAGAAAACCTAGTTATTTCCTATGATCCTCAACCATATTGATCTAGACCATAAACATGTACTGTAGGATTCTCTAATCTTAAAATTCAACTTTTCCTTAATATACATTGTCTTAATAAAATTCATAACTATTGTAAAGTGTATTACTAGACAACTGGACTCTTAAGCTGTTATCACTATGTTCATGTGTTCTTAATTGCTCTTTATAAAAGAAGTGCTATTGTAAATTTCAGTTAATTTTTTGCATCATTTTGTATAAAGGTAAACATAAACTTGAAGCATATAAATGCATGGCAACTTTCTTATAAGCTGCTAAAATCATATCAAAGTGGGATTATTTTTCTTTTTAAGAATTAGTCATCAACTCTCATCTGATTAACTAGATTAATCTAGGACGTTTAATCTCTAGCTAGGAATGAGTATTTAGTTATCAACCACTATTAGAAAGCAAACTAAATTGGCTATGGTCAACCTATCTATTATATTCCAACATATTTAGATTTCTTCCACTCCCAAAAAAGGCAGAGGAGAAACACTCACTGACCATAATTTCATGACAGTAGACCATCTGAAAAGCAATTAATCACTTTTATCTATTCTTTAATTCTCATTAAGTTAAACATTTTGATTTTGAAGACAATATTTTCATCTTTCTTTTTGACTTGTTTTAATATTTTATTATGAAGTCTTGGTTAACAAAAAAATCTACCACAGAAATTGGTTGGTCTGAATTTTTGCAAGTATAATTAACTATAATATTTTAAAAATTAACAAAAATATTACTATTTAAAATGTTAAAATATTTTATTTTTTTAAATTTAATATTTGCATAAAAAATTGTTACACAAATGTCTTTGATCAGATGACATTTTTTTTTAAAAAAAAAGATTTAATCTGATTAAATTGACATAGATTATTGAAAATGAAAAAAATTTCTAGATTATTTTTTAAATCTAGCAAATAGTTATCATCAATAATGTATTGTTTCCGTAAATTCAAAAAGAAAAAAATTTGGAACTCATGAGTTATAATTTATTCATTAAACTTTTTACTTTATAATAAACATAATATATTGAAAGAAATATATATTATTATTATTCTCTTTTATTTTCTTTGCATATCTTCATATATATTATTTATAATAACTTCTTTCATAAACACTTCAATGCAAACAAATTTTCTTAAAAAACTTCTTTATTTTCCTTATAGTTTCGACTATCCAGCAGTCTTCATCAGAGCTACAATATTTGAATAATATAAATACATATCCATCACTTCATATATATATAAAATATAGATATGTAAGGAAAATAAAGAAGTTTTTTTAAAAAAATTGTTTGCATTGAAGTGTATATGAAAGAAGTTATTATAATCAATATATTGAAAGAAACTCAGTTTTAATTTCTTATTTATGAGACTGTTTTGCTTTCATAAGGTTTTCATCTTTTATAAAGATGCTGAAATTAGATTACTGACAGAATGATCTTTAGTTACGAGAGTTCATTGTGCCCAAATACAAATTCCTTTTGTTCTTTATAAAATATTACTTCATTTAAATACTAATACTGGTTAAGATGAAAACAGTCTTTTGTAATTCTTTTCTGTTTTTTTTTTTATCTTATTGTTTTCAGTCATGCAAATCTCTCTTAGTATAAATTATCTATACTAGTTGAAAATGGAATTGTGCTTTTGTACAATTGTCCTTTAATTATTCACATAGCTTAACTAACTTCTATATTTTCACTTTCTTTTATATAAATGTAAAATATTAATTCGATACCATAAATTAACACACACATATATTTATATCATTGAAAAAAAAAATACAGTTTCAATTTGTTTATCAATCTATCAAAGAAATAATTTGCCTGGTAAAATCATATAAAAAATTAAAATTTTATTTCAATTAATTTTATTTCTTTTTTCTTTATTTCTAATGATCAGTTTTATTGGGTAATTATTATACCTTTAAAAATTACAAATTCATTTACACATTTAAATTGCAGTTGGCACACATGATTTAAATAAATAATATGTTTTGTCTTATTTTTTAAAATTGTACTTTATAACACTTTTTATGATGAATATATATAGGTACAGTTCTATTAGCATGTTGAAACTGCTTGATGGCATTGTTTCTAGGAAAACGCACATGAATATAACATTACCAGGCACACCATCTTATTTGTGAAATAATAATAATAAGAAGAATCATATGGGTTAATGTAATTCATTTATTTTCCTTAATAAATTACTGTAATCCTTTTTACAATTTCTTTTTGTCTCTGGATATAACTACAAAAATTTGAGACATTTTAACATAATTCATTGGTTGATTTCCTTAATAAATTACTGTCAAATTTATTTGATTAACAATTTTATGATAATAAATTTAAATTTCATCATATTCCTGCAATGTAGGAGGAGGGGGTGGAGATGGTATGTTCACATCTGCAAGAATTAAAACTTATCAATTAACAGATGTTATTGCAAATATTCTATTCTATTCTAGTAGAATTTCCCATGTACGCCAGTGCTTTGTGTTGGGAAAATCCCCTTCGCTTCCTGCAAACTTTAAAAACTCTACTATCATTGCTTGACAGATAAGTAACTACATCATGGTGTCACTTTTGAAAAGAAAAATTAATCTTTATTTATTCCAATAGCTATCTTTGAAAGAATATGTGACTAAGGTAGAATGGATAACATTAATGGCACACCTATTAATAACAATTAATAATTTTCCAACCCAATTGGTTTTTTTTTACGTTTAAGAAATGTATTATTTATACAATTTCTTTTTGATTCTGGATATAACTATGAGAAATTTTACAGTCAGACATTTTAATTTTTGTAGGTGTTCTCGCAAATTGTGACTTTTTTCAGGAGAACAATAAAATTGTGGTTTCCTGTAACGTTTTCTAATTATTTAGACCTTCATGTTGGGTTCAGGAGCACAGTAATGGGCTTATAATTATTACTTTTTAATACTACATTAGGTAAGTCATACCATAATTACTTTTGAATTCAGATTGCAATAGTTCTGCAAACTTTAAATCCACCCACCCTGAAATGGTATGGTAGCGAAGTATTAACATTGCTAAAAGATAGTACTGTGTGTACTCACAAACTGTGCAAGACAAAGCAAGCCATTAGTTACAACAGAAAAAAAAAGTTGTGGCTATTTGGTTTGACTGTGGCCCACTAAAAGGCATATTTAAGTGTTCGATGGGATCAACACCATCAAGCAGTTTCAAAACGCTAATAGAACAGTACTTATATACATATATACAGTATTACAGGTCAATATATAAAAATTATATTTCAATATTTATCAAAATACATTAAATGTTATTGGCCCAGTAATTTCATAATTTATGTCTTTGTAAGTTTGTAGATTAGCTTTGCGAAATGCTCCTACATGTTCATATATTAATTTAAAATAATCTGGTATAGATTCAAACTTTCCTAATTTTGATAATTCTTGCAAATAAGGCCACATTCTTTCACTCATAACATGAGCATGGTGATGAGGTAAGCTATCCTTTATTCTTTTTGCAAAGTCACTATTAGCATGTCTTAACATTTCTTCTTTCGATGGTAGCTTCATACTGCCATCTAATGAGGCAATAAAGAAACGGCACTGAAACAAATACAAAATATAATATTACTTATGCAAGTTGTTTAATAAATGCCTAAATTTATAACAGTAATATAATAAGAATCATCAACAAAAATCGTATGCAGCTATATATTACTAAAATTAAACTGTTACAGAATCATTAATCTCTATATTCTATTTCAAGATTACATGTAAACATAAATATTGTAGCCTTTAAAGAAGTGCAGGCAAAAATTAAACAAAATAAAGTTTGAGCATTCCATTATCAGATTTTCAATGAAATGGATGGCTGAAGAGTTGTGGGGTGGAGTGGATTGTAGCCTGTCCATTAATATATGAAGATTAGCTATCTTAATATAAGCTGAACATTAATGAAATATACGCATATTGGTGATTATTTACCTTTTCAACATATATATGTGTGATCAAGCATGTCAGCAATATGAGATAGTGTGGATAGTTGAGGGTCATGTGAAAGTTTGAGTTCAAACACCCTATGTATTACATATTGAAGTGCATGTATGAAAAAACCTGTACTGTAGAAAAAATTCATATATTACAAAGTAAGTAGAAAAAGAATTGCTCTTATTTTTCAAGTTTTAAATAAGATAACAATTAAGATCCATTCTTTCAATTTCAATAGTAAAGGAGTTTTATCCATAAAGAAAAAAAAAAGAGAAATTTCAATAGAAAGAAAAAGGTTTGAGTTTTGTTTTTTAGTTCTCATTAAATATGGTATTTGAAAGAATGTTTATTTATTTGTTCTCTACCTTAAAATAATATATTAAAATATAGAGGATTTGAACTCAGACTTACAAACAATCTTCAACTACACACACTATCTCATAC
The DNA here is from genome assembly GCA_028023455.1 of Epiperipatus broadwayi. Classification (NCBI taxonomy): domain Eukaryota; kingdom Metazoa; phylum Onychophora; class Udeonychophora; order Euonychophora; family Peripatidae; genus Epiperipatus; species Epiperipatus broadwayi. The sequence continues at coordinate 10,017,495 of JAQFVV010000030.1, forward strand.
CACTGATATCCATGATCCCGCACATGTAGAAATGATAAATAATACCAATATATGTTTTTCGTGCTCAACCAGCACTCGTAAGTTAGTACAGATTATCATCTCTTACACACACATATATAATCAGTGCTCAGTTTATATTAAGATAGCAAATTTTTATATTTTAATAGACAGGCTTCAGTCTACTCCAATCTCCAACTCTTCAGCTATCCATACCATTGAAAATCTGATGATAGAATGCCCAAATCCCATGCTGATGCCAATATTGTTGTTATGCCCATGTTGACTTCAAGTCATTCACATCTCTCATATATAGGACAGTATTAAGTAAAATTTTATAGAAAAACATTATTGAAAGAAATAATCAGATTATGTAATTTACATTTGAAATTTAATTGAATTATGACATTAGTTTATATATTTTAATTAATTAAAAAGGATGTCAAAATAAGATAAAATTAATGGGGGGCAGATGTGCTTTAGACAATGGACAGATTTTCTTATAGAAGGATTAATATATATATATATGTGCTCTGTGCACAGATAATGAAGCTATTAAACGTGAGTAAAATTATAAAAAAATTACCACCAAGCACTTTTAGGACAGTTTATAGTCCCATATTCATGGCAACTTGTATTTGATTAAGAACTGTAATGTTAACTATAAAAGGATTATATATTTTATTTTTTTCCATTTCTTCACTCAAACTTATAGTATCTGAAATAGATCTACTGTGACCACTGGCTAATGAATCTTAAGCACCAGAAAAGCCAGGTTCTATTTTCATCATTGTATTCCTTATAAAATTAAGGAGTTATTTATTTCATATACCCTGTATAATGAAAAATATCAGGTGTCGCAAAAAATTATTGAAGATGCATTGCTAATTTACTTGTGTATATGTTCATTGGTATGGACATGATGTAGTCCCAAGTAATTAGTCAGAGAGGATTCACAAAGAGCCTGAAATGTAAGACCTAACCTGCCATTGCTAAGGAGAGTTTGCCCTACTATATTTTTTTGCTGAAAATCCATCAAATAGAAGAATTTTCTTACTGAGGAAAATGTCATATGTATACAGTCAGAAGAAACCAGATCTGAAGTTACATATATAGTGTGTAAAACAAAGTAAAGATCTAAGAAAAACCCTCAAATCTACAAATAAATAAATAATATGAATTGTATCAAGTTACATATTGAAACATAGTGTGTTAAAGGTTTGCCCATCCCTCACATGTGTAGGTAAAATGGATTATTCTCTGGTACATGAGGGATCAGAATGACTAATGTCAACATGGGTAAGATGACAACCTTGGCACTAACTTGGGCTTTGAACATTCCATCATCAGATTTTCAATGAAATGAATGGCTGAAGAGTTGTGGGGTGGAGTAGTTTGAAACCTGTCCATTAAAGTATGAAGATGGGCTATGTTAATATAAAGCTGAGCACTTACTGTATGTATGTGTAAAGATGATAATCTGGACCAACTGATGAGTGCTAGTTTAGCACAAAATACATGTATTGGTGATTTTTTATCTTTTCAACATGTGTGTGTGAGGGTGGGTCAGCAATATGAGATGGCATGAAGAGTTGAGGGTCATGTGAAAGTCTGAATTGTACAGTGTATTAAGTTAAATATGAATTCAAATAAATAAAAAGAGAGGAAAAAGAAAAATGTGATCACAAAAGAACTTGGTATGAATAGTCAAAATAAGAATCATAGATCACATGACCCTATCTCTTAAGCTTGTAAATTATAAACAATGAGGATTGCCAATTCCTCTACAAGCTTTGTGATAAATGCTTAGGCAGAGCCAGCACTTAAAATATCTCCGTCAGGGTTGGTATTTTTAGATCTAGTGTCTGGATCTACCCTGACACCTCTCTGAGGAGTGCCAAAGCATGAAACCATGGTCAGGGGTTTGGGGAGGGGTTCCTGACAGAGATATTTTAAGTGCTGGCTCTGGCTCAGCATTTACCATAAAGCTTGTAGAGGAATTGGCAATCCTCATTGTTTATAACTTACAAGCTTAAGAGATAGGGTCATGTGATCTATAACTCTTATTTTGACTATTTATAGTCTCTGCCATAAGTCTTATGCAATTTTATATTGCTAAGATTACTAATATGTGGTATTGCTGAAGATCTATCAGCCCCATATAGCTATTTGAGTTGGATAGCTGGGTTTGAAAACATGCAGATGTCTGAAAATTTCAGATTTTCCACTCAATAGATAACTTTTAGATAAATGCTTGGTTTTGGGTTGGTATTTTTAGATCTAGTGTCTGAACCTACCCCAACACCTCTCTGAGGAGTGCCAAAGCATGAAACCATGGCCAGGGGTTTGGGGAGGGGTCCTGACAGTGATATTTTAAGTGCTTGCTCTGGCTAAGATTTATCACAAAGCTTGTAGAGGAATTGGCAATCCTCATTGTTTATAACTTGGTATGAACTTTTAATTGTTTGTCAGTTTTTGTTGTAATGGTTTTTATTACTATTATTCTGATATGGAGGTAATCATCTTTCACTCATGCACCATACTTTTAATATTCAATTAGTGATGTTAAATAAGTCAATCTTAACCATATTGAAATAGAGTATGAATATGTTACATTATTCACTTTACTTATATTTTTATTTTATTATGTATTAACACTTGCAAAATATTGACATTTACTATGTGTTAATATTAGATGTTATACTTTAATGTAAATAATGTGGAAATTTTTTACTAGCACCGTATCAAATTGTAATTCTGATTGGATGATAATCATCCTACAAATATGCATTGTATTTTTAATATTCAGATATTTCTTCTTCTTCTTCTTCCTTTTCCTATGTATTGACTTCTATTTTAACATATTATACCATTTACAACTTTCTTAAACACTTTATCAATACTCTTTAAACAGTTTCGACTGTCTTGCAGTCATCATCAGAGCTCTTTACAATCCTATTTCTATGGGTTTTTAAAAATAGGATTTGTAAAGAGCTCTGATGATGACTGCTGGACAATCAAACCTGTTTAAAGAGTATTGATAAAGTATTTAAGAAAGTTGTAAATGGTATGAATATTCAGAGTTCTTAACTTGTGACTTGAATCAGGAGTTTACTAGTATTTAACATTGCTAATTAAATATTAAAAGTATGGTGCATATTTGAAGAATGATTACTTTCATGTCAGAATTACTGTTTGACACTGCACAAGTAAAAAATGTCTACATTATATTACTACTGTTAATAGTGAATATTTTAATTAAACTCGGGATCAAAATATCAGTAGGGAATTTTATAATTAGTTAGAGAATTTTATAGTCATACTAATAATCATTTAATTTTGTTATTTGTTAAACTGGTTTGTTGTGTTTTCTCTTAATTTCTTACTATTCAAATAAGTAAACTTCTGACATTGTCTTAAATAGATTGCTTATATAATATTTAATTTGAGAGGATCACAACATGATAGTCAATAAAATGGGATTCTAACTCATCATCACTAGCCATGGATACAAGAAATTATTACTGATCATAAAGGGAGTTTCTTGGGATGGCATCTAGATTTAAACTATTAAATCTAATATAAATATATAGATCTAAGAGGAATTTCCCTTTTTAGTTAAATCATTGTTGGGCTGATTGTCTTGAAATTTGGCTGTGGTCCATGAGATTTGCATATAATCAGAATCTACTCTGACCATTAAAATAATTTGCTAGAATAAATTCAGTTAAATTAGGTTACTTCTCTTGCTGCGAATAACAAAACTGTTATAATATATATCACACTTATTTTCCAACTATATCAATAAATGTTCATTTAAAATACCTCAAATTTAATGAATAGATGACCATCCTATTCTTTATTAATACTTATTGATGTATGTGTATTATTTATTAATGACTCATGGAAAATGGTAAATTCATTTAAATTTACATATATGCATCATCTATACATATTTAATATTTATGTTTATAAAAATAACTTACTATTAATATTATCGTTCATTAAAAATAAGATAAATTCTTTTTTTGGCAATATATAATTCCAAAACAATTTGAGCCATATTAAAAATCTGGCTTTTTAACTTTCACACTCATTTTCCAATATCAATAAATGTTTGTTTAAATACATCAAAATTGAAGAATAGATGACCATTCTATTTTTTATTAATATTTATTGACATGCATGTATATATAAACAGTATTTGATATGAATGTGGGACACTCAAAATAAAGTTATTGTTTAACTCTAAGTTTAAAATGTTTCTGGACATTAATATATTAGATTGAGTAATAATCCTTCTAACGCAATTTATTGTAAACATGAATAGGTGAACACTAGACTTAATGCAATGTCCAAATGCCAGATTTATCAGAGAGAATTAATTCGTCATTTTTCAAGCTTATAAAAAAAATAGCTTTGTAGTGGGGTAAATAGAATAAATTGCTGTTCCTAATCCATATACTTGAAAATAAACAAAGCAAATCATAAAATAAGTACTCTGATATATGTTTCTGATCATTTAGATAGAAAATTTAGGAGAAAACTTTTGGATAATTCAAATGTAAAAATTTTCATAATTTGAATTTTTAAAATTCAATTTCTTTTTTATGCTGTCAAAATATTTTTGACTCAAATATTAAAAATATACAAAAATGCAACACTCATGAGGTAATCAAACAATTTACATTTTTTGGAGAAAGTCTGAAGTAACCAGATAACAGAATACTATTAAATGATAACACATTAACTCAAAAGAACAGGCAAATCTCACTATATATATTGCCACACACAGCAACCTAGAATAATCAATGGATGCCAGACAGCTTGCGCATAAAAACCCCATCTAATGCCTACTCATCCAATATCCCCAGATTAGTTTCTGGCTTGTTTCATAGTTTGGTAGTTAAGTGGAGATAAAAGATGGCTGCTGGAGGGTTGCATTAGATCCTAAGATCTAGGTGCAGTGCTCCAAGGCTCCTCACTGATGAAGGCCATAAGCCAGAAACTAGTCTGGGGATATTGGATGAGTAGGCATTAGATGGAGATTTTATGCACAAGCCTTCTGGCATCCATTGATTACTTTAGCTTGCTGTGTGTAGCAATATATATAGTGAGTTTTGCCTGTTTTAACAACAGTTATACACAAGCATAAGAGGTGGTTGTTAGTCATGTGATGTTTATTAATTCAAAAGATAAGTGGCAATTTCATTAAAATGTCAGTTGACTATTTGCGAATAATTTTTCTGCATTAGTGAATAAGTCTTTGTAAATATTTGCAAAACATCATCCAATCTGCATATGTTTATAAAAATTCTATCCAAGAAGTTTTACACAATATTTTTTAAAGTCTTTTATCAGTTCCATACAAAATTTTTACCAAGATAATTATGACTTAGCTACAGTAAACTTTGGATTTTAACCAACCAAAAAGAACAAGTTGGATTTACAAATGATAAGTTATAGAAAGGACTAGTGAATATGAGTTACCATTACACTTTGGATTTAAAACAGGCAAAAATCTCCATACATATTGCCACTCAGTGCAAACCGGAGTAATCAATGGATGCCAGGGTGCTTGTAGATTATGAAAATGCATTTGATTCTATAAGCAGTTCTTCAGTGATTAAAGTAGTGGATCATCAAAATATAGATCCAGAAGATTGTCATATTCTGAAAAATATTTATAAAAATACAACAGCAAAAATTAGATTACATAATGATACTAGGAAAATTAACATTGAGAAAAATGTACGTCAGAGTAATTCCATATCTCCAAAACTTTTTATAGCAGTTTTGCAAGAAGTATTTTGTATATTAAAATGGGAAAGAAAATAAAAGTAAAGAGAGATTATTTAATTCATCTAGATTTTGTAGATGATGTAATTGTTTTTACAATTAATGTTTTAGAGCTTCAGAAATGTTGCAAGACTTATCAGATAAAAGTAAGTAAATAGGACTAAAGATAAATGTTAAAAAGACTAAAATAATATTCAATGAAATTTCTTAAAAAAGGAAAATAAAGAATGATAATGATGAGATAGAAAAAGTTAACAAGTATAATTACTATGGTCAAATTATTACTACAGATAGAAACATAATGGACAAAATTAATCATAGAATTAAACTTGATTAGTGCTCTTTTGTTAGAAATAGTTTAAGATTAAAAGAAAATATGTCTATATCTTTGAAAAAAAAAAAAGATTTTTAACAAATGTGTTTTACAAGTTCTTACTTATGGATCTGAGACTTAAATCCTTAATAGAAGAGCAATACAGAAACTTCAGACCATTCAAAGAAATATGGAAAGATGCATGTTAGAACAAACAAAAAAAATTGAAAGTGCAGTATATGGGTAAGAAAACAAGCAGATGTTACTGGCAGCATTGAAAAAATTAAAAAACTGAAGTAGAGTTGGACTGGACATATTGCTAGAAGAGATTATAATAGATGGACAGTTGCAATCTTAAATGGGATTTCAAGAGCTGTAAAAGATCTAGAAACAGACCACATATAAGATGGATGGATGAAATAAGGAAGTGTGCAGGGGTGATGTGAAGATGGAATGAACTTAGAGAGATTTTCATCCAGTCTGCATTGGATCAATAATAGTTGAAAATTATATTATATAAATATATTATTTAAAAGCACTGTTGTTAACATTTAATTTTTTTATGTACATTTTATAAAAAAAATTCTTTTTGATTTGAAATGATAATAAGAAAATGGTCTCCACTTATTAGTGAATATATGCACATATACTTCATGTTAAAATAATATAGAATCATGTTTTTATGTAAGAAACATTTTATTTTGTTAGAATAAAGTTTAGACAATCTTAATCTATCACAAGTTTTGTTATTGATAAAGATAACAAATCTGAAGAATTAAAGTTTTCTTTTTTTGCTATGTGGATCACTTTGTTTATTGTTATGTTAAATAGATAGAGTCAGATTGTATAATATTCCCATTACAATTGCATTAGAATTTTTTACAAATGTAATTCGAAAAGACTTCTTGATAAAAATGTCTCTTTTGTTGTTAAGATTATTTTATTTAGGCATTTCCAGTTTTGTGCCAAAATTTTTAGCAGACTAATTTTCTACTAAAATCACATACATTATAAGAAGTCACATGTGAACATCATATATATATATTTTAACTATTAATATACCATATTTTTTATGTATTTGGTTTGAAGCTGCAATTTTTACAATATTATAATAATACAGATGAAGTATACATTCTATAAAACTAACATATAAAAACAACAAAGCTGAGAAAACATAATAATTATCGTAAAATAAAATAAAAAGGAACACAATTATTTTTTAACTTATTAATTTTAAATGTATTTATAAATTTCAAATTTTGGTATGTTAGTTTTAAATTATTTTAAATAAATTTTTAATAAATTTGCATAAAAGGGTGCTTACTGATCGTTATTAATAAACATTTTTTTTTTTTTGTAAAAATAAAAATAATTTGTTGCTACATTCAAATCATCTTAAGTAGAAAGCATTAATTTAGAATGTCTTTTTTAAAACCACTAAACATCACATGATCACCATTTCTTCTGCTTGCTCATAACTGCTATTAATACAGGCAAAACTCTCCATACAGTAGTGCCATTCAGTGCAAGCCTGAGTAATAAATGGATGCCACACCTGTATGACCATATAAGCTAACGAGCTTGGATTGAAAATATTATTGTGTTCTCAATTTTAGATTCATAATTGTGTAGTTAAGTAGGGATAAAAGGTGGCTTCTGGAGGGTTGCATTAGATCCTAAGATCTAGGTGCAGTGCTCTCAGATCCAAGGCTCTTCACTGATGAAAGCCCCAAGCTAGAAACTAGTCTGGGAATACTGGATGAGTAGGCACTAGATAGGGACTTTATGCACAAGCATTCTAGCATCCATTGATTACTCTGGCTTGCACTAAATGACACTTCTGTATGGAGAGTTCGACCTGTTTTAATGTCTTTTTTTCCTAAAAAAAGGTAAATCTTAGTTTATGAAATAATTTGATTTCAAATATTTAATAATAATATAGATAACGTGGAAGAGCAGATATTTTATAAACTGAATTTGGCCAATTTATACATACTGCAAAAGCATCTTCATTGTATATATTTTGTATGGTCAATTTCTTTTAAAATGAATATTAAAAAATGTAATTAATATTTATATCAATAAACATAATTTTATTTTTGTAATTAAAATTAGTTTTACTTTCAGAAGAATAAATCTAAAATATTTATCAAGACAATTCAATATAAGTATATTCATTTTAATGTTGTCACTCATGAAATGTACATGCTTTTTTGATATATATATATAATATTTTTTAAATATAACTTTTACAAAAAACAAACTACAAATTATATCACCAGTTTAAAAGTTCCATTTAAAAGAAAAACAAATTATTTACACTTTTATAAAAAAAAAAAATTATTTGACTTTTGATTTTCAAATACTGATGACAACTTCCGGAAGTGACATCATTATGAAATAAATATTTGATAATTTTACAACAAAAAAAAATAAAATAAACTCTATTTTTGTAAATGTCAATGAATATTCAGGTTGTGTACTAACAGAAGTGTGTTTTCTCTAGAATTTTATCTGTTTTGTCTTGATTATTAATTGCTGTTGGCATTTAGACACAGCACCTATAACTAAATTGTAATCTGCAAAATTGTTTTCAACCATTAGAAGTGCATGAAGCTAAAATCTTTATTGAAAGTTTTTATTTAAATCGATTCTGGCTTGTAAAATGATTTCAGCCTGATTGCTATGCCAATAGGACATTTATATGAAAATAATGCTCATTAAAAGTTATATTTTGGTAAAAAGTTGATTTAAAATTGTATTTTTTCTTTATACTTATTTTTAATTACAAAATCTAATTATCTATAAAATAAACTATTATCCAAAAAAGTCTCAAAACTTCACATAGTTTATTTATTTATTTGTTCAATAGACTACAAATAAATATTGTTTAATACCTTAATTAAACTTACAGCCATAAGGCTAATATTTTCCTGTTTCATAATAATTAAAACAGGCAAAACTCATTATATATATTGCCACACACAGCAAGCTAGAGTAATCAATGGATGCCAGAAGGCTTGTGCATAAAATCCTCATCTAGTGCCTACTCATCCAATATCCCCAGACTAATTTTTGGCTTATGGCCTTCGTCATTGAGGAGTTAGTTTGGGGATATTGGATGAGTAGGCACTAGAGGGGAATTTTATGTACAAGATTTCTGGCATCCATTGATTACTCTAGCTTGCTGTGTTTGGTAATATATTTAGTGAGTTTTGCCTGTTTTAACAACAGTTATACACAAGCATAAGAGGTGGTCATGTGATGTTTATTGGCTTAAAACCTTTCCTGCCTAATAGGATAGTGGTGGCTATGGTTATTAAAGAACCAAAGACACCAAAATGTATAGGTACTGAACTTGGTTCAGACCCATATAACTATATAAGCTAATGGGCTTGGATTGAAAACATTAAGGTGTTTTTAGTTTGACTTATAGTTGTGAAGTTAAATGGAGATAAAAGGTGGTTGCTGGAGGGTTGCATTAGATCCTAAGATCTAGATGCAACGCTTTCAGATCCAAGGCTCCTCACTGATAAAGGCCATAAGCCAGAAACTAATCTAGGGATATTTGATGAGTAGGCACCAGATGGGGATTTTATGCACAAGCCTTCTGGCATTTCATTGATTACTCTAGCTTGCTGTGTGTGGCAATATATTGTAACAATACGGAGAATATGACTTAACGTAAACTGCACTACGGGGCGCCATCTAGGCATTTGAACCTAGAAAAATTTATAAAGTAGGCAGATACGTAAGTAAAAAAAAAAAATTTTTTTTTTTTTATTTTGGTTCCGGTCGTTAGCCCATGTCACTAGCTCAGTGGAATAGCAGAGATTAAATAATATAATATCTTATCTAATTATATCTCAATATTAAAAAAAAAAATAAAATAAGCCACTGCCAGTAATTAACATACAAACATTTATTTATGCACATATATATAAGATTTAAAATTATTTTAGATTAGTTTTACATTTTAACATTTAACATTATTTTTAACTTTGATTTTTGACTTTAATTTACATTTAATTACTATTATATTCTAATTTTACATTTTAATTAAGTTCGCACAGATAAATTTATGAAAGCTTGTTTATAATGTTGAATATAGATCGGTTACATAGATTTCACGGTCAAAAACATTTCAAAGTAAACATAAACGATCAAAATACAAAATTATTGATTACTGACAATTGCGGAGGGAAATTTATATGTAACCCAATAGTATTCACCATAAGATACTTGCATTGTCACCAATAACTTAAAAGACATACGAATAAATACATTTAGATACTCACCGTAAGGTATCATTATTTATCGAATGTCTATATATTTTGATCAAATATGAAAACCCAAAACATACTTAACCGATAACCAATCCATGCAAGCGTCTATAAACAACTTAAATTTAATGCCTTTTTATTTAGGGTCAAGTATGAATAGACCACATAGATTTGCATTTGAAAATAAAATATTCTATCCCTATTTAACCTTAGGCTAAAATTCGTAGTCAAACTGGCATCAATCCATCTGATATATCGATGTATTCAATGTAATAAAATACGGCAGCACAAAAGGTTAAGAGAAGAAATTGCCTCTTATGAGATAGGAATATTACATCTATCTGCAAAGAAGAGCAATAAAACAAAAAACTCCATAGAAAGGAACTGCGGTATCCGACTTATAATTCCTTCCATAGGCAAACGGAAGTGTGCGTATGAAGCATTCTGCCCGTAGTGAATCAATATTACATCTACTAATCACACCAATATATCCAATCCATTGACCCAATTTAACCACGAAACAAATAACCTAAGATTACCCCCCCCTAATATAACTTTACAAATCCATACAGCCATTCACGCCCGACTTAAGTTTAACATTTATATAATTAATTTAACGAAAACAAAAATCATGATAAAACTTAAAGAACAAAAATAAATAAATAAATGGAAATGATTTTAAATAAATAAATAACAAATACATCAAATAACATTATTAATGAAGAATTTAGTTTGGTCAGATAGGATTCTATTGCATTATTTACTAAAAAAGTTTTAAAATTTAGAGTTCTTATTGTTTCAAGTGAATATAAAGTTCTTACGATTTTTAAAACATCCAACTTTATCCGTTGCTTGCCATGAACATGAATTCCCATGCCGTCCTAAAGATTTGATATTCTGTTGGCCGATTTATTTATCCATCCGGAGGTTTTTGTTTTAACTGGTCCTCAATGAAGAAAAACGATAGTTCATTTCTCTTTCTTTCTTAGCAAAGCTGAAGGGACTGGAAGAGTGCGTCTTTTTTCAGTCCCTTCTCCTTCACTTCCAACTAACACCTATCTGTCACATCGTAAATAATCCATCACTAATCAATAATTTCCAAACTTGTCTTTTTTATATTAATGTGAAGGATTGAATTTACATTACGTCACCGATGCGATGGTCCTTTCGCTGCGGTCCGATTCCATAGGGATTTCTTCTTATTTGCTAACAGTTTCTATTGTTTTCCTATCTGACTGATGTTTTTACATTTAAATGCCCAAGGCTGGTTTACATTTAACTAATTAACAATCATTTCCATTTCTGATTAATTACCCTGTTTTCCAAATCAAAAATATATTTAAAGATAAATTTAAAGATATAATTTTATCTCCAAATCTTTTTAAAATTTAGTTTTAAAATACTTTTTCTTTAATAAAGTTTTATTTTAATAATTTTTCATTATCTGTGCGATTTAACATGTACGAGTTTAAGATGATATTTAATTTCAATTTTTAATTCTTAAAGAAAATTTTTAAATGCAAACTTCTTATTTTAACTTGTTTAATAATATAAAAAAAAACAATGTAACGAACGTCTGTGCTCGTTACAATATATAGTGAGTTTTGTCTGTTTTAACAACAGTTATACACAAGCATTAGAGGAGATGGTCACGTGATGTTTATTGACTTCATAATAATTAAAGAGAAAATGGCTATAAAAAGAGAATGATAAAATTTTTAAAAAATCAGTGTACCTTTTGCTTTTCCCCCCAATATGAAGGCAAATTGTACTTAAGAGGGGCATATAAAGGCTAAAAAAAAGTATACAAAAATAGACAAATGTTCTATATTATTTTTTTTAAAAATTATATAAAATATAGTTAATAAAGGGTTACGATTTCATATTTGAATGTCTCTTTATTTAAAAGCCAAAATCATTTACTGTTTGTTTAGTAACAATTTTTTTGTGTAATGGCTTCATTTCGTTAAAATCACAATCACTTTTTTTTTTTTGCTTTCAAATGTCATTCTAAAAAGTTGTTAGTGTCCAAGTCATACATATTTGAATATCTTGTTCAAAATCATACATTTCTTATTGAAAATGATAAATATGTTTATTATGTTTTTACTTTTTGTTATTTTTAGTCCTGCAACATGGAGCATGTATTAGACCTACTGTGCCTGTTGCACATTTGTATCAAACCTCCCGATAACTTTCTACATCTTGCCAAAACATCATGTACAGGATGCATATACACATTTCTTTCGCCAAAGAAGTTGTGTACAAGATCCATGTTTGTTATTTTGGTCAGATCCCAAGATTACAAAGTTATCAGTGGATTGGTATGAATGTGAAAAGGCGCAGTAGTTCTAATACATGCTCCATGTTGCATTGGAAAAACATAAAAAATATTGGGTAAAGAAGAAAAGGTACAAAAAAGAAAATTTAAAGAAACTGCTCACAAAACACTGGCAAACAATCCCATAAGTCAACCTAATGTGACTATACATAATGTATAAAAACCACTAATCAACTTTGCTCTTAAGAAGAAAAAGTGGAAATCAGAAGAAATCTCATAGATAAGTATATGAAATTTCTACTGACTGTTGCCTTTGGCAGGATGGCTCAGTTGGTTAGTGTTACTTTAAAATTCAATACTCAAGAATCTATGAGTCCAGGTTCAATTCCAATGCTAGTACTGTCACTGTTGAGGCTAGAAACACCTGAAGAAGAGGGGAGAATAATACCTCTTGAAATATTGTGCATATACAAACCTGTTTGATGTGCTATTACTAACAGTTGAATGTATTTGGAATATGTAAATAAAATTAAATTTTTCTAAAGACATTCAATACACATATTAGATGATAGAAATAGTCCAAACACCATCATCACAAACCTTCAGGAAAACACTTATTTGAGTTTATAAACTCAAGTACCATGCGTTTTAATCATTAGTTCAGTAAAGGACATAATTAAATCAATGAAAACATTCATTTGCAACTCAGTGCCAGATTATATAAGTGTAAATGAAACAAGATAATATCAATGTTCAACACATTTGTTTGTACAACGACACATAATATAAAAGTTCACAATTATGGAGATAAAATAAATTTAAGAATTTAAATATAAAGTGAAAATCTTCACAGTGATATTTCTTTGCATGATGATAGTCCTTTATTGTTCCTGTGTTGATTGTTAGAACTCATAATATAATCAAATAAATTATGAATAACATTAGTCATACAATTTCCTAATATTAAATTCATTTATAATGTTTTTATCAGTAATTGAAGTAATTAGTGAAAGCAATTTATAATATTCTAATTATAGTGTGTGTTTAATTATTAATAAAAGTATTTTTATATTGTTATTAAATCAATTCTTAGTATCATTCTTTTTATTAGAATAAGTGTCATGATTGTTTGGGTTCTACAGTATCTCTCACCAAAGATCTGGCTGATAATAATAAAATATTTTAGTGAGAATTAATTTAGTCATATAGTATAAAGAATAACAAAGAGGGTAATGAGAAGAAATGATAAGAGAAAGTTCAAAGTAAAATATATTTATCAATTATTATTATTATTTTCATAAGTATTGTATTATTTTAATGAATATTTGTATATTTTAATCTGCATCCATGTAAATAAAATTCTTAGTATATTTAGCTTTCAACTTAAATTGAAATACAAGAATGACTTGATAGTATCTAATGTAAGCATGTTTATATGTATAATGTCCAAGAAAGGACTAGGTTTGATTCCAAAACTAACAAATAATATTCATTGATAATTATGTTAAATTCTGAAAAGATATTTACTATCACAAAGCAAATCAGTACCCAAGGCATTATAATTACCCTATCATATACTTCTTATATATCCTTAGACTTGCTGTCTGTTACTTTTAATTCTGTTTGTAATATTAAGCTGAGAACAAATGTTTGGTGCTATACTATGATATAATTTTTGTCAATAATCATCTAATTTAATAAAAGTTTTCATCACAGGTTTATTTCTTTCTCCTAGTATGTTATCTTTTAGTTTTTAAAAAATTGTTAGACCTATTTTATGATTTTCCCTTTTTTATCTTCCTGTGTATTATTAGTTTTAGCTTGTTTTTGTTTAGACCTATTGGGATTAACTGATTTACTTTTTTTAAAATTTTTTCATTTTTGACATATTTTATTTTTAATTTGCCTATGTAAGAATGAGGTTTTTATATGGGTAATGTAATTTCTTCTTAGTGTTCTTTGTATTTTTGTTAAGTTTTATAACAGTCTTTGTTGAATTTTTTAGTAATAAATTTGAGTTTTATTTTCTGAATGTATGAATATTTTCATTATCTTTATCCTTTAATTATTAAGCGATTTTTGTAAGGTGAAATCTAACATATGCTTTAGTTTCTTTATTGGGCATTTATGTTCCCTTTTAGTCATTATAAGACTTTCATTTAATGTCAAGTTTGATTTTTGCTTAAATTTAATAATTTTGTTTCTACTAATTTTACTTATCTTTATGACATTTTAATTTTTGGTTTTTGTTTTAATATTTCCACACAGCAGTTTTAATCTCAGGTAGATAGAAAATATATCTACTTATATAAACACTCATAAACAATAAAAGTATATATAGACAGAAATACATTCATAGTATAATTACCTTAATGTAATTTTAACAATAATTTGATTTACCTGTTGATCAAATACTGGAAATGGCAAAATTATATGTAAAATGCCAATTAAGCACAAAGTTGGGTATTCAATATGAATTAAATGTTGGTAGAGAGGAGTTATTCTTCTATTGTTGATATTTAAATGACAGTCTGAACTTAAAAAAGAAAAATTATATTTATAACCAATGCAAAACATAATTGCATCAGCTTCACAAAAAGTGCCATCTTCAAAATAAAATCCAGTCTCGGTGGCTTCTTTTATTACTGTTTTCTCCTGCATGTTATTAGGCAATTCAGATATAATAGGTCGTGTGCCATTGTGACTAATATATACCTAAAAGAAAAAAAAAATCAGATATTCAATTTTTTATTTTTCTTTATCTTATCACACTGTGTAAAATGGTTGCTAACTTAAGATAAATATGTACTGTAGCTAATTTACCTATCTATGTATCTCTTCATACCTACCTACCTATTTATTTCTAAATTGTGATAATCCATCATGTGTGTTGATATAGTTTAAAAAAGTCTTTAACAATAATTATTTTAAAGACAAGATTCAAAAATATTATGAAATTATGTTTACTTAGAAATAAGACTATAGATTTAATATTTCTTAAATTATTTTTACTTGAGAGAAAAGAAAAATATTGCTTTTGTCTACATATTTTTGAAGTGTTTTTTTTTTTTTTTTGTGGTAAACTCTTAGATTAATTAATTTTGAAAACTAAGAAGATATCAACATATTTGCATAAGAATTAAGATAATATTATGGCAGACAACCAACTATAAAAGAAAATATTTATAGAAAAACAAATATATTTTCAAAAACAAGAATTAAATAATGACAGAAAAAAAAAAATTAGCAATTTTTTTGAGTTTCAGTTCAATTGCTGAGTTTAGAATTGCAATTAAATTTACAAATATAAAGTTGCAGAATTAAGAGAATGCTCTCACATTGCTATTAGAGAAAGATAAGTTAAAAAACAGGCAAAAGTCTCCATACAGTATTGCCACTCAGTACAAAGCCAGAGTATGCCAGAAGGCTTGTGCATAAAATCCCCATCTAGTGCCTACTCATCCAATATTCCCAGACTAGTTTCTGGCTTGTGAACTTCATCAGTGAGGAGCCTTGGATGGCATCCATTGATGACTCTGGCTTGCACTGAGTGGCACTATTGTATGAATAGTTTTGCCTGTTTTAATAACAGTTACAAGCAAGCATAATAAATGGTGATCATGTGATGTTTATTGGCTTAAGACAAATAAGTTATGCTACACCTTGACAGAACCACTATATTATAGTCATAATCAGTTAAAAATCCAGATAATCATTATATTGATTACTCATGGGTTTCTGAAAAAACAAGCTATTCCCATCATTACGTTTCTATCAAGAATGAACTGGCCTATATTAGAAATGATACCTTGAAGCTTCACTGAATCTTTATTTATCAGGAATATTATCTAAATCATACTGACATATATTTGGAAGAGATTGTTGTTATTTAAAAACAAAATCTACAATATTGGATTAATTAATAGAATAGCTGAATTTAAAGAAATAAATTTATCTTAATTATAGTTATAACTTACAGTTCATTTATGTTTGTGAATACAGTTCAATTATTTAAAAATGAATAGTTTAATAATCTTTAATTATATAATTATAATGTTTTTCTTTTTGCAAATGTGTATATGTCAAGTATATTCATGAAATTAACATATATGTACATATAGGCTAACTTAATAATTGATTTTAAAATAAAATATTTTAAAAAAACTTTATGATTAATTGATTTAAATTGTCAGAAATATTTATTTAATATAATAATTAGTATATTTATATAAATGCAATAGTTATATTTTGAGAATGACTTTAATTATATTGCTAATAATTGTGTATGTTGTTAAATAATTTTATCTTAATGAATTTTCTGTTTTTGTTAATTTATTAAACTGTAAAATCTATCTTTATATTTAATCTCTATAGTGTGCCTTGTTTAGATCCTATTGGAAATGGAAGAAAAAAAGGTCTAGTAAATTGATATATTTCTAAGATTAAGAAAGGAAGGATGGATATTATTTATACTTCTGATTAATGACATATAGTCTTACAATATGACTAAAAATGTCATAGATATATAATACTTAGCAAGTTCATATTATGGAAAAATAAATATTTACCATTTGATCATGTAATAACTGAAACGCAGGCTTATTATATACCTGTGTGTATATATGTAATATAGGGTATATGAGCACAGACTTTCAGATGACCCATCACACTCCACTCTATCTAATAACACTGATACACTCAAGCACATATATGTTGAAAAGATAAATAATCACCAATATACGTATTTCATGCTAAACCAGCAATCATCAGTTGGTCCAGATTATCATCTCCCACACATATATACTATAAGTGCTCAGATATATATTAAGATAGACAATCTTCATACTTTAATGGACAGGCTCCAATCTACTACACCCTCCAACTCTTCAACCATCCATCCAATTGAAAATCTGATGATGGAATGCTCAAAGGCCACCCTGAGGCTGAGATTCTTGTCACACCCATGTTGACCTAAGGTCAATCTGAATCCCACATGTACAAGACATAATCCATTAAATACATATGCAAGGATGGGCAGACATCTCTACAATGTAATAACTGAAATGCAGGCTTATTATATACCTGTGTGTATATATGTAATATAGGGTTTATGTGCTCATATACCCTATATTACATTTGATCATGATAATCTTGCTAGATTGCTAGTATATTCTATTTTATTTTATGTAGCATTTTGAAATCAATATTTTTGTGATACTTTGAATGATCACCCATCATCAGACAAATTATACCACATATCTTTTTATCAACAAATACATTCAGATATATATAATTTTATCAAGCTGTGACTATAGTTTCATTCTTTAATCATTATCATCTGACTTATATTACTTGACAAACACTATCAGTGTAATATTTACATAACTTTATTCAATTATATTTGGCACATCAATGTGTGGTCAGGTTACAGATCATTTTGCTATTAATAAAAAATTATAAGATAGATAATATTTTCTTATTAAAAAAATAAATTTTAGGTTCCAATACTTTAGATTTTGTTATCACATACTATCACAGTAAACCTTATCATGGCTAAAGTGATGATAGCTTGCTTCACTATCTCATATTTATGCATAGTTAATTTATGATAATAGCAAGGAAAGTAGTTTACTGTTTAAGGCTCAAACAGGATCTTTAGCAACAGGGGATTTTACACATAAATGGAAAAACGTGGATGATTTAGTTTGCAAGTTGTTTAAGGAAGGCATAGACAATATTAGGCATCTGTTAATTGAATGTAAATGCCTGAAAGTAGAAAGGATACAAATAATAAAGTTGTGGAAGAATAAATATAAGGAAAATCCATTCCTACAATACTTCAAAGAATAAATATAAGGAAAGTGATTATACAGAAAGTGGGTTATTGATTTTTATGCTGGGTTTGGGAAAAGATAAGGGGGATTTATATATAAAATCCATGAAATTTACAAAGATTATATTATGGAAATGGGATGGTGCAGGATATGGAAAAACTTAGGGTGGAGAATAGCAAGGGAAAATAAAATGGCTAATAGGTTGCTCTGGGCATAGTTGCTGAGAGATTCCTGACTCCGTATAAGGAGAAGTCACAGTGCATCACATCGCATCATCACATCAATATACACACCATAATATCTAAAATTATAAAACTACTATTACAAAATCATGCATGAAATAAATAAATGAAGTAAGAGATTTTCTTCTTCTCTAACAAAGAATAGAAAGCGGATAATTTGAAGCTGTTTTTCTGTAAACAAAAATTTAATTGACCAAACAAATCGTGGCTTGTTTCTGAAACAAATCATTTATAAACTAAAAGTTAATAAAGCAAATTTATGTTTTTTCTCCAATTATTTTTAATATATTAACGCTAGACAGTCCCCCTCCCCGTAATATAGTATTTATAAATTGAGTGAAAATAAAACATTCACTTTAACAATGTTTGTTGCTTAGAATAGACTGACTTAAATAATTATAACTTAAAAGAATGAGAAGGTGAAAAAAACCGATTTGTTTCTTGCCGATTGCTTACATCAATTCCAATCAGAATATAGAAAAGTGAGGTGGGGGGATAATATCTATCGTTAATGGCATTTTTATTACAGAATTTTGTTGTTGAAAAAAAAAAAGTTATTTTCCTAATGAGATTCTAAACATCGAATTTCATTTTTCATAAACAGCAAATAAAAAAAAAAAAAGGTTTACATAAGCGAGTAATAGTTTAGCATTTTCGTCATACTGTGAGATAATTTGTTTTTATCTAAAATATTACTTAAAAAGCTAACTTTATTATAAAAGTAGTAATTACTTAACGATTTGACAATATTTAATCAAAGTAAATTTTATCTATATAAATATACAGATGTTTTCAATGTTCAAAAAATAATTTGAAACAAATAGTAATCTATCCAAACAGAATTTCCATAGAAAGCATGACGAATATCTAACAAAACAGGTCAAATCTCCAACATGGATGTGATGAGTATCCGATTTCAATAGGATTAATGGAAGTCTTTAAAAAACGGTAAATGGTTGACAATAAAAGTTCTTCATAAAGATGGTTGGCTGAAGTTTCAATATTATTGCACTTATCTTTTTCAGTATCAATGTGCACAGGAACGATGTTGCAACTATTTCTAAAAACAGTAACATGAGTGTATGCCATATACTTATTTCATTAATTATATCACATGATCATTTCATGATTACTTCATTAATTATAGTTAATATTTTATTTCCAGATTTGAAAAAAAAACTGACCACAAATTTGTAAATATTAGTAATTATTTCTTGGTCACTCCGATTTATAAAATTATTATTTATTAGTAGTCACTATTAAAGACAGAATGAAGAAAACATAATAATAATAATAATAATAATAAAAATGTGTTGAGTTTCTTCATTTTTATTTAAGCTATTAATCTTTTAAAACTTTTTACAGCTTCTCTCAACTAAAAATCATATTTTTCTTTAAAAACAACAACAATACAATCATATAGCCACCTTCAAGGTTCCTAGGATTCTGGACTTAAAGTTTTTGAAAAAATCTTATTTTGATAAAAAATTTGTACTTTTTCTAAAAACTCAAAAACTAAAAATATCATCACATGATCACCATCTCTTATACTAGCACATAATTGTTTATAAACAAGACAAAACTCTCCATACAGTAGTACTACCCTGTGTCAACCAGAGTAATCAATGGATGCCAGAAGGCTGTACATAAAATCCCTAGCTAATGCTTACTCATCCAATATCCCCAGACTAGTTCTGAAAGCACTGCACCTAGATCTTAAGATCCTAAGATCTAGGTGCAGTGCTCTCAGATCCAAAGCTCCTCACTGATGAAGGCCACAAGCCAGAAACCAAGTCTCGGGATATTGGATGAGTAGGCATTAGATAGGGATTTTATGCACAAGCCTTCTGGCATCCATTGATTACTTTGGCTGGCACAGGGTGGCACTACTGTATGGAGAGTTTTGCCTTGTTTATAAACTAGAAATATCTGAAGCCATGAAGTATCCAGATTTCTCATTTTATTTAGAAGTTATGATGGACAAATCAATAAAAGAATGTAAGAATGCTTTCAGTCAAAGTCACATTTTCTAAATATAGTCCACATTCTTAATTTCATCAATCCTTCAAATTTATTTTTAAAAAAACTCAAATGATTTGCATGCTATAAAAGATAGCTGTGAAAATTTTTAAATAATCAGGCAGATTGAAAAAAAGATAAAGAAAGTAAATATATTCATTTATAATGCAGATTAATTGTGCTCATTTGTAAGAATTTACTATTGTTGCTGCCCAGGTAAAAATTTCCAACATTTTACAAATTCAATGCTATTCATTTAGAATTGATAGTTTTATTATCAGGTGAATCTGAACTCTTATCACAATTTCTTCTATCAAGAAGAAGACTGGAAAATTGGATCATCTTTTATTGAACTGTGATTGACATATAAGATAACTAGAATTGTGTTGAGAGAATTGTATTTTACATGGTCTTTGACTGTAGATTAAAGAGTTTAAACAAATTGATTAGTTGTTTTTCATATCCTTTATATTTTCCTATATATGATTAACTGGATTTTAAAAATTCTTTCGTTGTATATCAATTAAATAATTTTTTTCTTGTTATTTAAAAAATGAAATAATGTTAGCAATTTGATCATTAACTCAATTATAAAAACTTTATTCTAGAAATGGCTAATGGGATTTTGGCTGAAATGTTAATCATTATTAGGAATAAAGTTTTCATTCAAAAGAAGAATGGAATTTGGTGATTTGACTGTGAAAATAAGTTTATGATTATTTACGTTTCAAAGGAATTTATTGAACAATAATAATTAATTTATATATATATATATATTGAACCACATAATCAATACAAAAATATCTACAATATATCAAAGAAAAAGTATCATATTACAGTCTCAGTCATTGTAATATTAAGAACCAAATGGCGTCAAGCATTGGTGGTCGAGAGGTCAGAACAACTGCCTTACAAGCAGTTGACCCGGGTTAGCGGGTTCGCTTCCTGGCTGATGCTATGACACATGAGAAGAAAAAAAAAGAACCAAATAGCAATGAAAATATGAGAATTAGGCTTTTTGTCCCTTTAACAAATTTGTTTTAATATGTAAAGAGTTTGGATGCTTTCTGGGATTATTGTTGTAAAAAAATATACCTGGAGCATCACAGTGAATAGAGATGAATACTTATCAAAATATTAGGGTATATACTCATAATAAAAATTTTAAATAAGGCTTATGATTATTTATAAATGGAAAAACAATATAGAGATTTTATACATGATGGGGATTTTTTGAATTTATATATTTAATCAAAATTTTTTAAAATTTCAGCACAAGTATATTAAGAGACTGATTGTTGAAGGTAAAAATACAATAGGATTTTACATGTTTTGTTGAATATCATTAATATTTATATTTTTTAGTTTATTTCATCTTTTTTTAAAGAAATCACGAATACCAAAAGAATATAAAACTTTTCAGAATAAAGCAAACATTTGTTATAACCAAATGATATGGTGTCCAAATTCATAGGTACCTCTATCATTAGTTCAAGTCATTTAACTTTTACCAGGCAGACAATATTACTTAAATATTTTTCAAAATCATAAAAATACTAAAATCCATCACAAGCTATAAATATTTATATAGCTGTTATATATATTTTATTATAATTATAGATTTGCATTTGAATGGTTTTGTGTTTTAAATATTTTCTGAATTCAAATTTAATTTTAGTTTCAAAAGGCTTTATTAAACTATAAGTTTACAAAACAGTATTTAGTATTACATATATAGGATAGAGATAAGAAAAGACTAAGAGATTTTAAGCAAAGGAAGATATGTGGTTTACATTATTCTGTATCCTTAATGGATGGGAAAAATTACAAATCTAAATATAACAGAAAAAAATAAAATAAAATCTTGAAAGCAGCTTAACATTTTCTGACTGCTGCATAAGATTTATATCTTTCTATATATCATCATGATTGTATATATTGGAAAAAATATTCTTAAACTTGGAGGTAAAAAGCCAATAAACTCATCACGCTGGTTAATGCATGTTGGTGAGCAGCCCATCCATGTTCATATACTATATGAATAATCACATAGTAATAACAGCTGCAACAACAAGAACGTATGAAGTGAACATTAGAAATTTACCCTGCTCGGTTCCTTTAAGGTCTCCAAGAGGAATCAAAGGGTCTCCTTTCAGTTAATAGAAAACTCCTTTCTGCAGCCTTTCTATGCATATCATTGCATTAATGTATTTTTTGCTTTTAATTATCTAATTATCATTTTATAATAGTGAGTCAAGTGTAAATTTGAGCGAAGTCACATCATTGACCATATGTCCGAATAAATGTTAGTTGGTGAAATTTCTTCATCTCTTATGTGTATAATATCCATTTTGTTCCTAAATGTATTAAAGTGTCTTCTTATGTTTGAACCATGCATATATGTTCATCTGGTACACCATAATGAGAATAGTATAAATGTGCTGGCAAATGGGTGCACAAATACCTTTTTTAAATGTATTGTTTATTTTTAAATATTTTGAGAATATCCCACAGGATATTATTAAACATAGGGCACATGAATAAATAATGGGACATGTTTCTGATTCTCTCTGACACAGTTTACATATGTCTTCAATGTTAGTGAATTCCTTTTACATCTGCAGAAATAAAGAATGGGAAGTGCTTCAAGATTAAATTTTAGGAGAAAATTGTATTTTAGCTCTAATGATCAGTATTTGAATTTTTTAAGTCAATTGTTTATTGGTTATGTTTAAAAGGGATTTGTTATCATCATTGGATGGAGAAGCACAGACTGAATATATGTCCCAGTATTTCATTTTATTCTTGGGATGGCAATATATTAAATTGAGAATACATAATAAAGGAGAAATTATTTTATTCTAGTAATTGTATATGGATGGTAGCCTGTCTGTGGGTGTAATTTTAAAATTATTTCTAAATATGGAAATATCCTTGTACATGATATAAGATTAATTATTTTTTGAATTTGGAAAATTTTTATAGAATGTAAACCCAGTCCATTTTGAGATAGAGGGTGAAAATTCTTACTTAGGGATATTGATGCCACTTTCTTTCCCCACAATTTCCTACACTGAATAAATTTTAGATGTAAAAGCTTTTGTGTATATTATTATAGGTTTATAGTATGTATCTGGGTCATTATTAAGAGATTAAAAAGGGCCACTTTGGCACAGAATGATAAATATGATTTGCAAAAAGAATTAATTATATTCTCAACTTTTGTTAAAATAGGCAAACTCTCTCCATATAGTAGTGGCACTCAAAGCAAGACAGTGAGTGACACTACTGTATGGAGACAGTTTTTCCTACTTTAACAACAGTTATGAGCAAGCATGGGAGATAGTGATCATGTGATTCTCAACTTTGTTCATTAGTTTTCCTTGTATCTGTGATCGCATTTCAAAGTTACTCAAATATAAAGGAAATCCCACATACAATCCAGACTTTCCTTTGAAATCTTGCTCATAATGGCATTCTGAATACATAGACCATGCACTCGATTTTTCTAAATTGAACTCTATATTTGTCTGAGTAATTATTTAGAATTTTTACTAAACTTAGTATGTTTTTTAGTTGGCAGAAAGATTATTGTTATCCATGTATGCAATGCATGAAACATTTGCCTTTATTTCAGGTATAAATATTCCAGTCATCTCATTTTCAATTGTTTTAATGAGAGGATCTCTATAAAAGGTGAATAAGAGAGCACTTAATGGTGAACCCTGTGGAATTTAGTTAAATGGAATGATGGTGAGTACTTCCCACTAAAAATTATTTGAATTTCTCAATTTAGAAGATTTGTAATCAGATAAATAAATGCTCTGGGTGGTGATGCATCTGTTAATACATTAATTAAAATATCAATTGGTATCGTATCAAATGCTGACTTAATGTCCAGATGAACTATAACTTGTCCATATTTTTTGTTGTTTCTGACTATTGATTACCATCTTATATAAAAATGCTGCTTACCCAGTTGAATGAGTCTTTCTTTGCAAACAGTTTTTGACAGCAATGGCAAAATATAAGGTTCAATTCTATCTTTGATCACTGATTCCAGAAGGATGTTAATCCCAAGTGGATTCATTGATATGGATCCAGGATTTTATAATGTGGTTATATTTTCCTTCTTAACAAATGGAACCAGTGAGATGGGATAAAGCCCATATATGTGATAGATTCCCTCTGTTAAAAAGTTAGCTAGATTTTTCAGGTATTTTGCTGTGAATTGATTTAAACATTCTATATACAAAACCAGATATTCCATGCATCCCTGGATGATGAGTTTGGCACTGAAGCAAGTGTTTCTTAAACTCTCTTGGTACAAATGTTATATTGTCTTCTGGAAATCCCAGAAAATTTTGTGAAGGGTTAAATATTTCTCCCTTTTGCAAATTATTTTTGTAATATGAATAAAGTGGCTTAGCATGCTGTCACCTGCAATGATTTGCCCTTCTATTTTGATTGCTGTCATAATGTGGTTTACTGGAGCTTGCCCCAGTGCCCAATGAATGTATTGCCTAAACCATATGGGTTTGATTCAAGATATATTTTCCTCTTCTTCATCACCAGGTATTCTTTGAGTGAGCCACAAGCCTACCAATATACTTTCCTCATGGCTATTACATTTGTACAGCCCTCTGGCATGGGAGCACTAAGTGATAATTCTCTTGTGCCAATTCAACTGCAAGTACTAAAACCTTTGAGGGGGTGGTTGATTTCTTGTCATTGTATCAACTGTATATGAGATTATGTTCACAAATGCAATCCATGTTTGAACAGGTTCCATTTCCAAGTCACAAATTTTGAATAATATTATGTATATTTCTGAGAAGAAATAATCTTAGATCTCCCTCCTGGGAGCAGTATTCTAATAATTTTACCTGTTGTGATCATAGGTCTATATAAGAAATCATTTTTAAGACAGGCCATGTCAGCTGATCTGATAAAGATGAGTTTTTGAGTAATATGCTGATCATATGATGCAATGTTGGTGAATAGACCACAAGATCAATTAAAGATGAGTATCTGACATTGTTGGAAATAAAGCTCTGGAAGAAATCCTTCTTCTGACATGATTTTTTTACAAATTTATTGTGACATGTTGAAGTCTCCTATTAGAATTATAGGATGTATCGAGGATGCAAATTTTGAATTAAATGTATGTATAAATCTGTTAATTATTTCACCTGGAGGAATGTACGTGTATGCTACGTTCAGGGTTATTCTTTTGTGGTATAGATAACAATTAGCATGTATGTATCAATATATATTATTTTAAATGAATTGAATGGAAAGATTTTGTTTATCACAATTCCTGTTCTAGCTGAAGGTGTAAATGCTGCTCTGGAAAATGATGAATAAAATTTTGATGGATCTGTTTGTGATTTGTTTTATATCTTAGTTCCCAGAAAACTAATTATGTGTGGCTGAATAATATGAAGCCATTTTATAAGTTGATGGGTTTTTTCCTAGAATTTGATCCTCTGACATTGATAGAACCTATTTATATTAACATTGTCTTATTTATTGTATAGATATAAATCATACAAGAAATATATTTATGTTAACTATTTAATTCTATCTAAAGATATTAGGTCCTCATGTGATAACTCTATAGATTTATCATAAACAATTACATTTAGGCATGACTCACTTCTGTTACAGTGACCAACTTTTCCCCTGCTGAATGTTGCATATCATTATTTGAACCATTTTTCTTTCCACACTGATGTGTTAATGTGGCTCTCATGTAAGTGTGGCACTATATGCATTTATGACATGATTTCTTTGCTTACAATTGAAACACTGTGGTTTTATTCTGTATTATTAAGAGGAGCATTGTTTCCTGGGCAGTAATTAGCATGGGAATGTCATTTGGATTAACGTTTTGTTTAAACACAGTTTAAAATAATAATTATTACTTAAGATTGGTATAGGTGAATATTTTAGATATGTGGATTGGAATATTACACTGATCCAAAAGGATCTATAAATTTCTTAAAATCATAATTGAAATAAGTGTAATTTTATTATTCTGGTTACATAATTTTCTCTATTCCGATCTACTTTAATTAGCGCATATTTTTCCAGCATGTAAATTGTTTTTTTTCAAATCTATTTCTTTGTCCTTCATCAAAAAATTCAATAGCAGTATATCTGAGATATGGGTGGTTAGCCATCCATAAAATGGAGTCCCACATGTTGTAATCGTTTCATAAAGTAGATTTTTTGGAAATCTGTAGAGAGTGCAATTTATATCCGTAATCACTAGAACAATCGAGCGATCAGTAAAAAAACATTTACATGAATAATAAAAAACTTTCAGCATTGTTGCATTGAAGAATGTCTGAAATTTTTCTTACGCTTTCCTTCAACCAGGCCTCTTCCATCACGTTGATAGACTTTTGTGGAGTATCCATTAGTATGTCTAATTTAATAAGATTATTCATTGTTGATCTATGAAATCTTGCATACTGATTTATAGTTTTACCGAAATAAAAATTTATGTTATCATTATGGTTTCTTCCACTGTCATGTGGTGATAATGTTGAGGCTTTCATTGCTTCTGCATATAAATGTAATTTCACTTCGCACATGGAGTTTATGACAGCTGACATATTTTCTGCAGCAAATGTTTGAGGTCAAATCCTCTTATGAGAGTATTCAAATCAGTTTGTCTATTAAATTTTTCCTGATCTCCCATGCTCAACAACAATTGTTTCATTCCTTATATTATCCAACGGTTTGATAATATGGAAAGGTTCAAATAAACTCAGTGTAAATTGGCATATGTGCATATATTCAAATTTCATTTTGATTATCAGTTTTCGGATTAAGAGTAGTCTTTCTGTATTTAACTAATAATTAAATTAAGATTCTTTTAGATTTTTGAATAGCAAAAAAAATCTTCTTATGTTATCATAATTACCACATTCTGAGAAATGTTTTATTATTCATTTTTCAGGGTAGAACAATTATAACAACATTCCAAAAAACTATTAGTAAAATTTAGCTGAATAGAAAGCATATCATTTGCAATATTCATAAATGTAACTGATTACTCAGGATTTAAAAATAAAAGCATATTAATTGTACAAGCAATAGATATAAATGCCATTTTAGGTAATATTAGTATTACACAATACATAATAACTACAAAATCTAGAGAAACATGAAAATGAATAAACAAAGAAATATTCTGAAAAAAAAAAATACTGGGCATCTTCCCAGCCTCAGAAGTCGAGCGCTTATTGAAACACTCCTAAAATAATCAAAATGCACAATTCAAAAGTAGTACCATTACAATGAATCATTCTTAAAATGAATTAAACCACTAAACATCACATGATCACTATTTGGTGATCATGTGATGTTTAGTGGTTTAACACCAATCCTGCCTAATAGGATAGTGGTGACTATGGTTATTAAAAAACCAAAATCACCAAAATTTATGGGTACTGAACTGAGTTCAGACTTATATGACGATATAAGCTAATGAGCTTGGATTGAAAATATTATAGTATTTTCAATTTAAGATTCATAGTTTTGTAGTTAAGTTGAGCTAAAAGATGGCTGCTGGAGGGTCGCATTAGATCCTAAAATCTAGGCGTAGTGCTCTCAGATCCAAAGCTCCTCACTGACGAAGACCACAGCCAAAAACTAGTCTGAAGATATTGCATGAGTAGGCACTAGATGTGATTTTGTGCACAAGCCTTCTGGCATCCATTGATTACTCTGTCTTGCACTGAGTGGCACTACTGTATGGAGAGTTTTGCCTGTTTTAATTAAAAAGAATTATTGATATTGCAAGTTGTTATTATATAAATATATAATGAAAACCTTTTTTCATCATACAACCCCCTCCCCCCCACCTATTATTAATTAACAATAAAAAATTAACTTTTAATGAGATTTCCTAAATCTTTTGTTTTGATTAAAACTTTTTTCTTTTTAAAAATTACTACATAAATATTTATTAATGAAATACTATCAAATTGAGTAAGTCTTTGAAAATACTGCAACAAATCTTTAAAATCAAAATCTTATGTTAAAAAATGTGAATTTTGAAGTAAATTCCTTTGGTTTTTCAAATTATTAGGAAAAAAAATAATTTCAATTATTAAAAATACAATATTTCATTTTCTTTTTAATCTCACAGAATATGCAAAAATATTTTGCAAATACTATGATATACAGCGAAATTCTCATGCAAATCTGCTGCTACAGAATAGATACAGTTTGAGATAAAATTGATTGATTTAGCTATGGCATTTAATAATATAGTTAGAATAGTATTACCTAAGAAAAACCTCAATGCTGTTTCATGCAAACATATTATAATGATTTCAAATAATTCTGAAAATATATATAATCTTTAAAAAACTAAGTATGTTAAAAGATTATTTACTTTGGATGCAACTTCAGAAACGTCTATTCCAATATCTAAACCAGAATTTCCCGCTCCAAGAAACACTACTGTTTTATTAACAAAGGGAGATGGCTCTCGGTAATAATGGCTATGAAGAACCATACCTTGGAATTTTGAAATACCAGGAATGCATGGAATATCAGGAACGGAATAATGTCTAAAAATAAAAGCAATATATATATATATAGTAAAACAAAGGTATCAGACTCCTAAATTAGAAAATAAAAGCAATACAAAAAAATAATAAACTTCCGCACACCTAAATTTCACTTTCTTAATTTCAGTCTATAGACAAACATTAGTTTAAAAGATGTTTTATATGAAAAAATGAATAAACAAAATATAGAAATAATGAACCCATAATCACAAAATTAAATGATTATTTTAATTTTAATTATGAATGATACACTTAAGAATTTGCTAGTAGTTATAATTTAATTCAGATATAAGATGTTATATAATATCAAATTCAGAATTGTAAACCACAAGATAATGCTTCCAGAAGCAGTTTCAAGGAAACATTCTTCATTGGTTATACCAGCACCAACATCATTAACCACAAATTCAAATAGACTTGAGTCTTATTTACATTCAACAGAATTCCACTTATTTTATTTTAAAGAGTAAAAGATGAAACACAATAATTAATTGTGGAGCTCATTATAGTTATTAAGCCCAAATATTATGTCTTAAATTCCAATTAAATAATTAAAAATGTAAAAATGGATAATGTAATTCTTAAAAGAACTTATTGTTCAATCAAGTCCTAATATAAATACTTCATTTAGAATGTTTTATTTAGAATTAAAAAATCTTGTAGCAGCATACAATACTCAATGTAGACCCGATATGAGATGGCGCTTCAAAATATCACCAATAAGAATAATATTTAATACAACACTTTTACAATAATTTAACACAAGTAATTAATTACATTTAACTATTTTACTGATGCATAAAATTTGTTTTAAAATTAGTTTCCTCTTCTTTTTCTTCTTCTTATTATTCAATTCTTTCATTTAAATGCAAAACTACAGATTACAACCAATTATAGATTACATATAAAAATAGAATAAAATATAACATACACCACGTTTTTTACATAATAATTAAATCTTTATTTTTCAAGAAAACAAATTTAGAGAATTCATTAAAACCGATGGTAAAAAACTATATTCTTGTTTAGAATAAGGATTCTAGATGATTGAATCATATTTTATTATAGGGAGAGCAAGATATACATAAATTGTATTTTGTATCATCACTAAAAAATAATCATTCCTAAAAATGCTACCAATCTTTCGGCTATAATTATCTAGAAGATAGAGTTCTTAAGTTAATCTGGGTGGTGATCCAATTGATGTCAATGAATTGATGGTAAAAAAAAAGGTAATATTATTGAGTCTTCACTTATGATAATAGCTATTGGTACTGATCTCATAATTACCTTAAACTATAATGTTATTTTTATTTAATATAAGATAAATACAGAATACCATATAATACGAAATCATCCATGCACTTTACTGATGTTACACGATGTTTTATTTACCACCCTCTTTTACAGATTACAGTTTCGATTGCTCCAGAAATCTTCTTCAAAACTTTTAAATCTCCTAACTAAATGCTAAATGCAGTTGAAGTTAGGAGACATAAAAGTTCTGAAGAAGATTGCTGGAGCAATCAAAACTGTAAACTGTAAAAGAGGGTGGTAAATAAAACATCGTGTAACAGTAGTAAAGTGCATGGATGATTTAGTATTATATGGTATACATTTGGCAATACAATAAGAAAGAGTAGTTATTATACTTCTTGAAGAAAATACAGTATAATAATTATAGCAAATTCCAGATGGGGAGGTTAAAGTGATTTAACCAAACAGTGCTATGACCAAATATTAAAATTGATTAACATAGTTAAAAATTTACCGTTACTTATTAAGCCTTAACACAATTTATTGTATCATCACATATTTACATAGTTCTATTAAATCATAAATGCCAATTTTACTTTCAATGAATTATTTGTCTTCTACTCAAAGGCATGTATCTTATAATTTAACAAATCCCTTTGTTCTCTTTTTTCTCTACTCTCTTCTTTAAATCTTTCTAAGACAGGCTAGGAAATTTTAATGGCATTAACAAACTAATGGCACTATAAGTTTAATATGAATCAAAAAGACAAAATACGTTTTTTTTCCTGTTTATTCCTTTTCTTATGTATTACTTAAAGTTCCTTCTAAACTTCCTTAAGAATATTTTCAATAAGTAAAAGACAAAAAATAGTTTGATTTTTTAAAACAGCTTATGAACTATATTCACAGAAATTAGTGGTATTGATAATTTTAGAAACCACTATGATTTTATGTGGTCTCTAAATAGCAAACTCTAATTCTATAGCTTCACTTTGATCTGCCTTATTATTATTATTATTAATTATTATTATTATTATTATTATTATTATTATTATTATTATTATTATTATTATTATTATTATTATTATTATTATTATTATTATTATTATTATTATTATTATTATTATTATTATTATTATTATTATTATTATTATTATTATTATTATTATTATTATTATTATTATTATTATTATTATTATTATTATTATTATTATTATTATTATTATTATTATTATTATTATTATTATTATTATTATTATTATTATTATTATTATTATTATTATTATTATTATTATTATTATTATTATTATTATTATTATTATTATTATTATTATTATTATTATTATTATTATTATTATTAACTGCCATCAAATTGTCATGATTCCTGATCATATGAATGACATTCATTCAATCTTCTCCTTTTCTCTAATCATAATATAATTTTTTAAAGAATTAAATTTGATTAAATTATGTTTTCTTGTTGTTTATGGTATTTTCAAAAGCAAAAAAAAAATATGAATCTTTTAAACCGTTGAGATAAATGAATCATCATATATTTGAAAATGAACTTAAAAAATTCTTCGATATCAATCATTCAAACCAAATTCTGATCAAAAAAATTAAGTGACCCATATATCAAATTTCTCTGAAAAAAAAAAACATTATTATAAGTAAATCGAAACAAACTTATAAAAATTTCTTATAATAAAACAAGCTTTAATTGAAAAAGGAAGCTGGTTATTTAAAATCTTTAGTAGAAGTTTACCTAATAACTAATGCAATAATCATTAATAAATTAAATCTATCAATGAATAACATTGACAACAATTAATCTTACAAAAAACTTCACCATTCTTAGATAACATCACATGATCACTATTTCTTATGCTAGCACATTACTGTTATTAAAACAGGCAAAACTCTCCATACAGTAGTGCCACTCAGTGCCAACCAGAGTAATCAATGGATGCCAGAAGGCTTGTGCATAAAATCCCTATCTAGTGCCTACTCATCCATGGGGCTATTGGATGAATAGGCACTAGATAGGGATTTTATGCACAAGCCTTCTGGCATCCATTAATTGCTCTCGTTGGCACTAAGTAGCACTATTGTATGGAGAGTTTTGCCTATTTTTTTGAATTCTTAGATAGAAACTGGAAAGTAAAAAAAGAAGTTAAAACATGATTAATTTCTCTGAAGAAGAAATTTAGAATTCCAATATAAGTACTATATTGTTAATCTGTCTCTTAAAATTAAAGTCATTTAAACATCTAAATAAAATTGTAAAAGGTTCTTTAAATTTAAAGACCAACATACTTTATGAACTATTTAAAATAAGTTAGAATGTACTTAAATAAAAAAATTTTATTTGAAAAATAATGTTAGTGTATTAGTTTTAATACTTCTTGAAGTTTTCGAAAAGATGTGAACTTATAAAATTGTGCCATGTTATTTTAAAAATATTTCCATTGTTCTAATTTATAACAATAAAGGGGAAAAAAACACTGCAGTATCATAGAATGTCACAGGCCAATTTGATGCCTTAAAAACTACCTAAAGGTTTCAGCTAATTTATGTGCTGAACATCTTCCTAATTATTTTATTGCTAAAGATTTTTTTTTCTATCAACTGATTTTTTTTGTACATTGATTACTAAGCCAAAGTCTTTATAGATTATAACAATGTCACTAAAAAGATTTTTTATGTATATTTTAAATTGAAAAAAGTAAAATAATCCTTAATTTAAATCTAGAAGCAAAAAAATAAAAAAATGAAGGTTATGATTTTGTTTGAGATCTAAAATGCAATATATGGGTAAGAGAACAAACAGGTGTTACTAACCTCATTGAAAAAATTAAAAGACTGATGTGGAATTGGGCTGGACATATTGCTAGAAGAGATAATAGATGGGCAATTGAAATCTCAAACTGGATTCAAAGAGATTGTAAAAGACCCAGAAAGAGATCACATGTGAGATGGATGAGTGAAATAAAGTGTGCAGGGGTGATGTGGAGAAAAGAAGCTAAAGATTGGAGATGGATTGAACTTGGAGAGACCTTCATCCTGCAGTGGATTGATAATGGTTGATGATGATGATGTTTTTGTTTTTAATAGATTTAAATTAAGCACTTCATTATCAAACCTGTATATAGAATTTAATACCTGTTTAATGGAATTTTAAAGTTTTCAGAAATCATTTGGCTGTAATGATTTTTGATTGTCTAAAACTCAGTTAAGTGCTTTTGCTGACAACAAAATACTGGGAAAATTTCATTTAAGATAATCTAATATTCTGAAACTATGATGTCAAAATGATAAGACCAATCAGTATGTTTTCCTCTTGGGAATTTACCATAGTAAAACCATATCTTCAACGAATTGGGAAAAGGAAACAAATAAATCATAATAGACTTAATAAGGAAGTGTTTATAGGAATTTAGAGCATAATCGTCATAGAAGAGATTGATTGCTTTCATTAGAAAATTCAGCTGGTGGTAGGATACAATCGAGAACTATAATTAGATAAAGGGTTGAAATCTTTCAATAAAAAAAATATGATGGAGAAAGAATTAGAATATTGTAATACAAAATCTTACACAAAGAGATTAAAGAACCAACACGTGATATAAGTGATTATATTTATGGTTCATCAATTGATTTATTGCAAAATTTCCCATTTCTTTCTTATTCTGCATCTTTCCATTTCCCCCTGGGAAAATGCTGATGATGATAACAAGACAGAAAACTGTGAAGGCCTGTTTGCACTGTAACCATAGTTACTATCTGATATGAACTATAAAGAACTTAAAAGTGAAAGCACAACTCAACAAATTTGGATATTATATCAGAATTGTATTAGTAAATACTATTGTTACCTTAAAAAACCAATATAAGTATGTGTGAAATACATAATTAAGAATGTTATATTTATAATAATTGCCTATATTTTAAATTATATAATTTATTACCCATTACACACCATTACTGCATCACATATGACACTGTCTACTTCTTTGGTTATAACATCCTGAAACAAAATCTTCCATGAACTTCCAAATGCATTCTGAGGTGAAATACATGTTACTTGTTTGTAGAACTATAAAGGAAAATAAAATATCTTAAAATATTGTGTTAAAACATACTATTATTTTACTGTTTTATGCAGTTATGTGAAATACAAAATAGTGAACATGAGAAGATTCCTACATCATATCTTAACCTTCCATTTCTAGTGCTCAAAAATCACATGACCCTCCACAAATCATTTGTTTATTTTTTTTATTACTATATTTTCATGAGAAACCATTAATTCCTAAATGATATTCTACATATTTATAAATTTATCAGTATTGCTATTTGATAGTGATTTATAATTTCTTTCTATCTTTTTGAAAAAGATTGTTAAAGGATAAAACTCAGTATACATTTTAATATGAAAGCTATAATTAATAGAAAAACATATTACATCTATCTTTGATATCTTAGGTGGTCATTATTAGTGGACTCAGTAAAAATTAAAATATATATAGAAAATAATTATTTTACATACTGCATTTAGTTAATCTTTATTTTACATTCCATTACTTATCATATAAGCATTCTAAAAGCACATGCAAGAGGTTTTCAGCCTTTCACTTTAATTACTTATCTATACAAATCTCACATAATAAATAATAGATAGAATGCATCACTATCGAGTATCATGCATGTAACATGGATTAAAGAGATTAAATAATCAATAAAGTGAATGCAATTAAAAGAGCAAAACATTTATATTCTTCAGCACTCATTGATAATGGCTCGAGTATATTAGCCTATAATAAAAATTACCCCAAATCCAAAATTCAACCAGACCAGCAAAAAAATAATATTAAAACACAACTAAAGGTTTCCACTGCTACAAGCAGACTTCTCAAGTGTAAAGAACTACAAAAACTACACAATATATATAATATTAAACATTACCCATAAATCCATTCACTTCCCATCCACCCTTAATATTAAAAGAACTCTTAAATAAGTTAATTGCTTCAGAATAATATATTTTCAATAATAAAGATTCTTCAATTCTAAAGCAATTAACTTATTTAAGAGTTCTTTTAATATTAAGGGTGGATGGGAAGTGAATGGATTTGTGGGTAATGTTTAATATTATATATATTGTGTAGTTTTTGTAGTTCTTTACACTTGAGAAGTCTGCTTGTAGCAGTAACACCTTTGGTTGTGTTTTAATTATTTTTTCTTGGCTAGTCTTGTTGAATTTTGGATTTGGGGTAATTTTAATTATATATTGACTAGTTTAGCTTTATGCTTGTAATGTAGCCTATAATAGAATTATAAGCTTAAACTTTAATACCACACACAGGAAGATTGAAAAGATCATTTTAAAAATGAGTGGTTCACAATATATATATAAACATTTTGCTACAAAAGTAAAAATTCGATCCATAGTCTAACAATCTATAGTTTTTTTCTATAATAAAGATACAACTTCCAACACATTTTCTGATCAATGATAATTAATTAATCCACTAAAAAAACTTAACCAGATCACAGAATATAACTAAAAAAATCTTATTATGATAGCATTTTCAAGCAGGTTTTCAACAAAAAAATACTTTTGTTTAATAGAAAAGGATTAATAGTCAAAGTTTTCTTTTTTTAAAAAAATTGATATATTTAATGCAATAATCCATTTACTATAACCATCTGCTTAGTTCTTAGTTGAAAACTTATTGCGTTCTGATCTATAAAATTGAATTTCTCATCAAGCAACAAATCCATTGTAGATGATCTCATATAATACTGAATTATCCATTCACTTTACCACTGTTACACAATGCTTCATTTACCACGGCTTTTTTACAGTTTCGATTGCCTCAGCAATCTTCTTCAGAACTTTATATCTCCTAGCTGCAACTCTAAATTCAAATTTTAAAAAGATTTTTAAAATTTGATTTTTAAAATTTGAATTTACAGTTGAGACTAGGAGATATAAAGTTTTGAAGAAGATTGCTGGGGCAATTGAAACTGTAAACTGTAAAAAAGGGTGATAAATAAAGCATTGTCTAACAGTAGATAAGAAAGAGTAGTTATTATACTTTTTGAAGAAGATGATCTCATTACTTTTCTCTAGTAATTTTAATTGTTTCTTAATTAGATACTACTGATTTCCCCCACTATTTTTGAAATAGACCAAAACTAACATCAAGATTTCATGTCTTGAAACAACAGTTGCTCCATCTTCAGATCTTAATTATTCATCTGTTCTTAAAGCTTTCCAAAAATGGAAATACCATTTTAAATTATTAAAAATTGATGTCTTAATTTTAAATACATAATTACACACACACATTATAAAATGCCAGTTAATAATTAAGCATCTACTGTGATAATTATGACATAAGGATTATATCCTGGTAAAAATTGGAAACTTTTTCAAATTCCATGTAATCTTACAATTTTTTAGGTAATCAAACCACATAGCCACTCAATTAATTAGAGATAGATAGGTATCCAGTTATACCTAATTTGCTAAAATCAAAAATGAAAAACAAAACCTTGGCCATTCTGTGCTTATCTAGCATGGTGACTATTGTCTCCTTACTGTTTTATACAGAGCAATGCTCGAAAGGCTTTGGCTTTGCAGTGTGTTATTTAAAGGCAATTTACTTATATGTATATTAAAAGACTTTTCATTCTATAGATATATTACATTTAACATTTACTAAATATATATGAATAAAGTTATTGGATCAATAGTTATAAATAAAAGCAAAAAAATAGTCAATAGTTGTATTATTTAAGAGACTACAATACTATTTGCACAGTAAAAAAAAGTATATATTATATACAATGGAAAAATATAAATTAAATCAGTTTGTAGTCAAAATAAGAGTCATAGATCACATGACCCTATTCTCTTAAGCTTGTAAGTCTCAACAAGCTTTGTGATAAATGCTTAGCCAGAGTCAGCATTTAAAATATCTCCACCAGGAACCCCCCCCCTAAACCGCTGACCATGGTTTGTGCTTTAGCACTCTTCAGAGAGGTGTCAGGGTAGGTTCAGACACTTTATTGATAATAAACTTTACATTATGCATAGAAAGTGTATCTGTAATATAAAAGTGTATTATAGTATTGTTCTCATCTACAGTTTGCACCTAATATTTGATACAAAGTTTTGTTAATTATTATAATCCAATGAACAAAAGAATTTACAAAATAGGAATACATGTTTATCTCTTTGGAATATCACAATAGTTTTTGTTGCATCTGATTAGAATTCTTATCAATAGCGATAATTATTAGAAGCATAGTTTCTTTAAGAGTAAATGTCTGATATTGGTGTTTTTACAGAATCAAAAATTCCAAGAAGTTTATTGCTTAATGATATATACAAAATAAATTGTTCTGTTGATTGTATTTCATTTGTTTGAGAATTGCATTGTTTAAATTTCATTAGTGTTGCTTATATAGTATTTAGAAAAATAATTATAATAATCTCTCATCATTTACTAATTTATTTATTTTAAAAAAAGAATAACATGTCAAGCATTGTTAGCCGAGAGATCATCGCAACTGCCTTGCAAGCAAGTAGTTGTTTGCAGATGGCTGTGGGTTCACATCTTGGCCGATGCTATGACATATGGAAAAAGAATAACATGGTTAGTTGCTCAGAAATTCATGTGATATTCAAATATCCAAGCACCAGTTTAAACATAACAGTTGTATTCAATTAAACAAACTAAGATTAATCCATGGAGAATGATTCAAAAGCCATAGACTATTAAATCTGCAACTCTACTATAAGGTGTTTATTATATGATAAAAGCAAATTAAATTCATTGTATAAATAGCAGTTTTTGCAAATGTTTATCCAAAGAATAAGTACAAATATAAAAAAAAACATGTAAATATTTTGTATGAAAAGAACAACAGTATAGTTTTTTTTTTTTTAAAGTGTCATAGCATCGGCCGGGACAACCTGGGCAACTGCCTGCAAGTGCAAGGCAGTCACACTGATCTCTTGACCATCAATGCAAGACAACAACAGTATAGTTTTTAATAAATTACATCATCTGTGCAGATTGTACAACTTCTAGAACAAACAAACAATTTAAACATTATTAACAATAAAAAGAAAAACCATTTTAATTTATAAAAAAATAATTAATTTTATTCAGATACATGCATATAACATGAAATTTTACAAACAGTGTAAAACAAATTTTGAGAGAAAAAAAATGCATAATATAAGTCTTTAATGCAATGAAAGGTCATGGATCAATTAGCAACTGAGCAAGGTGGTAAAACATTCAGGAAATGGAACTATTGTATGCAACCCCTCACTTGAGTATGCTCAAATAGTACATTCCTTCAGAGTAATTAACCATAGAATTATTATAATAAACACTTTTTCTTTGCTGTCATGAAATAAATTTATTTTTGATCCTGAGGGGGCAGGTGGGTAGGAGAAATAATTTCTATTCTTAATTATGAAAATTTTATCCTAACCAATAATAGAAATTATATATAAAAAATACATGGTAATGCATATTTTTAAAGAATAAAACATCCAGAAAAACAACATAAAACAGAACAAGTACTTATATTTTGTGAATATTATTTTTATGTTTAGAACATGCATAAACACACATAGGGTTTTTGTATTATAGCAGTGCCAAGCAAGATGTATAAAACTATGTCAATCATATTATTTTATTTAAGTCTATTTATTATTTAATGAACCAAAATAAATATTTTTGAATAATGTCAGCACTATCATAGTAGAAGTTTAATTAATTGATTACAAAATCTATGAACATATATCGAAAATAGATGTTACTTTAGTAGTTTATAATTTCATATTTGCATATGCTTATGGAAAACATATTAATACATGTCAATTAGTGGATATTATATTAAACGATAATTATATACATAATTAGTATTATTATTATTATTCTTATTGTAAAGAAATATGAAAAGTTATAAGTCGGAGTAAAGGCTTATGTACTTGTAGATTTTTCTTATTTTAATTTTATTTTAAAATGAAGAAGTATGTAGTTTATCTAAGATGTAACTGTAAATATTGTACATAGTTTTTTTTTTTGTTTAAAGTCTATAATAAATTTTGTTAAACTTGTTTTTGTAAAATTTTGTGTCATATTGATTATCCACATTACAAATACATGATTTCCAGATATTAAACCCAACATAATATTAGCACAGTATGAATATGATTATTTACTTAAGAAATTACAGTGCTTCAGAATATGATTTATTTGAGAAATTTCATTTTACATTATTATTATCATTATGGTCATAAATTAATTCTATAATTTATTACATAGAATGATAATAGCATATAAAAGCGATTTACCCGCTGATGAAGAAGCTGCAAAAACCAAAACAATTAAATGGGCCAAGTACTTTCGAGGTTTTCCCTCATATTCATGGCCAACATAAGTTATAAATCATTTATGTAATGTTGCTAACTAATAAAATATGCAAATGAGAATGCAAATTAATTTGTCCATTTTTTTGAGATAGAAAAACATGTATCGTGTCTATTTATGGCATTGTTATCACTGATAACAAAATACACCTCCTTGATTTTTCTTTTGCAGTCATTGGCTTCAGAGCATACTATCTTGGGGTTGCTGGGTTCAAACACATGGCCAGCCTGCTTCTCATGTTCGAAGAATATTGAGAAGTTATTGTTGTTCTTTTTTGTTCTTCTGTAAGTATAAATGTGTTGAGCAGCTCTATTATGAACAGTGGCCTTGGTTTCCCTGTACTATGTGGTACTGCGTCCAGCCTGAGGGCATGAAATACTGTATACAACTTGGGGTGTCTGAGATGGATCCATTCTATCCTTTGAATTATTAATAAGTCTGTTAGTATTAGGGGGAGTGTGGAAGCCAACCTTAAATTCAGCAGCCAAAGTCTTTATCATCTGTTGTGTAATTCGTTGCCACATATTTTCAGATTATCAGATTATACCACATATTCTATTTGAGATGCCACATGAAAGCTAAAAGATTATATTATTTATTGTTATTATTATTATTGATAGTTACCATAATAGTGAACAGTAGATGAGATTGATAATTATACAACATTGAAGATTATTATTAATTATTATTATTATTATTAGCCAGGTGTAGTTGAGGATGATACAAAATCCCTTATCATACTTGACTACAGAAGATAATAAATTGATTAGAATTATTTTAATGAACCTGAGATTATTATAGTTATATTGTTCATTTGAATAAAGAGATTAGGATTTATTTATTAGCATTATATTAAATTGATTGTTATTATTTTAAAATCGTAAAAATGCTATGAATTTATTATTATTTGAAATAATAGGGGTGAGAGTGTTCTTATGCCATTGAGATTGTATCCTGTGGGATATTGGCTCAATGTAATTCTTTACTGCTTGCACTTCACTTCATTGTCTCATGATTTATTAATATTTTATTTATTTAATTTTATAAACCGAACCATTTATTATTTATTAATCAGTTAGAGCTAATTAAATAGTAGATATTATCATAGAATATCTGTATTATTGATCATATATATTTTAGCAGAGCGTAATGATTTTATCTGAGCTAGTCTAATTTTCCTACCATTATATTTTCCCAGTAGTGAGGGTACAATATATATATATATATGAGCAAAAAATTAATATGGAGATAGATAGTGATTCAGGATTATCATTAATATCACAGAGTATTTGCAAAATATAATTTGAAAATATAAAAAGAATGTTATACTTAAAAAAACTTAAGTAATAGTGACTGATATGAGTAGCAATAGAGTAGAAAAATGTGGCAAAGTAGCTGTACCTACTAAGGTGAATTCTAGAGTAAGATTTC
This sequence comes from Epiperipatus broadwayi, assembly GCA_028023455.1. Lineage (NCBI taxonomy): Eukaryota > Metazoa > Onychophora > Udeonychophora > Euonychophora > Peripatidae > Epiperipatus > Epiperipatus broadwayi. The sequence continues at coordinate 10,059,003 of JAQFVV010000030.1, forward strand.
TACTTCTTTATATTGTGAAGCATTACATTAGTCCTATCTTGGGAAGAAACTAATATAAACTGTTGGAAATTCACATTAACATAATTAAAAGAGTGTAGTTAGAGTTTGAAGTTCAAGCTAAACACCCACAATTATTTACATTAACACCAAGTAGAAGTAAAAACATGGTGGGTCAACATAGGACTTGTAAGAGATGCACAACCAATTGCACGTAAAACCATGTAAAGTCCCATTTGCATTAAAAATCAAAAGCAGAAGAAACAATTCATACGCTGGTCAAATAAGAGTTTTAACATTGATAGAAGTGTCTCTCGGGCCATTCCAGTTGTGGTTATACTGAAGCCAGATGGGACTGCTCACATATGTGAAGACTGCATAACACTTAACAAATACATTAATAAGGGAGCTTACCTTGTACCCAATGTGCTTTACATACTAGCTTTATTACAGAAAGTAAAATATTTTGCTAAAATCCTATTTAAAGTTCATATTCTATCAAATTTCCATGACTAAAATGGCTGAATTATTAAATCTATGCACTTACATAGAATTATTTAAGTGCAAAAAGTATCCTATGGAACAATAGCACCAAAACTATTTGAGGCCAAAATGAATTGCTTGCTCCAATAAATGGAAAGTGTTTTCCTTACTTGGACAATATCTTAATAATTGCAGATAATCTAGTGAAGTGTGTGTGTGTAACAATGAAGTAAAGATAACATGTATGCAGACAATGTTTGCTAAGCATGCATGTAAAACATTATTAATTACACCACTTGAAGATAAGTCTACAATTAGAAATTTTATTTTCTAAAAATAAAATGCTTTAATTTTCATTTACTTATAATTCAACTTAATTCTTTGAAAAACAACTTTGTGAAATTTTATCAAAATATGTTATACAAGCATTAATTTAAAAAATTTACTAATTAAAATAGATAATGGAATTTTATAATTATCAGTACATCTATTGTAATATAAAACATGCTTGTTTTAATTTCAAAATCAGAATTAATAATCTATTAATTAGACCTTTTTAAATGTTTAATATATATATATTTAAAAATTCAAAATTATTTAATCCTTAATTGTTATTCCAGTGTAATATAAAAAATATCTACAAAATTTTTTTTGTCTGTGTTTATTTCTACTTTCCTATCAACTTTATATATATATATGCACACACATTACTATGTGGTTGTATGCTATGAGACACGTAGTCATCTCAATAAATTAACATTTGTCTATTATCGGCCTTTGTTTTCCATGTCTCTTAAACCAAAGTCCTATCCAAATGCATCTATCATCATCAATATATATTCACAAAAGCCATTAGAGATCTTAAAAAAACAAACAGTATTATGAGATGATTATGTTTATATGGTAAAGGTTTTTTTTCTTTTATTTATAAAAATTAATAGAAATAAATAAATTTAAATTGAAATCTCCTGTCTTATATTTATTTGATCTTCATTCTGCTAGACAAAAAGAGAATAATTTTTTACTGGTTCTAATTTTTTAGTTTTGTAGCATCTTGCAATGACCATATAACATCTTTTCCCAATTGAGGGTAAATGAAATATCAGATATATTTATACATTTTAAGCATTTTACATAAAAGATACTATAGATTATAGTATAGACAAGTGCTTTAAAATGCTGGTCGAAGAAGCTGTTAATAGCAAACAATCAAAATGAATTAATCCAGGCTAAGCGCTTTGAGGTGTTATTCCTCATAATACATAGCCAAAACCTTTATTTTCATATATGCACACATTGTAAGAAGTGAATAGTTCAACTCTTACTCTCAGTTGTTATAAAAAAAAATGGTTATAATATATTTCAGAGATTTTGTATCAACTTACTTTTTTTTTTATAATGGCATTTATAAAGTTTATCTTTTATCTAAGAGTAGTGAAGGACCAAAAAATGAAATAAAATATGTGAATTGTATTAAAATGGAATAGAAATAATACTAATGACCAAAATTAAAAATATACGTGAGTATTGTTAGTTATTTACATTTAAATTTTTTCATATGTATATTATATACAATCATTCTAAAATATTTTAGTATAATCACTTACACCATTGTTATTGTTAGAAAAAATAATGTGACTTGTGAAAATTATATATATATAAAGAAAGAAGGAATAACAATATTTTTTTAAATTTTGCTTTATTAAGTGCAGTGACGGAAAATTATCAGAAAACTTTTGCCTTATTAATTTTGCTTTTATCAATGGAAAGATAAATCTCCAATTATGTCTTGCATAATTGACAGGAAAGCAAACCACCTATCTAAGGATTTTTCCATTCTCTCATTCACTTTTTCCATTTTACATCAATGGAACATCCGTGAACATGCTTAGGCAAGGAAGAAAATCGTATGTTTAATCAACTCATCCCAATCTGGAGAAAAAAGAGACCAATATTCGAAACCTGCGAAGCAGCTGTAAAAAGGAAAATATTACAGCTAATCATTTCAAGCATACAAGGAAATATTTAAAAAAATGTTCTAAAGTCAAGCGTCTTCGTTAACTACTTCAAGAAACGATAGTCAAAACATTGAATTAAAAAGGAACTATTAAATAAAATAATGTTTGCTCTCAATATACAAAAGGCGCGGGGGGGGGGATCCATATATATATAATTTGTAAAACATGGTTGATCAACCATAACTTAATTGAGCAAAGTATACAAGTTTCTAACCCTTTTATTGTTTTGCTATATAATATAGGAATTTTGTGCCCACAGATAGGCAGAACCGTAAGGACAGGTAGCTATTATTATTTTTTAAAGCATTGTATGACAATACCCACACATCTATTTATTAAGACATTTAATCTGTATTACAAATCATTAGTATTTATATTAAAACGAAGAATCTATTTATTTTTTTAATTTCCTTTAATATTTTGTTATTAATACAAATTTATTACATTAAGATTAGCATTTATAACTGTGCATTATTTAAGCATATAACAAATTGACTTCATTTTAATACCCATGTAAAGTGATAAATCTTTGAATAATAAATATTACCATCTGCTTTATGAGTTCATTGAAAGCTTAAATAGAGAAGTGGTCATTAACTATCTATTGTTATTTTCATTTTATTGTTGCCTCTCACCTACGTCACAATAAAAAATGAAGTAAATATTTTATTCAAAATTTAACTTCGTTCGATTTTTTTGTGTTATAAATTTATTTCACAAATCCGTCATTTGGTCACGACACAGCATATTAATTTATTAATACGCATGTACTATGCCCTGAGAATATTTAAATGTTTTATGATCATTTGTTTACAATTTGCGGTTACCCATAATCCAACATGTATAAGTGTTAAAAAGAAAACAAATTAAAACACCACAAAAATCTATCTATCTCATGAGTATAGTCTAGATTCGATCAAAGGTACCCTTCGTTTCTGAAGTATACAGTGAACAAGTGATCTTAAGCCTTAGTTAGATTTATTTAATTACAAGTTAGTACAAGGGCTAGCACGAGCACAGACCATTTATAACTATGAATTTAGCTCGGGAATTAAACAAATTTAAAAGAGTCTGCTTACTGATTCTGTACGGTTACAATATATACATACATACATGTGAGAGATTGACAATAACGTTTATCAATATTTAAGGAATACACTTCGATACAGCAGAGATTATTTCAATTATCTTACACATATATATATTTAGGCTACAGCATAAGCGAATACATATATATTCTTTTAATTTAATAAGTGTTAAGATTTGAATGACAGAAAAATGTTAATCAATTTTGCTAAATGTTGCTATCAGAAATAGGTTATTTCGGTAAATACACAAAGAGCCAATTTGAAAAAAAAGCTCCAGGCCTTATAAAAAAAAAGAATATTGGAAAAATAATAAAACAACAACTCTGTCTTATTTATCCTGAAGAGATTTATTTTGAATCAATAAAACAATGAAAATATAAGTGCAATTGCAAAGTAGATAAGTTTTTTAAGAAAATGATTAATAAATATCAAATTTGAAAAAGTAAACTTTATACGAAGATATGTCTCATTCACTCATTTAATAATTTTATGTCCTTAAGTAATCATGCATATTCTAAAAAAAAAATCTTAAAATGAGAAGGAATTGTTTAAACATGTACGTAAATAAAACTACTACACCTTACAATTTCTAGTGTTATATATAGGGGTTTGAACTCGGACTTTCACACAACCCTCAACCATACATACTATCTCATACCGCTGATACACTTGATCACACACATATCGTAAATAATCACCAATATACGTATTTCATACTAAACCAGCACTCATTAACTGGCCCAGATTATCATCTCCACACATATAAGCTCAGCTTATATTAAGAGAGCCAATCTTCATACATTGTTAAAAAACTTTTATCTTTTTTTATTCCACATTTGATAGCAGAATAAATGCTTCTCATCTCATCAGTTAATTCAAGCAAAGGTATTGAAAAATCTGAATGCTTAATCCTGAATCTAATACAAATTGATGATCAAAACATTATAAGGGAAAGACAGTTATAACGGTCAATTATGATCTACAAATTGATCATTTGGTTGACTTCAGAACTTAATGTATATAAAGTGCAAAATGATTTGCATTAGTAGTCTTTTTATTATTCATTTTTAATAATCCAATCTCCCCATAAACCCAAGACTGAAATTTGACTCCTTATTTTGAATATATTTGCTTATCATAAAATAATTATTTTCAATTAAATGTATCTCACTTCTAGAAATTCAAATTTTATATTTATAGACACACATTGCTACATTATTTTTTTCCCCACAGTTTGTTGGTGGTGGCAAGCACATTTCTCTATCTCAAAAATTATATTTTTGGTAAATTTTTATTTATATCCTATTTTTTTTTATGTATATAAATTTTGCTTCTCAGTTCTGTTATTAAATAATGACAAGAAAATCAAACACATTGTAAAATAACATAATATTTATAAATTACAACATTAATTCAGCATATCACTTTGATTTTCATACAAGACCAGATATTCCTATTTTAATACATATTACAGCAAGCCTGATGATTATTTTGCATAGGATAAAATAACTACCATACAATCTATAAAAGGTCATTCGGGAATTGTTTAAGTTATTTCAGATCTTTCATTTTGATTAAATTGAATAACTTTTGACATTGAATAAATTAAACATGGATCAAAAGTTTTACTCTCCTCACATCATCATCATCAACCATTATCAATCCACTGCAAAATGAAGGTCTCTCCAAGTTCAATCCATCTATGATCTTTAGCTTCTCTTTTCCACAACACCACTGCACACTTTCTTATTTCATCCATCCATCTCACATGTGGTCTCTTTCTGGGTCTTTTACAATCTCTTGGAATCCAGTTTAAGATTTCAATTGTCCATCTATTATCATCTCTTCTAGCAATATGTCCAGCCCAACTCCACTTCAGTCTTTTAATTTTTTCAATGAGGTCAGTAAGACCTGTTTGTTCTCTTACCCATATATTGCATTTTCGATCTCTTCTTGTTACTCCCAACATGCATCACTCCTGATATACCCAATCATTAGTGTCAATTTTAGACTTCATCATTCATTTCTGGAGTAAAATTAATAGGTTAAAAAGTTTCTACATTCTTGGACATGTTATGTAGTAGTTTTCTGTTTCTAAGATTTTTGTAATTCTGAAGGAACTTTACTTTGTAGATACATTTGGATTGTCATGCCATTTACATTTGATAAAACAATAAAGTTTTATAAATTTGGACTAATTTTTTCAAAATATGTACATGTATTTTAATATTAGCATACTTTTATTATCATTAAAGTATTCTGTCTGTGCACATATATGTTTTGAAATATAAAGTAATCTAGATAAAATTTCAGTTATGATGTAACCAAGGCAACAGCAAATCAAAACTACTTATGCAAGCTGAAACCATATGAAGTAATAATATGAATTACAATAAGCCAAAAAGTTGAATATTTTGGCTTATATATGGTTCAGAGAAATATTATTGTTATTTTAGATCATGTGATTTCAGTCCGAACTGCCGGTTTTGAATGATTAAGGCCAGTTTATATCAGAACTGACATTTTATCTAGATTAGGATATAAAAAATTTATTATTATATTTCAATATCCATAAATCTTTGAAAATCATTATACTTATAAGAAAAAATACAGTACTAGACTTTCTCTCATCTTTTGAGTATCTTCATTAATTCAACAGCTGGAATGACTTCATTTGCCTGTTACCTCTGATTCTTTTTAAAGACTTAATCTTGTTTTTAATGTATGATGAAGTTTATTTAATTAACAGATAATGCAAGTCTGAATTTAACAATGATCTTAAAGTTGAAGTGTTTTTTAATTTATATCTATATTTAATATAGACAGTGTACAAATAGTTCAAACAAGCTCTTAATTGATAAGTGCGGTAAGGGGATAAGAACATTCCAGATAGAGATTTTAAATATTTTCTCTTACTGCACTTATCAATTAAGAGCTTGTTTGAGCTATTGGTATGCCCTCTATATTACATATTTGTAAATACAAGCTTATAAAAGCAATGTCATGCTATATATGACTTGCGTTATTGATTATTATATCTAAATTATAACTTTATAGTTATGACTGCAATTACCTAATATAACTTAAAAAACTACAAATTTTATTGATTTTATTTTTATAGTTAAGCAAATATATTAATCACTATCATTGGTTAAATAGAAAATAATACAATCAATATTATATCCAAAAGACTATCAGATTAATGCTCAAGAGAAAAATATTATTTTATAAAAGATTTTAAAAATGTCTTCCCAAGCAGATTTTCTAAATCAATGTTTATATAAAAATATGTATGTTTACATTTTTGTCATTTTTCTTATTATGGAAAAACACTATTGAATTGTATAAACAAATAGAGATACACACACTATAAACAAATACTTTGATAAAGAAATATAAAATAGTATCATAACATCTGGTATTACAACACAGAATATTTAAAGAGAAGTAATTATATTTAAGATTGTATTTTATTTTAAGAATAGAACAAACAGTTCTTATATTTGTGTACATGCTTGAAAGTTTATGTATTTTAGATTTAGGAAAATTAGTTTGCTTGGTTTTAAAAGGATATTTATTTAATAATATAATTTATTAAAAGGTCAATTTAAAATTAATTAAAATAAATATCTAAGAATTTTTGTTATAGGTTATTTATTTTAAATAAATGACTGTAAAATTATTTTAAACCCAGAAGCAAAATGAAGCAATTAAAAAGTTTAAAATTATTATTAGTATTTCTTTTTTTCATTTTGAAGAGTGTTCATAAAAATTACCACATTAATTCAAAATCAGACAGCATCTATAGTCTGCATTTTAAGTAACTGTGGCAATTTATCCAAATTTTCCCAGAAAAATAATTTATTTGATGCCAATGCATAATGGAAAATATGAGACAACCCAGACTTTAGCTGATCAACAGATATACATACTGGTAATTTGAAAAAACAGCCAATCTACACAAAATTTTATTGCATTCAAAATCTAAGGGAGTTAAAACTTTGAAATAGCCACTTGGTCAAGTAGACTAATGCAGTTTAGGCATTTTGCTTTAGTTTGGCAAAAATGTCTTCTTATCAGACTAAGAAAAGAATAAACAACAATAAAATAGACAAGAAACGATCACTGATTATTATTTCAAGAAAATCTCATTTATTGCAGTCAACTGATAATGAAGATTTGATAATTTTTCTCATGGAATACTGTTTAACAACTTCAATTAAATTGCTGGTCTTTTCATTTTAATGTAATGGCAAATAGCTGATATATTTATAAAATTACATCTATCAACTTCAGTCAAATCACTTGTATCTACTGAAAATAATGGAGAAACAATTTTTCACTTCAAAAGGTACTAATATTTTGTCTCAATGTCATAGATTATCTCATCATAAATTATTGAAAGAAAAATTTTAAATAGTAATTTTCAATTCAAATATACCATCATAAGGTTCTGGTGCTTGGAGAAATAATGAACTTTAATTAAAACACAAGGCAATCAATATGTTTATGGATTATAGCCTACTTACTTGATCATATATAATATATATAACCTGAACTATTTAATAATAAGAATTTAATATCTATAAACTCATGGATTAATAAAATACTTCAAAGACGAGAAGTTCTAAATGCCAATCCTTTGGATATAATGTTATGTCTTTATAAATGGTGTAAATTGCTTTGTATAGTAAACTTTCACTTCCAGTACTTTAAGAAATAGATAATAAATTATAAATGCCAAATATTTAATACCACTAATGGATTATGGATTATAAAGTGCAAATATTGAATATTAGAAAAAACCAAACATATCAGCAATCCTTAAAATGGATTAATGTGTTAAATATAATGCACATTGAATTAACAAATGTGCTTAAAGGACTTTATTAATATGGATATTGCATTCCAGTAAGGATTAAATTACAAAAAGAAATTTTATTGTACTTTACATCATCTTTGATGCTTTTATTAAAATGTTTCCATGATTTTCCAAAAACACTGAAATAATTATACAAGTATAAATATTTCATTGGGATAAATTTTAATCATTATAGCCATTGGAGTATAAATTGAATGATTATTTAGTTATTATTATTATTAGTGTAATAAAAAAATATAAAAGTTCTCCAGATATTATTATATGAATGTATAGATATTTTTATTAGTTTTATTATTTATGATTTCAGATATAATTAAATGTAAGATTTACATTAGGACTAGGTTGTATTTAGGTAACTAACTCTTAAACTTATATAAATTTTGCTATATATCTTAAGTTTCAACCACAAATTTAAAAGGAGTTTATCATCTTTACTTAGATAATTAGGTCTATAAGGAATATTTTATGCATTGCTTCTATGTGTTAGTACTAATTTTTAAAGTGTTATGGTATGCAATAAGGCATTCTAAAGATACCAAGTATGTTTTTTGTTAATAGTGTTACTCCTAATGATTAACCTTCAAATGAGTTCAGTAAAGTATCTTTAGGTATAATAAATAAGCCATATATTTTAAATATCATTTAGAAGTGATAAGCAATAATTTCATTTGTTTCTTTTTAAAAGAGTAAAAACTTCTCCAATATGATTAAACAAGATTGATTAATAATTAATTAGTTATTGAAACGAACTGAGTAAGGACAGCATAAAACGTTTATTATGATGATTATTATTCCCCAGTATTTAAATTGAGGATTTACTTTTAAATAATATGCAACCTAATCCGAATGAGTATTAGTGGGTTTGCAACGCTGAATGATGAAACACTTTCATGCCCCAAGCTTAGATTCAATTTAAAGAATAAATATTAATATTTATTGGGCATTTTATATAATTTTCTATAATCAATTGTTTGTCATTATTTGTTTATAATTTATTTTATATTGTATAATAAAGCAATTGTTCATTTTAATATTTCCCTTTTGTCGTTATTAAAGAAACATCGTCACGGCATATTTATGAAATAAAGGTCTTATTTTAGGATATTAGATTACACATAAATCTATTTGGATTGGATACATCATTATTGTTACTGTTGCTATCTGAAATACAAAAGAACAGGGTAAGATGATATACGTAAAATTCTCTTTTACATTATTGTATCTTAAGATAAATGAATAAACTTTACATACCTACATTCATTTTTCTTATTCTATGTAAATGATTATAATTGATTTGTAACCCTGATATAAATCATCAGTCAACATTATATTTAAAATTGCTAGCCTTAGTAAATCAATTCATACTTTTCATTAAGAAACATTATATTAGAAAATATTTATGTAAAACTTATTAAGAGTAGTATCACAAATATATTGTAATACTCTGAAAAAATTATTCATTTCAAATTTTACCTATTATTAAAGTATAAAATAGCATTAACATTTACTTGATGTGGAAGTAGGACATATATGCATTGCAAGCTAGTTTGGTGAACACACTTCCACATAGAACATCTTTCTCAATCTCAAAATTTGGGATTCAAACCTCTTTTTCTGGTTATAATATATATATAATTTGTAATTTGATTATGTAATATAATGCGTTCTATGAAAATAATGATCCTATATTCTTTGATTATTTTATTACATTACAGATATGGTAAATTATGAACAAATTTGAGCCTAAACCTTTGGCTATTCTTGTTGTAAGGCTATTCAAATTGAACTACATATTTTTTTAATAAAGTAATTTCATATTATTGTCCAATTCTTTTTTGTTCTACAAAAAATCACAAATAATAGCAAAATGTAAAAATCAGATTTTGGAATTATTTTCAGTTATAAATTAAATTTAAAAACAGTCATTTGAAATATTCGTTCATTCCTTTTCATGGCTTTACATGCGTTATTAGTTCCAAAAAATGTTAAGCATCTAAAACTTTAAAAATGAGAAAATTTTGGCCAATAATTGTTAAAAAACACAACACCTAAGCAAAAAAATATATAATATAATTTTCTTCCTCCTTTTTTTATGTATTGATTTCTATATTTACATATGATACCATTTCCACATTTTTTATACACTTAACAATATTATTTTTTATACCAAAACTTTACTCTTACAGTTTCGAGTCCTGCAGTCATCATCAGTCAAAACTGTAAGAGTAAAGTTTTGGTGTAAAAAATAGTATTGTTAAGTGTTTAAGAAAGTTGGAAATGGTATCAATAAAATATGTGTGTGTATCGTAATAGCCTTTAAACAGTCAACAGAAAAGTAAAGGCTAACAATTTTCCATTGAAAAATAATGAAAGAGAATGTATTGATTATTAAATTTGATAGTTGATAGAAAATGAAGGTTTAGCAATTTTTTTATCTCCGTTTTATTACCTACCTCAGATTAATAAAAATTTATAATAAAAAAACTCCACCATTAAAAACAAATGTAATCACAAGGAATATTAATTCCAAAAATACAGAGATAGGTTAATGAAATATATAACCTAAATGCATTTTCATGCTGAATTCTCTTGTCAAAGGTAGTAGTTATAAAATTTAAAAAACAACAAAAACATTACATAAACCCAATCACCACATAGAAGTTACAAAATTGTCATTCTATTGTACATATTCCTAACAGTACTTAAGTATACACTATTGGATTTACTATTCATCACAAAGTTACAGTTATTAATAAATAAAGCCTTTTTAATTTTACATATCCTATCATTATACTCCCTGCAAACCATTTTTCTTACTAGGATTGAAAACATGATCAAATAACTGTCCATGATCCATAAATGCTGATGACATTTAAAGCTGTTATAATATATATGTTGTTTAAGTCCTACATTAATGTTTGCCCTGAATTCCACATAGTAAACATAGACAATTATGTCCCTGACAATTAAAAAATGCTAGGATGTTCCTTAGGATCAATTTTATATTGTTAATGAAATAATTTAATATAATAGATGAACAAAAACATTACATTCTTTATCATATATTTTATTTATATGGCGCCAAGTTTTAAGTTGTAATAATAATAATAGATTACTCTACTGCACATGTGCTTTACAGATCGAACGCTTTTTAATGAATACACTCCTTTCCAAATACAAAATAAAGTCTTTTTAAAAGATAGAATGAATCACTCTGTCTTTTACAATTTCTTCACATTTGAAAAAAATGGTTTGCAAGGAATGCAATGATAGAAAATATAAAATTAAAAAGGCTTGATTTATTAGTAACTTTGTTATGAATAAAAAGTCCAATAGAGTGCAATTAAGTATTATTTTGAAAATGTATAATTAAAGTAACAATTTCGTAACTTCTGTATGGTGATTTGATGTACATAATGTTTTTTTTATATTTATTTTATAACTATTATTTTTGACAAGACAGTTCAGCACTAAAAATAAATTTATTATTATATATTTTATTAACTACTGTTAATCTCCATATTTTCTGAATTTCCTTATGAATACTTAAGATTGATTAAATATTATTCCTTGGCCAGTAGTTGAAGAACTAAATGAATTGACTGTGGACCACCTGATTGAATAAAACTTTTTAAGCCTCCATGAACCTTGGAGGAAAAAATAAAATTATATTTGGCTTGGATTCAAAGTCCAGATCCTGAGTATAACAGGCAGATGAGACCAATGACTATATCACGAGATACGTATATATATGTAAGATTTAAGCTATAAGTCATTTATATATACTGTATTTCAAAAAAAGGAATATGGAAAATAAAAAACAAATTTATGATTGACAATAAAAGTTTAAATCAAAAAAAATTAAAAGGTCAACTTCTTTAACATTTTCAATTTAATCCTTTTATCTGTATCTGGAGAAAACGTGTCATTATGCATTTTAAAATATTGATAATTTGAAATATGAATTTTTTCTACAGTACAGGCTTTTTTCATACATGGACTTCTATAAGTAATATATAGAGAGGTTGAACTCAGACTTTCACATGACCCTCAATCATCCATGATATCTCATACCGCTGACAGACTTGGTCACACACATGTCAAATAGATAAATAATCACCAATGTATGTATTTCATACTAAACCAGCACTCATCAGTTGGTCCAGATTATCATCTCCATACATATATGCAATCAATGCTCAGCTTATATTAAGATAGCCAATCTTCATACTGTAATGGGCAGGCTGCTAACCACTCCATTCCACAACTCTTCAGCTGTCCATTTCATTGAAAATCTGATGATGCCTTATAAATCTAGAAATGACTAAATTTAAATAAATGTTAAATAAATGTAGAAATCCTAAAGATCATAAAAATTAAAAATTTAAAGGTTTAACAAAAAATAGTTCTGTTAAATTCTATTAAAATATAGTTAATTTTTATATAAGAAAAAGTTTTATATCTGTTTATAACTTGACTAATCTGATTTATAAATGTGTAGATAGTTATATTTGTTATAAAAAGACAATAATATCAGTAACATAAACTATAAAAAAACATGACTAACTACTTTAATATTACGTTGTTCCTATTACTAGTACATAGAGATTAAAATAGGCTTGCTGGTGAGTTAAAATATCTGATTTAATTATGCCATCCTTATACAGGTCTCCAAACAAAATCATTTTAACTTGTTGTTTATCAAATATTATGCATTATTCCTAAGTAGGTTCTGTAGAACCATGGAAAATCATATATTTCGCTACTGTAAGAAAATTTTATATACTTATAATGTTATTAGTCTTAATATTATTGAGAATTTTATTCAATCTCTAGATGATTTCTGTTGCTGCTGTTAGTTATTTAGTTTTTTATTACTTCTGATGATCCAGTGAAGATCACCAAGAAGTGTATTTTTGAAGCTATTCAATAACTTACTATAGAATATTAGATCTTCATGATATACTGGTTATCATATATATATATATATTGTAACGGAATATATGCCGTTACATTATTTTAAAATGAAAATAAAAAGATCGTAAATAAAAATTGATTTATTAAAAAGAAAAAAACTTAAAAACTGAAAATTAAAAGTTGTTGAATATATATATATTGTCGAGCAGATGGAAAACTTAAACTATTTTAAGAAAAAGTATTTGAAAGTATTTTTTTTTTGTAAAAAAGTAAAAATATAAAGATTGATATTTTAAAAATAGAAATAATGTTGATTTCTATAATCTTAGAAAATGGAAATGATTGTTTTATTAATTAAATGATTGTTCAAAAGCAAACTAGCCCTTGAAGCATTTAAAATAAATTAAATGGTCAGATAAGAGAATACAAAGAAATTAAATGACCAATGCAAGCACGAAAATGACAGCATGGACCATAACTGAAACAGGAGAGGATTAGTGACGTCTTGCTTGTTGAATCCCAAGATCTAATGATAAGAGGCTAAGAAAAATATAAAAGCCAAATGATTATTATAATTCTTATCTGAGAGCTGATTATAAATATGTCATTATAACTAGCTATATTGCAGATTTTCATGATGTGGAAGTCTGCAATAGATTTAATTTTCCGGACAACCAGCTGAGGCCTATTGATGACAGTTCCTGACCAAATGCATGGCAAGTTGCAGTTTCATTTCAAAGAAGGACAAAATCTATGAAAGTGATCATGAAGATGGACTTCTAAATCTGCTAAATCTGTAAAGTATGAACTCTTGTGTCTATCTAATAAGAACTTTCCTAAAATCGCAATTAATTAATAGCTGAAAATAAGAACTCTTGTCTGACTTAAAAAAGCAAATTCAATTGTTAATAATTTTTTTTTATGCAGATGTTTAAGCAATCATTTCCATTTCATTTTTTTTTTGTGTGTGTATTATGTTTTAACTAAAATGTATTAAATTTAAAGTTGGGTGTAGATAGCTGCATGAATAAAGATTAATAACTATGTTTAAATTCGTTTATGCTTAGTTTAAGGGATTTTAATTTCAGGCTATTTGTTTTGTAGTTAGGGCAATGCTTACGGAGGGATATGTGGGTGTTTATATCAATGTAATATGAAGCGTGTTTAGCATACAGGGCAACGTGCCCATCTGAATGCATGACCCCAAAGAGGCAGTCATATCATTGAAATGGTCACAGATGTACTACCTGCGCCATTGATCCCTTCTAGCTCTATGGACAGGGATTTATAAGATGGCAGAAAGACCACTCTCCCCCATACGTAGCACTCTTAAAAAAATTATATACATGATTCCTTAGTCCAGATGCACTTTCCTACTCTGGACACGGATCATTTCCTTCAAATAATATCACGCTGTCAGATGCACATTCCTGTCAGCATGGTTTTATGCTAGCATCTTCATATTACATTGGTTGCAAATATATATCTGGAAGCTGACATTGGGTTGACTACGAACTTTTAGTCTGAGATTGAATGAATGTTTTGATAAGTTTTTAAGTGGAAAATATCTATGTAGACTATCTATGTTCGACATGCTAAAGTAAAATATAATTTAAATATCCATCTATGCGGTCTATTTAAATAGTAATTTGAATTTAAATTTAAAAAAATTATTAATGTTAAAATCTAAAAATAAATTTATTCCTCAATTTTAAATGTGCCTTAATAAAAATCTATTTGTGTGTTAATTACTGGCAGTGGCTTCTTTTATTTTATTGTTCTAAATATTTAATATATATTTTGAGAATATAAATCTATTAAAACTTATAAAAATGTTTAAATCTCTGCTACTCTATGAGCTAGTGACATTGGGCAAACGGTCAGAATAATATATATAAAAAAAATTTTGAATCTTAACTTACACATCTGCCTACTATATAAATTTTTCTAGGGTGAAATGCCTAAATGGTGCCCTTGTAGTGCGGATATGTTAAGACTCTTCAGTGACCATTAATATATATATATCATAGCCATGATCTGGGAAATCAAATCCATATGAAACTTGGAATATTTAATCAAATAGCTGAGAATTTTCAATCAAGCTTCCATATTTTGTTCAGTAAATGGATCACCAGTAATTATTAACTAGAGAGTAATGCACACACAAAAAAAAAACCAATATCCCTTCATCATTTGGCAGTAGTCTAGCCTAATGAGTAATACCTTCAATATTTTTTGTGATTTTTTGTTCTACAATGGCTTTTTTTTAGGTTTTTTTTACTTAGACCATTCCCTATCCATTAATAGTAGTGATTCTGAACACTATTAATTTTTTTCCCACATACTCTTGAAATCCATGAAGAAAAACATCATAAAAGACAAATGACCCCCAAGATGCAGTTAGTGCTGACTTAATACTCATCAGTGGACCCAGGTAATTTGTCTTTTATGATATCTTTATACATGTGTTTCAAAAGTGGGTGGCAAAGTTGAGGTTATTTAGTATATTTATAAAAAATATTGTACATGTAAAAACAGAAATGAAGTTGAATTATTCCATGTGTGTGTGTGTGTGTGTTTAATTAAAAAAACAGATATATTATTCTTTAACTGAGGTTTGAAGTTTATATCTGGGTAGAGATAATCTCTGGTTTAATAAATGATTAGTGATAATCATTAATGTATTTATCTAGAGTGAATTATGTAAAAGTTGTGGGTGGAGTAAATGTGACACTTATAAATCAAAATTTAACAATTTATTTTTTTATTTTACGTGGATAAATATGTTTATTAGATTTTTAAGTTTTGAAAAATTATAATAGTAACTGGATAATGTGTTCATGTAGGTTTCTGGATGTTAATTTTTTTAGATAGGATATCTGATTTAACTTTAAGGTGATCCCTATCTGAAATTGTTTTGCTTTTCCAGCTGATAATTTTTGTTTTAAGCAACAACAGTCAGTTTTTCTGAGTACTTTATTATCATTTTAATTTACTTAGAAGGCCTTCTTATTCTCTTTCTTTATATTACTAAATAGTAAGTAACGAAAACAAATTTTTTAAACATCATGAATCTTCAAACTAATAATTATTCTTATCCTTTTCAGAATAATATTAGCATTAATTTTTTCATCTGATTTCGTCCAAAATTTAGACTTGAACTTAATTTTTATTCAAATCTTTCTAGAAAACAACAACTTATATACACGATTCTATTTTAAAAGAATTGATGAAATAACAATATTTCTAGCAAATTAGCTCTTCCTTTGTTTAATTAGTAGAACCATTTTGACAACAAATATAATATAATACATAAAATGCAAGAATTCAGTTTACAATATAACAATATTAAGATAATTTCCTTCAACTCACTTTTTTTTCTTTTTTAGCAACTGGATAGTATAAATATAAGATTTTCTTAAATTGATTAAATATTTACGTCATATCTGATCTTGCCTTCAGAAGTGAATTACTCCAGATTCCTTCCTTATCTGATTGGATCAAGCACTCATTGCTGCTAATCAATGTTAAACATGTGTATAACCAACATATAAAAATAGCCAAAGGCTAAAACATAAGTATGGCCAATGTGTAAACATGTGGATAAAGCTACCATTGGTTAGTACAGACCAATAGGCAATGATACTATCAGAATCCGATTGCTGCCAGTAAGGTAGGTGATTTGGCAATAAATAGTCAGCTTTTTTGAGGGCAAGTCATAGAAGTATAAGAGGAAAGAGAGAGAATGTCCGTCTAACCTGAATGACTGAATGTGCTCTCAATTGAAACTACTTCCAACAGTGAAGGTGTTTATACTATAGACATTCCCAAATATCTCTATGCAGTAAGGCAAGTCCATGACAGGACTGGAAGCTGCTAAGATTACGGCCAACTCAAGGCAATCTGTCCAGTACAGCCGAAAAGTCTTGACTAGAACTCATAAGGCAAGCTAATATATACAGCTGGAAGTGAGTCCATCAATATCAGCACAGTATTAACTACGTTTATCTATGTATTGAGTGCTCATATTTTTATTGATATCACTGTTGGTTTGAGCCTGAAACCTGCAACTCAGACCAAACATAATAGACAATATATGTCTTATATTATTATATATATAATAAAAATAGTATTTTACATATATTAATGTAAATTAAAATTTACTTTTTAATTAAATTTGATTCATTTCTTTGAACAAATATCTTAATAAAATCTTACAATCTAAAACTGCTATGAAAGAATCATTTAATTCTAAAACTATTCTTTACCATTTTCAGATAAGTCCACTAATTTCTTTAACATGATCTCATTTTCAGATGCTTTTTGATGCAAAATTGTTGCTTTACTGTTGTTTCTTTCTAACAGGAAAAATATTTTTTATAATATTTCAAACTGATGTCCCTTATAAAATCTTCTTCAATACCACATTAATAATGCTCTGAAAAAACAACAGCTGACACTGGAAGTATATTAAGTTCTTTTCTTGAAAGCAACTATAATAATTAGTCAATAAAGTACCCTGATCAAGTGAAAACACTTGGATCATCAGTGTAATTATAAATATGCGAAGACGGTATAAAGAAAAGCTTTCATAAAGACCGGTTTTTTAAAAAATAAACATGTTCTTAGCCGACTATGAATAAAAAAACGGAGAAAGCTTTTCTCTATACGGTCTTCGTATATTTATGATTACATTAGCCCGGGTTAAAACTTATACTTTTATAATTGATCTTCAGTGGTAGTTTGCTATTACTTGTAATCTTTTTAATATAGTTTATTCTAGAATTTTAATTTTAGAGTTACATCATAAACTGTAACCACATCAATTAAATATGTTTTTAACAACAAAAAAAAGATGCTTCAAATACGGCATTTGACTGATTGCATTAAAATTCAACTGATAATTGTGAAAAAAATTTTAAAATAAGTTTTAGAAACTGCCAATAGGTGACAGTAGTGTATAAATGTAGATGGGGAGATAAAATGGGTCTGTAAAATTAATGATAAGCAAGTTATTTACAAATGTAATGGGAAAAAAAAGAGTCAAAAGAATTGATAAAGGAGGAGATATGAAAAAAGAAATTGTTAAAATTTGATATTTGAATATGCAAAGTGATAGGATACCAGAAAAGTGGCTGGAATTAAACAAAGTTAAAAACGAAGAGCTTGAGGTATTAGCAATAATGGAAACACATCTAAGAGAAGAACTTATACTGGAAGACATTGTATGGCAGAGTATAAATAGAGAAGACAAAGAAGAAAGGGGTGATGGTATAGGAGTTATATCAAAAAAAATTTAAATACTGTTAAGTGTCAAGAACATTTGTGGTTTGAGATGAGGTTAGGAAGACAAGAATGAATGGTGTCTGTAGTGTATATAGCCACTGGAGATAGTCAAACTATAAAGGGGTGGAGCAATAGCATATATTAATTCCTAGTTAAGTATATATAGTTTTGAAAAAAAAGGAGGGAAGAAAATAATGGTTATAGGGGATATGAATGGACATATTGAAGAAATTGATGAAATAGATAATAAAAATGGACAGCTTTTGAAGAATTTTTGTCAGAGAGTGAATTTGAGCATTGGAAATTTATCAAATATTTATGAGGGACAATACACATGGTCTAGAAATAATATATTTCACACAATAGATTGTGTATTAGTAGTGAAAGAGGGAATGAATAAAGTACGAAAAATGATAATGAAGAGAGAGTATGCAATAGTGATCATAATTTCTTTACAATAGAAATGATTAGTAATGTGATAAAAATAGTAATAAAAGTAGAAAGGATAGAGAAAGATGTGGATGCAGAATGAATGATAAGAATAAGTTAGAAGAATATAGAATAAAAGTAGAAAAAATCATGGAAGAGTTTGTTGGGGATGAATATGAGGACTGGTGTGGTGAAATAGAAAAAAAAAGGGAAATAGGGCTTTAGGGGAGAATATTCAGTAGAATAAAAGTAATAAAAATGTGAGAGTTAGTAAAAGTGTAAAAGAGAGGGGAAAGCTTGCAGAAAATATAAGTGTGCTATTAAAAATAAAGAAAGTGAAAAAGATGTCAATGTTAAATGGGAAAAGTATTTTTTAAAAAATAAGTTGGCTATAGTAAACAATTATAGAAAGAGAATGAAATTAAATAGTAAATTGTTGGAGGACATTAATAAAAAAGGAAAAGATGGGAGTAAATAAATTTGGAAATATACTAAAAGAAGTAATGTAGGGGAGAGAGAAATAATATTACTAGATGATGAGGGAATAGAGTATAGCTCTAGAGAAGAATTAGAGACAATCTTAAATATGTAATGAATATGGAAAAGATGTTATACATGAAGGACAGAATATGAAAGCATATAGTAATGAAAATATTAGATTTACAGAAAATGAATTGAATGAGGCAGGAAAGAAATTGAAAAATGGAAAGGCAAGAGGTTTTGATGGATGGGTAGCAGAGACAGTGATAAATTTAGGAAATGGGAAAAAATAAACCTACTATTAAGATGGCACAGAAGAGAGAATTTCCAGATAGCTGGAATAATAAAAAAGTAAGATTACTACTTAAAGAAAAGAGTAAGGATCATAGAAAATTAAATAATTATAGATCGATAGCAGTAACGTCAGTGTTATATAAAGTTTTCGCATATATGGTGGCTGGAAGAGTTGCAAAAGGGATGGAAAAAAATAATATAATGGGAGAAATGCAAGGAGGTTTTCAATCAGATAGGCATATAGGAAATAGTTTATTTGTAGTTACACAACTTATAGATATGGTAGACAGTTATATATGGTTTTTATTAATATAGAGAAAGCATATGATAGAGGAAATAAAAATAGATTATGGTTAAGTTTGGTAAATTTGGGAATGAATGGAGCTTTAGTGGATCTTATTAAGAGATTGTATGAAAATAATTACTATATATATCAAATTAGGAAATATAGAATCAGTTAAGATTAAAAATGGGGTGGGACTAAGCCAAGATGTCCTATGTCGTGTATTTTGTTTTATATGAGAGAAATGGGGATAGCAATAGAAAGACTAAGAAAAGGGGTAGAGATATCATTAATAGGTGACAAGGAAGTATATACATTATTGGGTCTTTTATTTACAGATCACATCTTCTTGTACACAGAAAGTAGGAAAGATATGGAAGTTATGCTGAAGACATGTGCAAGGGTGAATAAAGAGATGGGGATTAAATTTAGTGAAGAAAAATGATGATAGATGCTGGGGAAAAGAGAAGAGAAAGAATTTTAATTGGGGGATATAAAGTTAAATGTGGTAAATATGAATAACTATTTGGGAATCATCTTAAGTAATCAGAGAAATTGCTTGGATGAATGGAAGAAAAAATAGATAAATAAAGCAAAGAAAAGAAAGGGATTGATAAAGAAATTAACAGTGTTTTCATATAATAAATATGATGTAGCTAGAATTGTATGGAAGGGAGTGGCAGTAACAGGGTTAACATATGATAACAATGCATTAGTAAAGGGGTGTTAGATTACTTAGAAAAAGTGCAAAGAGAAGTATGAAGACATTATTAGCTGCAGATATGTGGACAGCAAAGGAGGCAATTCAAGAAAAAATGGGATGGTCAAGTTTTTATATGAGAGATTCAAAAAGCAAAATGAAAATGTTCAGTAGATTGCAATTTATGAATAATAAGAGAATAGCCAAAATAGCATTTAATTGGGTTATGAATAAAGGACAGGCAACAAGATGGGTAAAAAAAATAATGTGGTATGCAGAAGATTTGGATAAAGAATTTATGTCAGTATACTTATATAAAAGATGGAATGATTGTGTTAGGAGAATTATTGAGTGTTATAGTGGTAAGGAATGGGATAGAAAAATAGATGCATTAACAAAAAATAGGAATTGAAGAACTAGTATGGAGAGTAAAAAGTAAACAGAATATTGGGTATGAGTTAATTTATGATAATAGTAAGGAAAGTAATTTACTGTTTAAGGCTTGAACAGGATCTTTAGCAAGAAGGGATTATACATATAAATGGAAAAATATGGGTGATTTAGTCTGCAAATTATGTAAAGAAGGCATAGACAATATTAGGCATATGTTAACTGAATGTAAATGCCTGCAAACAGAAAGGGTACAAATATGAAGTTGGGGAAGAATAAATATAAGCAAAGTGAATACACAAAAAGTGGGTTCTTGGTTTTGAAAAAGATAATGGGATCTAGATATAAAGGCTATAGAGTGGAGACAAAGATGTTATGAAAATGGGATGGAGCAGGATAAGATAAGGTGGATAACAGGTTTCTCTGGGCATAGTGGCTCAGAGATGACTGACTCTGAAAAGGAGAAACTACAATGCATCACATCATATGATATTGCATCTTATTTGAGAATTATTGGTGTGTTATAACTAATTGTGTGAAATATTAGCATAAAATAGTTGAGTATTACATTATACTATATTAAAAATTTGTCAAAAAAAAATTGACTTGGATTTTTATGATAACCACGAAAATTAATATTTTATTCATAGTTGTTAGAGCAAAATAGTTTAAAAAAATATTAGAAGGTCATAGAAATCTAAATATTTACTTTTAATCAACAGAAGAATTTATTAAAACAAAGATATATAAAAGAACTCATTAAAGTTAATTATGCAGCTCTAAAATTGAGATGCAAAAATAAATTATATCGATAAATCACGTTAATTTTTAGCTTACAATTCTTGATAAAATCTATAGTAAAATTGATTAATTGATGATTGGTAGATGTATAACTGCATTTAAACCCTAGATTTTATAAAGACAAAGGTCAGATACGAGATAAAAATTTAAATGATAAAACATCTATTACTCACTGATTAGTCAAGTTTATTATAGATGGCAGTAGAGGAGAGAAGGGCTTTTGTTTTATTTATAAATTATATTAAGATGATAGCAAACACTACCGAATTGCTTCCTTATTATAATGATCAAAAAGCTTGATCAAAGTACAGTTCTTTACTTCCTTTTGGGAAAACAGTTTAACATACATACACATGGAATAATTCACCTCAATTTCTCTCATACCATATATAATGCCTTTTATGGTCGTACTTCATCACACATTCTTGAATATATTTTACTTATTAATGGTAAATCAAATGTTAAAATTCAATTCAATTCTCCAATATAGAGTCAGGCAAAAGATAGCACTTAAATAAAATATTCAAATTGCGTTTCGTTATGAAAGGTAAATTTATGAATTCTATTTAAATTACAAGTTTTGATATTAACAAAGTTATGGCATAATTATTATTCTGAATCAATAGTTTTAAAAGAAAAGATATTTTATTGAAAGTTTAGTAAATCATATAATGGACCTAAAATGGTAATATGAAATTTCTATGATCAAAAACAAACTTATGAGTCTTATACAATTTTGTAGAGAATGTTTTAATATTAATAAAATCCGTCTATTTGGAAATGAGTAGAAACATTTTAATTCCGAGAAGAAAAAAGAATGGAGAGAGTTTAAAAAAAACTGCTCTAAAAATGTTTTTTGTAATGAATATACAAATCAACCTGTGAACCACAACAAATACGTCCACTTATAAAAGATGCTCATCTGCTTCTTCTGTTTACGTGATATTTTACATTGTTGTCTTTTAATTTTTTCCACAGAATTTTTTTCTTTGTGAAATACTTCAATACATTATAACTCCCCTATGTATTCTATTTTCTGCCATATAATTCCCACTAGAAACAACGATGTAGCTTAAAAATATGGAGATTCTAGATCATACTTCACTTAATGTAATTGGATGAGACAAGGAAGGAAAAAATTACTACTTATGAATAATTAAGAATTATTTCTTAAGCATAGTACTCCAGTGACTAATTTCTATACTAATCGTCAAGAAACTTATGATTAATAATTATATATATATATTCTTTACTAACATTATTTTGTCATTTCAAATTTCAACCATTATCAATCCATCGCAGAATAATGTTCCCTCCAAATTTAATTCATTTTTTCCCTAAATCACATCTAACAAATACCCTTATATTATCCATCTATTTCACTGTTAGTTTCTGCTTAGATCTTTAAAATCTCTTCAGATGGCAGTTTAAGATTTCAGTTGTTCGTATACTATCACCTCCACTACCAATATGTTTAATCCCAACACCATTTCAATGTCTTAGTTCTTTTAATGATGTCAATAATACTTCTTTACAGATCATCTTATTATTCCTAATCCATAATTCATTGAGTGATCTTAATCTCTAAATTGTTCTTTTGTGTCATATCCTTAAGTAAGAATTGGTAATTAAAACAGGCAAAAATCTCCATACAGTAGTGCCACTCAGTGCGAGCCAAACTAATCAATGGATTCCAGAAGGCTTGTGCATATAATCGTTACTCATCCAATATTCCCAGACTAGTTTCTAGCTTGTGGCTTTCATCAGTGAGGAGCCCTGAATCTGATCTTAATCTCTAAATTGTTCTTTTGTGTCATATCCTTAAGTAAGAATTGGTAATTAAAACAGGCAAAAATCTCCATACAGTAGTGCCACTCAGTGCGAGCCAAACTAATCAATGGATTCCAGAAGGCTTGTGCATATAATCGTTACTCATCCAATATTCCCAGACTAGTTTCTAGCTTGTGGCTTTCATCAGTGAGGAGCCCTGAATCTGAGAGCACTGCACTTATATCTTAGGATCTAATGCAATCCTCCAGCAGCCACCTTTTATCTCTACTTAACTACAAAACTATGAATCTTAAATTGAAAACACCTTAATATTTTCAATCCAAGCTCATTAGCTTATATAGTCATATAGGTCTGAACTCAGTTCAGTATCTATACATTTTGGGGTCTTTGGTTCTTTAATAACCATAGCCACTACTATTAGATCCTAAGATCTAGGTACAGTGCTCTCAGATCCATGACTCCTCATGGACAAAGGCCACAAGCCAGAAACTAGCCTGGAGATATTGAATGAGTAGGCACTAGATGGGGATTTTATGCACAAGCCTTCTGGCATCCATTGATTATTCTAGCTAGTGGCGAATATGTATAGTGAGTTTTGCCTGTTTTAGGAACCAGGATGGATATATTAGAAAAATGAAGGGCAGCCCCAGGGTCTTAGTCCGGAAAAGTGCTTTTTATTGAAAGCAATAGTAAAATGTGACTGAAAGATAGACCAAAATCAAAATAAAAAGATAATTGCAAGATATTTTTGAAATAGTTTTTCATAGGACTATAAAAAAACTTTCAGAGAACTATTACTGCATAGTGACCAACTGTATAAAATATAATATCTTTTGCAAAATATTGGAATATAAAATATAAAACAAAGATCCAAAAACAAACCCTAAACATAACTAGTAACTTTCATTATCATAATCCTTTGTATTGATAAAATATTGGTTGATTAAGTTATAAAAAACCGATTCTCAAAATACTTGTCAATTTCTGATATTATTTCATTTGATGCTCAGTCACATTATTTATAATATCATATATATATATTGTACCAATGTATAAATATATACATGGTACATAAATATGTGTATATATATATATAACTCCTATCCCTTACACTGATGAGAGCAAATCAGCTTGAAATCAGCTGATCTGAGGGTGGAGCAAAATGAAAGAGACAGTGAATATTGACTCTGACGTTTATGTAAACAGAATACGCTTGTTTGGAGGTCTTGGTAAAGCTCCATCTATTGATCATTAATACAAGTGATAGCAGGTTTTTACGTATATAAAACTTGTTTTTCTTTTTCATATATATATGAAGTGGAGTTGGGCTGGACATATTGCTAGAAGAGATTATAATAGATGGGCAATTGAAATTTTAAACTGGATTCCAAGAGATTGTAAAAGATCCAGAAAGAGACCACATGTGAGATGGATGGATGAAATAAGAAAGTGTGTAGGAGTGATGTGGAGAAGAGAAGCCAAAGATCAGAAAAAATGAATTGAACTTGGAGAGACCTTCATCTTGAAGTGGATTGATAATGGTTGATGATGATGATATATATATATATGAGTTACATGATTTTATAAATAAAATAAGTATTACATTTCAATATTTAATTATTTGGAAAAAAAAAGGTTAATATTAAAAGAAAAGGTAAAGAATCTTTGGGATTAAGTTAGACTAATTATAACTTATCTTTCTTTTATTTTGTTTAGTAAAAGTTTATACTTAATTGAAAACAAATTTTGTACAATACATAATCAGTTTCTGGAGATAAGAATGCAGACTGATTAAATAAACAATAGTCGCTAAATTTTTTATGTAATTAAAAATACAAGGTAATGAAAAATGTAACTAATTAAAAATAAAAAAATAAAGATCAAAAGAATTAATAATGTGGGTAACAAATTGAGCAGTGGGCGGAGTTGGTGTATATATACTGCAATCGCCTATTGTTCAGACATATATAGAGACATATGGAAAAACATGCAGAAAAGAGAAAAGGAAAGAAAAAGAGAAATCAGAGTTTTAAAAGAATAGTTAGCCAAGGCCAGTTAGCAGTTAACTGAAGAACAAAGAACAGGTAAAACGACTGAATCCATCAAGATGAAACAATCTTTATATGGTCCTATTGATAGAAAAATGTGTTGCAAGATGAAAAGCTGAGTGTGCATTCTTTTCCACTGCCCATCTCCTGAATACCAGCCTTTGCCAATGTTTTACCTGCCATACCAAATCTACAGAACCAGACCTCACAGTAAAGCTGAGCCAGAAAGAAGCGACCCGCTATTATAAAATAGAAGCCGTTTATAAATCTGACAGTATCAGAAGACAGGGTGATCATCCAAATATTGAATTAAAATCTAGGTGAATATGTTTAGACATCATTGATAAAACTTTTAAATTTTATTTCAAGCTAGAACTGTTTAAATATCATTTCTAACTTTTAAATATATGTAAATAAGCACATGAATATTGTAGTTTGAATAAGTATTCATCTTTTGTTTAAATGTTTTAAATATTCCTTATGTTATTTTTTTTTTATAAAAAAAATATGTTGTAAATTATTAGTATGATTTGCGTTTCTCTCTTTCTCACTTTACCTATGAGTAAATAAATAATCATATTTAGATATTCTGTGTTATGCCGATCTCATGTTTTAATAGCTAGTCATGGGTAAAGTGCTTGACCGTGTGTTAATGTCATCTCATGAGGTCTATGGTGCCTGTAAGGTTTAAACCCATTACAAGTATACCCATGAGATGTATCCTGCTTCTGGCCGTCATGGAGAGGTTATCTCGGCCTGGAAAAGTGACCGTTGTTTTAATATTTTTATTAAATCTCAGCCTGATCAAGGGTATAGTTAATACATAAGAATTGATCATATTTATCCCTCTGCTTGAGTAATGGGGTCTTAAAATAAAGTATTAAATACTAATATGAGCTACTAAAGTAAAATAATAAACCGGTAAAGCCGGTCACAAATTGTACTAACTCTTATCAATCGGTAAATCCTGTTACAATATATATAATTCACGAAGTAGTATAAATATAATGATTCAGATTCATCAATACAATATTAAAATTGATATCATTAAATGAAATCAGTTTTAATAGATATATAAATAAAAACATGCAGGAAGTGCATATTATGTATTGAATGTTGAAGATATAAATAATACATATTAACTTTTTTACATGTTGTAATAAATACTTATTCTATGTAAAATACCATGTATTTATGTGATTTAATTTTTCTAGCATAATAAATATACACTACTTTAAACTAAATAAAATAATTGTCTAAAGATAATGTTGAAATTTGAATAATATAATCTATTTTGCTTTCTTATTCCAGGTTACGGTGGATGACGTTTGCATTAAGATGGAATTAAAATAGCATTAGTTTTAATTTTAATATTGTGTTGATGAGTGGATATGAATTTATTTATTATATTTATAAAGATATAAGTTATATTTATTTTGATAATTTTAAAACTAAAAAACAAAATCTTGCCTTTATATTTTTAAGGATGTCAAAATATTTTGCATAATTCAAAAGATATTCATAAACCTTTTCATGAAAGATAAATGATGTTGAATCTTCTGTAAATGGATAATCTGGAAAGGCCATTATCTCCTTTGGTAGATTGGTTCTGTAAATAAAAATAAATGGTAATGAATATATATAAAAATTCAGTGAAGCGGTGGAACAAAAATTTATTGATACTAGAAAAGTTTTTAACAAATTTCACTGATCATATTTTTCCAAAGTAAAAAATATAATAATTTCAGAAAGACTAAACAATGTCCAGATTATCTGGAAAAGATTGATATAATAGAAACTATGGATCTGAATCATGAATACTGGTTAAGAATTAATGGCACTACTTAACAATATGCAAATGTGTAAGTTAAATGGATAAAAATAATATTAGAATCTAAACACATACTTGCAAGAGCTTAAATGATACAGTCAAATGTTTAATCCATTTACTTCTGTTTCTAATCACGACTCAATCCTTTTTTCTTTTCAAAAATATACAGTACATATAGCCATATAATTCTATAATTAAAACCACTTCTTTTCTTTTCAAAAACTTTATTTGATGTATATATATATATCCACTTATTTCCAACGTTTCGACTATCTTTACTCTATAGTCATTTTCAAGGATCTAGAAAAAACATTATATTATAAACAAATTTCACATAATAAAAACAAAAAACAAAAAAACAAAAATAATCAAAAACAATATAAACATATAAACCCCATAAAATTTAAAAATAAATAAAATACATTAAAATCAATTAAATTAAAAACACAAAACATACACCACACTTACTTGACTCCCTTCTCAAAAAACTTTCAAATGTTTAAGATTAAAAATTATTTCTTTTGCCATGTTTACTACAAATCTTGAGTGTAAACACTAAAAAAATATGTAAATGACTTCTAATATACGCTTTGATCAGATCACATCTTATTAGTGAGGCTAAGCTATCTCAAACTTCTCTAAAAAAATAATCAAATGATTTACAGCTCAAGGGTTCTTAAAAATGTGTTGCATCATAATCCATGGATTTGTGCCCAACAGTTGGCCACATTACTACTGCACGAAATCACATGATAAATGCTTAATTTATAAAAACATATTTTTCAATAAGTGCTTTCTTCATACAAAAAACACTTTATAAATACATTAAACATTTCTTAATCTTCTATTAAAAATAATTAGTATATTTAATAATTTTTATAAACTTGCATGAGTTTCTCTCTTTAAGTACCACCTTACATTACTCACATGCACAATCTTTTTTTTTTATTACAGAATATAGAATTTTTATTCAGAAATTTGGTTACAACACATGATAACAGTTAAACATAGAATATATTACATGATAATCTGGGGGATGAATGTTCAATATTGATATCTTGCTTGACACCAGCTAAAACGACTAATATGAAGCACATCAGCAAGGAACGAGTCCGGAATAGTATGTTGTTGATAGGTGACCATGCTTGCATGTCTCATACAGTTCAATGATAGATCCAATATCTTTGTCCATGCTTTGTATGATCAAATTGACCCTTCATATTGGAGGTTACTTCCATAAAACTCAGGGTCTGGGCAATAATTATGTAGAGCAAGGTGAGTCATCACAAAGAGATGCAGGCCATTCAGCCTCATATCACTCTCCAGGCTAGGAGCTTTCTATTCAGGAGTGAAAGGAATCAGCTTTTGGGGGCCAAATCAATAATCTCCATATAGAATCATAGATGTAAGAGGGGGCCAAATTTTGGTCCCTTTTCCGAATTTTTTCCATTTTGTTAATATAGAGCTCGAGCGGATGTTCCTGTGCATGATTAAAGGTGAGCCAGCACTGCATGTACCATAGTGAGAACTACAAATGTTGTTAATCATATCTCTGGGATGGATCCACATAGTATATTGTCAATGAGAGTTGACAGAGCAGGCATATTGTTATTTAACATGGAGGCTATAAGGACCCTGTAGGGGTGAAGGGAAACACGGTGGCAGAGAAGGTGAAGAGAAGTTTCATCCTCTCTGAGGCATAGTGAGCAAGTGTACTCTAGTTTGAGAATCCTCAGTAATGCACCAGAAAGTGTTTAGTAGGCAAGGCATTAATATTTATCTTCATCAGGAAATCAAAATATTTGGGTTCAAGAAACCATCACTTAAATTTCTTGATTAGCAGATGGTTGTTAAGCCTGATTGATCCTGCAGAAACATTAGAGTTAAGGATGTGGTATGCATCCCAGAACTTGGATTTTCATTGATGATTTGTTAGGAAGCATAGTATGGTTTGGAGATAAGACCTGCGAGGGTTGCCAGCCAGTCAGTCCCAAAAGGGGGAGGCTTATCTGTGAGAGTGACCTCTCTGGGGGGGTGAGTAGTTGGGGTGCTGCAGATACCTTCTGTAGAAAGAATTGTAGGAACATTGATATGTAAAAGTATTTATGGAATGTAAGGATAATCCATTAAATTTTATGTTTCTGTAGGTTTCTCAAGTGTATGGTTGCACTTTTGCCCCTTCTAATCAGATCAGTGCACATCTTGTGTATCTTCCTGATGAAGACTTTGGTAAAATTGACTACTGGGGTGAAATGGGATATTCTAGGGAATATTAGTATATTGATAAGGGAGAACTTGGCAAACATGGACATGTAAACTTTGGATAGAGAGTATGTGATTCTCTGTGGGGATTGAAGTAGCTTTCCTTGGATAGATTTCATGGCAGAAGCAGATTCAAATACAGGGAAGCGGCTTCGCTGCAAATGGTCCTGGAATGGTTTTACCCGAAAATATATACCAGGCAGATGACTTGGCCATATTAAACTGGAGGCCGGATTGATCAGAGAATTCTTGAAGTATTGATAAAAGTCTGGGAATTAATTTTTTGATGCAAGGAAAACAGCCAAGTAATCCATACAGGTGATGTGATGAATTGATGTATTTAAAATTGGGATATGAATGCCAGGAAGAGATCTCTCAATTTGAAGAAGCAGAGGGTTAAGGTAAGTGATAAAAACAGGGTGCTCAGAGAAGAGCCCTGTGCAATGGAGGATGTGGTGTAGAATGGGGAAGAAAGCTTCCCATTCAGTGAGAAGCTCACTTCACGATTGTAGAGGAGATTTCTAATAATATTTATGATTCCAGTAGAAATAACATGTTCACCAAGTAAGTTTAAAAGGGTATTGAGTTGGATAAAATCAAAGGCAGCTGCAATGTCGAGCTGCACAACCACATGTCTAGATTGCCTGGAGAATCTGATGTGGTCAGTAATAATTTTAAAAAGATTGATAGCATTTGTGATTGAGCTGTTCTTTTTCACAAACTGATATTGTGAAATAAAGGGGAAAAAACTTGTTTTGAATTTTGTCCTTGGATAATAGATTCAATGATCTTAACCATCAGTGGGGTCATAGAGATGGGCCACAGATTCTCCAGCAGAGAAGGAATTATGTTGTGCTTCAGAAATGGCACCATTGTTATGGGATAAAGACCACCAATATCATAGACACCAGAAGAAAGGTGATTAATTAAGTTGTACATGATTGGAATCGAGAATTTAGACAGATGTAGCAGTAGAAAACAGGGAATTGCATGGAGTCCCAGATGGTTCCTTTCAGGCATCGAGGTTAACTTAGTCACAACCTTATATTTATAAAATTCATTTCCATTTTTATATTTACTTAAACAGGTATCTGTCGTCATTCGGAAAAAGGAGCAAAAAAAAAAAAAAACATATACAACTATGCATTTTAATATAATACATTTTCTCATTTAATTAAGTAATCTCATTCTTCCCCTAAATATGGAATGGTTGTCATTTGAAATAAAATCTGAGTTTAAAATATGACATTTCCAAACTCCACAAGTAAATACAATCAAGGCCATGTTTACCATTCTATATAGAAACACAAACTGGGGCCATCTCTTCTTCTCTCTCTGTGGTCTTATTTTGAAACATTATTTCTCTTTACATAAAAAGCCTAATTATACTTACAAAATAAAATACTTATTTTTAAATTCATAATTAAAAAAAAACTAATGACTTCTGATAAAATTGTAAGGTTTCATATCTATGTTTAAAATATTGATTGTAACCAATTGAAGTTGACTAAAAGTGTTTGCTTAGTTTTTATGCAAATGCTTACTTTTATTTTCTATAAAATATATATAGATTTATAAATTTTATTAACAGAAATAAACATTTAAATCATTTTTTAAAAACTTTTGTATTGATTTAACTGAATCTTTTTGGCATATAGGCCAGAAACACCTGAAGAAGAGTGGAGAATACTACTACTCGAAATGTTGTGTAATTACTAACCTGTGTTGTCTATTTGTGTGTTATTACTAACAAGTTGTTTGTATTTGGAAAGTTTAAATAAAGTTTAACATTTTCAATACATTCAACTTTAACTCATTGATGATAGAAATAGTCCAACATATCACATCTAATAATATACCATCATTACAAACCTTCAGATAAATGTAATGAGTATGCGCTTTATAAATTATTAATTACAACTTTAAATTGTTTTAAAAGATTTCTTATTAAATATATTAAAATGGATTAGAGATATTTAAAATGTAGCACTTCCCAGCACTA
This sequence comes from Epiperipatus broadwayi, assembly GCA_028023455.1. Classification (NCBI taxonomy): domain Eukaryota; kingdom Metazoa; phylum Onychophora; class Udeonychophora; order Euonychophora; family Peripatidae; genus Epiperipatus; species Epiperipatus broadwayi. The sequence goes on from JAQFVV010000030.1 coordinate 10,090,985, forward strand.
AATAATATAAAATTATATTATAATAACTGATGAAGTCTACTAGATAAAAAGATCTTATAATAGCTCTAGAATAGAATGATGTAGAGTGAATTTTCATTACTTCCAAAAGATCTGGGTAATGTAATGTAGTTATGCAAGAAAATGCAATGAAACAGAAAGATGTTTCAGATTTAATGAATCTATTCTTATATATCAAAATTATAAAAATGTTTATTTGGAATCAAACTTATATATATATATATAAATGAGTTTAAGATCAAAAAACACCGTGGTCTTTCTTCTCAGTGCCTGATAAGGCAGAATGAATGTTTGTGTAAATGATAAATATTTTTCCAATACATATATACAATTATGACAGACAAAAATAAAGCATGGCCCTTATTCCCAGGAGGCTGTAAAGTCACCAACCAAGGCAGCGGTTGGTGGCCGAAGGCGGAGGGTGCTAAGAATCCCCTGATTGCGGACCCAGGCTGCCATTTGATGACGACTTTTTATTTAGGTACTTACAACTGCAGATCACTTTCAAGTGAAGGAAGATTGCAAGAATTAGAAGAAGAACTGTCTTATATTAAATGGGACATTATTGGACTTTGTGAAGTTAGAAGAAGAGGAGAAGAAACAATTGATTTAAAAAGTGGACATATACTCTATTATAAAGGCACACATATTGGAAATACAAGTGGAGTAGGATTCATTATAAATAAAAAGTGGTAAGAACAATATTGTGGAGATTGATGGTGTATCAGACAGAGTGGCAAGATTAGTTATATAACTTAATAGCAGATACCAAATGCAGATAATTCAGGTTTATGCCCCAACAAGTTCTCATAGTGATGAAGTAGTAGAAGATTTTTATATGGATGTACAAAAGGCTTTTGATCAGAGTAAACAACATTTTAAAATTGTTATGGGAGACTTTAATGCTAGAATTGGTAGACAAATAAAAGATGAAATTGCTGTAGGTAATTTTGGTTATGGTAATAGAAATGAGAGAGGACATAGACTTGTGGAGTTTGCAGAAAAAGAAAAACTTTATATTATGAATTCATTTTTTGAGAAAAATGTTAAAAGGAAATGGACATGGAAGCATCCAAATGAAGGTACAGCAGAATTGGATTATATTTTGACTAACAGAAAATACATATTTCAAGATTGTAATGTTCTTAATAAATTTAACACAGGAAGTGATCATCGATTAGTAAGGTGTAAGTTACGTGTTAATGTAAAACTAGAGAGACAAAAATTATTAAGAAAAACAATATTTACAGTTGATATTCCTAATCTTCAGAAACATTCTAATGAATTTAAATTAGAACTTACAAATAGGTTTCAAGTGTTAGGAGATTTTGAACATGATACAGATTTGAATGAAATTAATATGAAAATACCTGATACATTTTTACAAACTGCAACAAACATAGCTGGTAGAAAAAAGCAGCAATAGACTAATAAAATTTCTACTGAGACTAGAGAATTTATGAAGAAGAGAAGGATTATGAAGATATACAAAAATGATGTATTAAAAAGAATTGAATATCTCGAATTTTGTAAAATGGTACGGAAAAGAGTTGAAAATGATATAAGAAAGTATAGCTGTGAAATAGCAAGGAAAGCTGTAGAAGAAAATAAAAGTCTCAAAAATGTTAAACAACATTTTGGTATTGGTAGGAAATTTATATCTGCAATAAGAAAAAAAGATGGAATTATTACTAAAAAGAGAGATGACATCATGAAATTGGTAGAAGATTTTTATCAAGAATTATATAGTAATAAAGAACAAGTACCTCCTATATCTATTACATCTTCCGAATTGCCCAGAATTTTAAATGAAGAAGTGAGACATGCAATTAAGTGTATGAAGAAAGGAAAGGCTCCAGGAAATGATGGAATTATAATTGATATATTAAAAGAAGCAGGTGAAGAAATAGAAACAATTTTAGCAAAGTTATATACCAAATGTCTAAATGATAAAGATGTACCGGAAGATTGGAAGAATGCAGTAATAATATTAATATTTAAAAAAGGTGATAAAGAAGATATTAGAAATTACAGACCTATCAGCCTTTTATCAGTTTTATATAAAATTTTTGCCAAGATAATTACAACTCGTCTACAGAGAACTTTGGATTTCCACCAACCAAGAGAACAAGCTGGATTTAAAAGTGGTTTTAGTACAATAGATCATATCCAGGTATTGAGAGAAGTCATAGAAAGGACAAACAAATATGAGTTGTCATTATGTTTTGGATTTGTAGATTATGAAAAGGCATTCGATTCTATACACATTTCTTCAGTAATTAAAGCATTGGATCATCAAGGTATAGATCCAGGATATTGTCATATTTTAAAGAATATTTATAAAAATGCAACAGCAACAATTAGATTACATAATGATACTGGAAAAATCAACATTGAGAAAGGTGTAAGACAAGGTGACTCCATACCTCCAAAACTCTTTACAGCAGTGCTGCAAGAAGTATTTTGTGGATTAAAATGGGAAACTAAAGGAGTGAAAGTAAATGGAGAGTATTTAAGTCATTTAGATTTCACAGATGATGTAGTTGTTTTTGCAAATAATGCTTCAGAGCTGCAGGAAATGTTGCAGGAGTTAGCAGATGAAAGTAGAAAAGTAGGATTAAAGATAAATGTTAAAAAGACTAAAGTAATGTTTAATCGATTTGCTCAAAATATGAAAATAAAGATTGATTATGAAGAATTAGAAGAAGTTAACAGTTACAAATACCTTGGTCAGATTATTAATACAGATGGAAACATAATGGAGGAAATTAATCATAGAATTAAACTTGGTTGGAGTGCTTTTGGTAGAAATAACTTGATACTAAAAGGAAATATGCCTATGTGTTTGAAAAGGATGGTTTTTAACAAATGTGTTTTACCAGTTCTTACTTCTGGATCTGAGACTTGGACACTTAATAGAAGAGCAATACAGAGACTTCAGACCACTCAAAGGAGTATGGAGAGATGTATGTTGGGAGTAACAAGAAGAGATCGAAAACGCAATGTATGGGTAAAACAACAAACAGGTGTTACTGACCTTATTGAAAAAATTAAAAGATTGAAATGGAGTTGGGCTGGACATATTGCTAGAAGAGATGATAATAGATGGACAATTGAAATTTTGAACTGGATTCCAACAGATTGTAAAAGACCCAGAAAGAGACCACATGTGAGATGGATGGATGAAATAAGAAAATGTGCAGGGGTGTTGTGGAGAAGAGAAGCTAAAGATCGGAGAAGATGGATTAAACTTGGAGAGACCTTCATCCTGCAGTGGATTGATAATGGTTGATGATGATGATGATGATATATATAAAGACTGATAATTAAAATTTGCTGAATTATTTAAGGAATTAATTTTTTTGCAATATTTTTGCACAAAATTAAAGACAAAAATTTGCAAAAACTAAATTAATAAAATATATAAAGAACTAATTTGTGAGTCACATGATGTTTGAGCAGTGGAAATTAAATCCAAGGACCTTTAAATCTCAATCATTCACTCTAGTATTGTACTAAAACGCATAGGACTACTAAATTAGTGAAAATAAATTGTTCATCATTTTAGGAGATATCAATTTGTTGAAAGTAAATTTGAATTAGTTAATGCACCCCCCCCCCCAAATTACCAGACTTTATAACAAAATTTTTACTTTAAAAAATCCAAATTGCAGCTTCAAGTAATGTCCTCTACATCATTTGCTGGAATTATTCACATGCCAATTATTATTACTGGAATAATATATAATGTACACATTGTTAAAATGCTTTCCTTACACATTTGGTATTACAAATTCTTAAAACTTCCAAAGATTTCCTGCTTCATATCATATCCTGACAAAAATGATAAAATGTTCCCATGAAATGTCAAAAGAATAAAAAATTTTAATAAAAAATGATCTCATTAATCATGTGTCCCAATTCTGTAAATAGATCTACATATTCAGAATTAAATCACTAAACATCACATGATCACCATTTCTTATGCTTGCTCATAACTGTTATTAAAAAAGGCAAAACTTTCCATACAGTAGTGCCACACAGTGCAAGCTAGAGTAATCAATGGATGCTAGAAGGCTTGTGTATAAAATCACTATCTAGTGCTTACTCATCCAATATCTTCAGACCAGTTTCTGGCTTGTGGTTTTTGTCAGTGAGGAGCTCCTCACTGAAGAAGACCACAAACCAGAAACTAGCCTAGGGATATTGGATGAATAGGAACTAGATAGAGATTTTATGCACAAGTCTTCTGGAATCCATTGATTATTCTGGCTTGCAGTGAGTGGCTCTACTGTATGGAGAGTTTTTATTTTAATATTCAGAATTGTTTAGTCTCCTTTATGAATTGATTGTGAGCTGTATTGGACTTAAATTTAAAGTTAGCCATTTGGCATCTTGCAATATGGTGATAATGAACTAGAGACCCAGATACATATTTGTCTTAATGGAAAATGTACCCGAGTCCTTAATGAAAAACTAAATATCTAACCATGTTCACACTTTAAATGAAATGAAATTTTAAAACTTGGATTTAAATATGAAATGTAAAACTTTCAGTCGTGTTATTCATTTATCTATTCTCCAAATATTAGCTTGATATTACATTTACTAATCAACCTAAAGTTTTCTTTGATAAACCCTTATCTATTGAATAATTTTAGTTAAAAAATGAATTTTAACTAATGAATGTTATCTTCATCTGGAAACACACTTTTATATTGGATAATTATTGTTAAAATGAAATTTTAACTAATGGATTTTATCTTCATAAATATTTTGAGAAAAGCCATAATTTATGAATAACATCCCTCAAGTGATTAATAACTATGTCCCACACTTAGGAAATAAAACAAATTATTATGATTTGGGAATACAGTATATTAAACTCACTATTATTGGATTGTACTTTAAAAATCAAACTTCATTATTAATTATTCTAATTTAAGGATTAAATTTTGTTTCACGCATCCATTAGGATTTTACAATTTAAAACACCAAAAGGATTTAATCACTTTCAAATATTTTGAAAGATTGCTCCATAATATTTTGAACTTTTTAAAAGACTTTGAATTAATTTTAAATTATAAAGATATATTATATTTCTCAAATTTGTTTGTTATAGTATCTAGTTATCTTGTTCAGTGAAAGTTCTCATCAGAAGATATAATAAAAGAATATACAGGTAGTATATTTACTTTATGATTACAACTAATAAATTTATGTTATTGATTCTTTATATATGAAGACTGATTCTTAATATTTAAAATTAATTAATAATTATTTATAATTAAGTCATAATATCTGACATTTTTATGCTTTATTGTTCTATTAATTTAATCCTATATTTCTCTAATTAAAGGTGTCTAAAACATATAGTTGAAATATTTTATAAATATTATCCTTCTCAGGATTTTCTAAAGATTATATTGTATTTTCAACTATACTTGAAGACTGATACTTGTATATTATTGTTCAGTTGAGTTAAACTCCTGACAACATTGTATTATCATTTTAGTCATAATATGAGTTTGCTAAGTCTCTTATGAAGTGCCACCACTACCTATTGGAATCAGGTTAATTAAAGCTATACTTTAGAAAGAATATTATAAGTTGGGTTAATGTCTTGCTTTTATATGAAATAACTAAGTTTATAATCAGATACCTAAAAGAAATGGATCCTTATTATTTAATTAAAGATACAATAAAAGATACTTTTATTTGTTCATTATTTATAATTAAATATTTTAAATAGGCCTTAATAACTCTCTCCAATAAGATGTTTTGTGCTACATCATGTCAAGATACACCACACATTTAATTATTAATAAAGTAGGAATTATTTTCTTAAATTAAAGACATTGCAAGAATATTTATAATAATTGTGGAGAACTTGTTATTATTGATATTTCATTTCTTAATTTTTTTTTTCATATTACTTATAGAGTTGTAATTTTCCAGTATTAAGATCACAGCATTAATTTGCTGTAAATCACAAAATTTCATAAAGGTTAATTAGTAAAGGAAATAGTGGACTTAAACAATGAAGAGAATAACAACTTCACGCTCCCAAATCAGGATGCTTCAGATTGGCCTAAATAAGTAGAAATTTAGGTTAAAGCTAAGACAGCTGTTCTTATCTTTATAAAAGTTGCTATCTTGTGTCATGGTTTATGAGATCCCTCTATCGGAAAAATAATATTGCTTAACTATTAGAAATTTTAAGGTGCATTCGTTATAGGTTAAAGCCTGTTTAAGTATTTACATATTACTTATTGTAAAAAAATAAATTATATATTTTGTTAATTATCTAGTCTAATACTCATCATCCATCGATTTTATAAATAAATATAGTCACATGATTTTATAATTTTTATACATAATTTAAAAGGCGTACTGCTTTATAAGAAATATTGTTCATTATTTTTATACAGTTACACCATCTTCATCATAATATTTAGTTCCTTAAGATAAAAATTAAGTATAATAAAAGACCCTTTGTTATTTAATAATATCAATAATAGATATATTAAGTGCTTCATGATTGGAAATAAAAAAAAGTTTAACAAAAACTTTTAATTTAATATGCTAATAACACTTTCAATATCTTTGTATTGATTTTACGATATCAATACACAGATATTGAAAGCGTGCTTAGCATATTAAATTCATACTTTTCATTGCAAAGCTTTTCTTAGTTTGCATCGCCAAGAGCTTAATAAATCTATTACAATCACTTTAAGTAATATTTACCGAGGCTGTAACCTCGAGAATATGTGTGTAAAATGCCATAGTAGGGACCTCTACAGCTTGTGGTTAAACACCTGTAGAGATCCCTACTAACACATTTTACATGCATATTCTCGAGGTTACAGCCTCAGTAAATATTATTTACATAATCAATGTGCGTTTAATAAATTTATAATCACTTTAAGAAAAATTAAAAGAACACAATACAGAATTGCATGTCAGTAATAATAATTTTAAAGATTTCAAATTTTACGAATAATATTTACTATACTTTAATGTCATAACCCTGAGATAACTTTAAATTGAATTTAAGTAATAATAATGTTTGTAATAAACTGGCTAGCCCAAATATATGTTATAGGATTTATTTATTCTTGTAAATCAACAGTTATACTTTAAGTTGTAGTAGAATCTTGGGATATTATTGTGATTAGTTATAAATACACATCTGTATAGTGCTTCCTTAAAAGAAATATTTATTATAAAGTCTCCTAAAGTGATCAAGTATTTTCCTGAAGGTTTGTGATGATGGTATATTGGATATAATATATTGGATTATTTCCATCATCTGTCAATAAACGTTGAAACGTTGAATTTATAAAAAAATTTAAACTTTTCAAATACAAACAACTTGTTAGTAATAACACACAAATAGATAACATAGACCAAAGGTTCCAACCCTATGCCCATGGGCACCATGGCACCCGCAGACCATTTTGCATGTGTCCGCCGCTATCCAAACATGATAAAAAGTTATTTATCTGATACAAATAAATTCAATTTTTAAAATTTCTTATAAATTATTGTATTACATTGTAATCAAATTGTAGGGCATACTATACTTTTACAGCGTAAAAATATAAACGTTAATTATATGTTAAAATTTTATTTTTGAAATAAATATTTTTTTGTACATTATGTGTATTATTAACAATATCCAACTATAAATTTATATTGAAAAAATAAATGGGTGGCCACCTGGCCGGTATTATAGAATGTGCTCTTAAGTGCAAAAAGGTTGGGGACCCCTGACATAGACTAACCTGTATTATCTATTTGTGTGTTATTACTAGCAAGTAGTTTGTGTTTGAAGAATTTAAACTTTTCCATACATTTAACATTTACTGATAGTTAATGGAAATAGTCCATTATATTATCATATGACCATTCAAGTTTTTTAAAAGGTTAAGCTCAATCTTATTTGGTTAGTAAGTGGTCTGACTGAACATAAAATAATTTTCATATTGCTGACTCTAATTTGAAATGGTAGCACATGCAAATATTTAAGTATGTAGTAAAAAGAAAATCCAAATTAAATAGTAAAATACAAGCAGGCATACTTTTTAATAGAGTGATTCAGGCATACTTATCTTAATTACGTTAAATTATACATATTACATGGCTTATTTTAATTATGTGCATAGATTCTGAAGCTATGATCGCTTGATGTAGAGATATGATAAATCAATATAAAATTATTATCATTAGGTAATAAATTTATAATTCAAATAAAAAATTTAATTTTCCTTTAAAGTGCGACTTATAATAAATAATTAAATAAAACTAAATTCACAATAAAAAGTAAATGTCAAAATGATTAAATATTCAAATTCAATTACTGTTATTATTTTTAGAATTGGGATTCTGTTTTAAAATAAAATATTTAAGCCAGCATAGGTCAAGTGTTTATCCTGATATTCTTCAGAAAGAGAAACAAAATAATTTAAAGTAAATTTTTACCAAAATTTCCTCAAAGCATGAATATTATGTTCTCTATTTTAATGTCTCAAAAATGATAGAAATTTATTCTGAGACTGAGTAAAGCCTCCGTGGTCTTGTCTTCTAGGCAGTAGAATTTTAATTGCTTTTTTATTTCAGTTATCAGAATTCCAAATGGATGTTTTTGATATATATCAATAGAATAAATCATAAATCCTATTGAAATGATGAACATGAATGGCCAGTGAAAATATTATAATTTAGTATTCATAAAAGTCAAAAATTTAGTGAAACATGAAATATGCCACAGGCAAAATATTTTCTTTACTGTCTACTATCGTCATTATTCCAAAAAAAAAAAAAAATGCTCCTTAAAAGGAAAAGATTTTTTATACATACTTTTTCTGTGCCAAGATGATAAATTAAAAAAAATTAGAAATGCTTACAGACATTTTGAATTTTATTTTTAAATTTTAATTGTCTTGTTGACACTAATCAGGTGCTACATATATAATTTTTTTATTATCCTTTGCCATAAATAAAATTTGTTGGTGTTTAATAAAGAAAGCACAACTCAAAACAATAAAATATATGAAAGGTAATTTTATTCCAAAATTGATAAAGAATCAATGTTCAACTTGAATTAAATATATTTTTAAATAAAAATATTTTAAAGAATATATTTTTGTTTAGATATTTAAATATATAAAATTAAGAGCATGTTAATAAGCTCTAAACAAGCTTTTTTAAAAAATTTTTTTTATAATAAATGCTCCTACAAGAGAAAGCATTCAAATCATCTTTATCTAAGATTGTCCCCATCCCCAGACTGGTTTCTAGCTATGGCTCTCTTCAATGAGGTGCTACACCAGCTTCAAAAAACCCAACTCAAGCTAAGCATTTATCTAATAGTTAACTTTCAATAAGAAGATCTGAAACCTTTAGACATCTACATGTCTTTAAAGTCTGCTCTCCAACTTAAAAAATCATATGGGCCTGAACTTAATTCAGATACTCCATATATCAATAGGCTTAGCCATTTAATTTAGTCAAAGCTCCAACAGCAAAATAATAATAGTAATAAAAGAAATATATAAATAAGAAAATATAATATTCTGATTACATAGAAAAAAATTTACGTATTTTTTTTCTGGTTAAAAGATCAAACAATTAAAAACAAAACAAGGAACATCCTTAATAGCAAAATATATGCATAATGGAGTACCTTTTCAAAAATCACAAAAATTAAAAAAAAAAAAAAAGGAGGGGGGGGGGGGAAAAAAAAAAAAAAAAAAAAGAGAGAGCCATTCTTTTTCAATTTAAAAAGAGGGGAAAAATAAATAAAATTTATAGATTTATAAATTATATAAAAAGTATTGATAGGGAGGGGAACCCCTAAAAAAAATAAAATTATTTGAATATTAATTTACTATAATTAAGGTTTTTTGAGTAATAAATGTGCTCATACCAATGTAAGTTGATGGAAGTTAAGTGCCAATCATTTATTCTTATTATATGCTTTCATAATTGATAAAATAAATCAGAAAATATATTAAAGCATTATATGACAAATTCTGTCCAGATCTATGCATGCTGTTAAAAACAAAGAAGAGGAATAAAAACAGACATAAAGAAACTGTTAACATGTGCATTACTTTGATTTTAAATAGTACAATATATATGTTACACAGCAATTAGATCACATGAAGAATATTATCAAATTTTCTAAGTATAGAATTATTTCTTACGTTAAGTATATAATTTACAAATGTATGTGCAGCATAATAAATATAAAGAACTGGATGTGCAAAATCATTGTACTTGTTTGAATACTATTTCAATGAGTGTGGCCACTAATAAAAATTTGTTGTTAATGAGAATCAGTTACAAAATATCTGTTCAATCAATGTGTCTAAGGGCAAGATGACATGAATGAAATATAATATCATCTTAGTTTGATTTACTTTTGATTTATGAATTATGATAATGTATTTCTTCTTTTTTTTTCTATTTTTTTTAGGTAGAATTTATGCTTTGGTATTGAATACACTACAACACAGCAAAAATCTGATAATATAATTAAATTAATTATACCCATTAAATATCATTAAGCTAATTGGATTTACAAATAAACAGATTTTCGTAATGTGATAATTTTATATTAGTGAGATGAAATTGGAAGGAGGTTGTTTTACATAGAAAGTTTACAATTGAACTTATTTATTTTATTTATGGAGTACAATATTTTAAATATATATATTGTTTTGTTATTGTTGTTAACAAAATCATTATTTTAATTGAATGTGTAGAGCATTTTTGTTATAATAAGTAGTCTATGAATTATATAAAGCATACATAAATGATCAACCAATGTAAAGAAGACAAATAAGCCAAAAAGAATTAGGGGAATCATGGCAAAATAGAATCAGGTAAATCTTCATTCTGTTTATAACAATCTAGCAGAATTCCAATAGAGCATATGGAATAGTATCCAATTCATATATAAGAAAAGTGTAGGACAAGATTTGATAGGAAGCACTTTCATTGGAATATACATGCATATCCATCAGAATATCATACGTGGTTGAGAAATCTCTTTGAAGATGTGATTTGATGATTAAATCCTGATACAACTCATGTGATTTCACTAAAATAAATTTAACTTAATGGGATACTAACATAATCAGACATATTTTATCTAATATCCCATATATAACTAAATATCAAGTTAAGATATAGATATCCTTACATTTTATATATGTTGGATCCTGACCGTTGTAATATATATGAACATATGATCTGAATATATTAATTAATAATTTATTAACACACATGTACTCAAGATGTATTTGAAAATATTTATATTGTAAATAAATACTCACACCTATGTTTATCTTCAATACATCTCATTCTTTACATGAATAAAGAAAAATTAAATGTGAATTTAATAATTTGACCAGAAAAAATTGATGTTTGTGTGTTTTATTTCACTCACAGTAATAATTGTAAATATAAGAGGCAACCCAAAAATAACTGGAATTTTGTAATAAAAACATACATTTATTTTTAAGTGTTGCAAATTAAATTGCTTCAAAAAGTATAGTTTACTTAATGCAATGCACCAATCTAATCCTGTTTGTCACTTTTCAAAGTGGTCCGGAAACTCTTGCAAAGTGATGCATTTTAACACTTTTGTCACCCCCCCCACTTCTAAATCCACAAAAAAAAAGGTATTTCTCATTCAAGAGATTAAAAAAAAATTGCAAGAAGAAAGATCGAGGACATATGGCTGACAGATAAGCTGTATCATGATGAATTTAATTAAAAAGTGTTTCACATTCAAGACCTTGAGAAATGACACTTCGTTGGGGTGGAGCTTGCACTGTTTTCTTTGCGACAAAATGGAATGTTTCCATTTTACCATATCATGTAAATGTTTCAGGACTTGCAGATAAAATGCCTGACCATTATGAACTAAATTCAAGAAAAAAAATGCCATTTGTATCAAAAAAAGCAGTGTTGTTTTGATTTTGGACTTAATTTGCAAGACTTTTTAGGGATGTGGTAAATTTAATATTTCAATTAAACCATTCATAAGCTTGTTTTTATATGAGATCAACTTGATTATAATCTGATTCGACATTTTTTGTAAATGAAAACAGAATTTCATTGTTCGAACACTTCAGTCATCATAAAAAAAATTGACGAATATGCAAATCGCACTTTACAAAACAATGTGTTATGTGGATACATGATTTCACACAGTGATGTCATTTGGCAGATTGATGCAGTAGAGTTCCTGCAAAAATATATATAACAGCAAAAATATATTCTACAACAGGTACACAAACCAGAGAATGATTCCAGTTATTTTTGAGTCCTTCCTCATATAAAATTATCTAAATAATATAATAAGTACAAATAAATTGACTATAAAAAAATAACTGACATCCAAGCATTAAAATGACAGATTCGTCTGTGAGCCATAGACTTTTAGCTCTCATATTTGCTATTCTATCATTGTAACAAACTACACAGGGCACTTATATGCAATTATATAAGTTATGGTGTTAAATTCACCAATCAAAAGCAGATTAAGGGTGATTAAAACAATAGAGTACTATGAGTATAATATTTGATGAACCCCAAATGTTATCATATGATCTTAATAGCCTATTATCTCAACCTGCCTTTATGCATAAAAATATAACTTCAACTGATATTATGTAATCATAGTGCTCTATTGATTAGCTACTCACATCTTGCTTCAGACAGAGAATTAAAAAAAAACAAGACTAAAATATCGGTGCTGATATAGTACACAATCGGAGGCCATTTTGAATTTTAAAACACCCAAAAACACTGCTGGCACATGCAAGCGATAAATGACATTGACTAGAAACACTCAGTTTTCAAAAAATTAAATAGCCTAAGATACTACAATTAAAAAAGGACAAAAGAAAGTAACATGGAAATTAAATAGCCCAAGGCAATACACCTAAAAAAAGTGCGGGGAAAGAGAGTAATGCGGGAAATTAAATGGCCTGAGACATCTCAAAAAATTAACGAATGTTAAGGCAAAGTATTAGTCGATGTCATTTATCACTTGCATGTGTCAGCAGTGTTTTTGGGTGTTTTAAAATTCAAAATGGCCACCGAGCGCATACTATATCAGCACCAAAATATCAATTGAAGTTGGGTAAACTAGGAGATCACTACAAAATATATCCAGTTATTACAGTACTATTTGATAACTATAAGAAATCATTAAATACATACAGTGTAAAGCATGCTAATTGTATGTTATTGTAAAAGGTATTATTAAAGTTAAATACAAACTTTGTTCGCTAAATACCAGTTTGAAAATCATACATTAAGCAAATGAATGTCATAAGAAATAGATTAATCCAAACAGAGACTTATTGAAACAAAATAACAAATGGAAGATCTAATTGTATAGTTGAAAATGATTTATTATAGAAAAAGTATATTTATGAACTTTGATCCAAAATAAAATTAAATTATATGTTGTAAAGATATAAAACAGACCCCCACTTACAGACAAAAAAGTATTTTCCAAGTACCAGTAGATTGCATTTGTGGTTATAGTATATCATTATGATGACCAGATGTTTTTGTTTCAGTTATTTTTGAAAGCACTATATTATTTAATAGCTATTGAAACAAATTTTGATATACAAAATCAAATAGATAATATCTGGGGGCCAATATTGATATCCTGAAGCAAAGAAATGCAGCTATAATCAAAGAAATTAAGAGGCACATTATTTCATACATAGGAATTGTTGGACTATAATTATCACATTCTACATGATATTAAAATTCTTATTAAAATAGGCAAAACTCTCTATACGTATTGCCACTCAGCGCAAGCCAGAATAATCAGTGGATGTTTATTGGCTTAAACCCAATCCTGCCTAATAGGATAGTGGTGGCTAAGGTTAGTAAAAAACCAAAGACACCAAAATGTATAGGTACTGAACCGAGTTCAGACATATATGACTATATAAGCTGATGAGCTTCGATTGAAAATATTACAGTGTTTTCAATTTAAGTCTCATAGTTTTGTAGTTGAGATAAAAGGTGACTGCTGGAGGATTGCATTAGATCCTAAGATCTAGGTGCAGTTCTCTCAGTTCCAAGACTCCTCATTGACAAAGGCCACAAGCCAGAAACTAGTCTGGGGATATTGGATGAGTAGTGACTAGATGGGAATTTTATGCACAAGCCTTCTGACATCCATTGATTACTATGGCTTGCAGTGAGTGGCAATACATATAGAGAGTTTTGCTGTTTTAATAACAGTTAAGAGCAAGCATAAGAAATGGTGATCATGTGATATTAAAATTCTTATATATTTGCAAATTTCAAAATTTTTATTTATCAGATAAAAATTTTGAAACTTGTTCTGTACTATGCCTAAATCTTTAAATAAATTAATTTTTTACTAGAAGTAGTAAAAAGACATATTGTTTATATATAATTTTTTTCACAAATGTGTTTAATATTAAGAAAAATATTTTTCATAACACTTAATACATACAGACTGTTCATGTGTTATTACATCTTTACCTGTCTCTACTGCAAATTATTTTTAGCAGTTATATTAATCATTATTTAACCTGTCACTTGTCTGATGGCTCATCACAGTGGTATACAAGGTAATAACTGGATAAATCTTCTTACTCATCTAATTAATATATTATTTTCATAGTTCAATGTTAATGGCAAGTTGTTCTATGTGCCTAACTGATAAATTTTATATCAACAGAGATTGTTTGAATGGGGCAATTTACATGCTAAGCAGATTCTTACCTCATACCATTTTCTGGTCTATCGTAGAAAGTTCTCATGCTTGGACCCAGTCTTCCCTTTATATAAATGGGATGATGACACAATAATACATATACTGAGCCATTGTACATCACTCCAATGTGACATATATTTTATTGCATCCATATACAAACCAAGAGTGCCTCTCGTCACCGGACTGATTTCTAGCATATCCAACGGGATCTTTCCATCCATAAGAATCATAACTTTTCTGTTGTTTGCCTATTGGTCAATTAGATGTGCACTCATTTATGGTCATACCTTGGTTGTCTATAAGAAATTACTTCTTGCAAAACTTCAGGCCATCAAAAACAGAGATGAAAAATTAGCTCCAACATACATCTATAATGCTACATGGAGCCTTGTAGCAATGGACAATTTGTGATTGAACAGTTGATTTTTTTTATGCCCAGACCATTGGTATTGGGTTATGTAGCTTTTATTATAGTGTCCGTTAACAACATAATTCTGTTATTGCAATAATGTAATTCTTTGAGCTCACAATAGAATTTCTTGATTAAAAATAAATAAATAAATTTAATTTTATCATTGCCCTTGTTCCAACTCCCAATTTAAAAAAGCCATAAATAAAAAGAAAGTTAAATCTATAGAAAATCTTTATAGAATGGACAATTAAAGTTTTGCAAATCGATTCTTTAGATTGTTTAGGGTGGCCTTTGAGCGTTCCATCATCAGATTTTCAATTGGATGGACAGTTGAAGAGTTGGAGTGTGGAATAGATTGAAGCCTGTCCATTAAAGTATGAAGATTGGCTATCTTAATATATATCTGAGCACTTATAGCATATATGTGTAGAGATGGTAATCCGGACCAACTGATGATTGCTGGTTTAGCATGAAATACGTATATTGGTGATTATTTATCTTTTCAACATATATGTGTTCAAGTGTATCAGTGTTATGAGATAGAATGGAGAGTGGTGTGAAAGTCTGTGCTCATATACCCTATATATTAGATTGTTTTGATAAGTAAAAATGGCCAGATTTTTAAATGTAATGTTAACTTAAATAATTAAATTAATAAATACCATAAGTTGTTTAGCAAAGTGATACAATAGAATGATGATTCCTGATCAAAACTCAACATGTTGTTTCGGTACTCAAATATCACGTGGTTTCTCGAACAACTAACCATTATTTTATTTATAGAAATACCAAATTTCAAATCGGTTCATGAAGTCGTCAATAAGCATTATTCAAGTAAAAATAATCAAATGCTCAATTAGTCGAGAAATCTAGTAGGAGCATTAAACTGTCAGCAGAGACGAAACAGATTTTTTAAAACTTTCCTCGACGAGGAATCGATGCAGTTTTTCAAACTATCTTCCACACAGATGGTGATTATTTACTAAGATACATAGTTATGCAAAGGTTCCAACGAACTGGGAAATCTTACCCAGATTTTTTGTTTGTTTGCAGTTATTTTTGAAATAAAACAATGCATTTATTTGTATAGCAGTATAATTATTAAATTAAAAAAAATATCTACCTTAGATTTTTGTACATACTGGAATGCACCGGAAGGCCATAGCCATCGATTCCTACTGAATCGGTATATACCCACGTTCCACCTATAGACCCTGTCTGTTCAAAAACTGTAGTTTCAAAAAGCTCGGGTTTTGATAAAAGATGACGAGTGGCTACTAATCCGGCAGCTCCAGCACCAACCACGCAAACATGTTTTTTCAAACAACTTGACATGGTTTTCGTTCTTATACATAAAAGAGTATAATGTTTACTTTAATTTTTTTACAAAATCACAACAGAATACGTTTATCAGGATATTAAAAAAATATTCATCACTTGATTTAATTATCATTAGTGAACTTTAAACTACAAATCAAACATTTTTAGATAATTTAAAGTTCAGGGGTTAAATTTCTGCACATACTCCCCAATACCTAACTTAAAATCTCATTATGCACGTGCTCCACCTACCGTGTAATATTTCAGACAAATTACTAAGTTTCTTAATATTTACACAATATAATTTATTCAGTAAAATAATAAATGTACGCTATAATTTTTTAATTATTAAAAAAAAATTTTTTTCTAAACAAGAAAAATTCTCATGGTAAATGAAAAAATAAAAATCAAAAAGAAAGTTTTCGGAATTGTTTTGCAAAAGCCATTCTTAAATGAGTAAAAACCCATACCCACTTTCAGAAGCAAATGAGAGGAAGTGAGAAAGAGAAAAGAAAAAGCAACAGTTAAAAAATGAATTTAGAATGTCTATAGAAATCCGGTTGAAAATTTTTAAGAAATATCACAAATTAGTTCTTTAGTCTTTTTTATTTTTTTATGAAGCCATTTTTTAAACGTTTTCTGAAAGATTTCATCAAATTGCTTAAAGCAAATATCTGTTGCAATCTATACCGCAGCAAAATTCTCATCGTAAAAACAATTAACACGTGACCTCTTTCTGAGATAATTTTTACAACATAAATAGGATCTGCGCGCTACCTTGAAACTTATGTCCAACTTCACATTAAATAATTATTTAGGAAATCTATTATTCTTCATTCAACAAATATGAGTTCTTACAATTGTACATTTAATATTACTATCCAGAAAGCTAAAAAACGTGATTTTAATTTTCATATTTGAAATTATTAGGAGCATCTTTAATTTTTTTTTATTCAAGGCTTTATGGATAGAATAAATAAATAGTTAAACAGTAATTTTACTATGATTAAAATCACTTTAACTCGTTAATTATAGCAATAACACATTAAATATCCAAGTTTGTTTTTTTTATCTAAAAAACTATCAAAATATTTAAATTGATTCATATTCTCAAGTGAAATTGCTGAAGGTAAAAATAATTTTTATTAGTCATTATTAGACTAGAGATTATCCACTTAATAAATATCAAAAATGGAAATTAATAAAATTCATTATGCTGTTCTTTCATAAAAATTAATAAAAAATCATATACATCAGCTACCTATATATTAAAATAATTATAAATGAAAATCCCTTTCTGGCCCTTTTCAGATGTTAAGCATCTATTTTAATGTTAACCAATTATTGTATATATAACACTATCTAGTGTTCGATAATGGAAATAAAATAAGAGCAGTAATAAAATAAAACATCAGTAAAATAGAATAAAACCTTCATATAGAGATCCCATATAATTTCAATGAATTGAGTATTGTTATATCCGCACTCTGACGGTGCGGCTATCCAATAACGTTCACTACTGTTCAACTGCGTATGCTCTCCAACGAATAGTCTGCAACGAATGCTCTGAATATTCTCTGTATTCTCTGCCATGGATGCTCTCCAAACGAATGGTCTGCACCGACTGCTCTCCAATAAATGGTCTGCAAGCGGATGCTCTCCAAACAAATGGTCTGCAATGATCTATTTCTACAGTTCTCTAAAGTTCAATTCCCACGATGTTCTTTCAGGCTGGCTGTTACAAAACGGTTCACAATGGGCCTACTTTAGCCCCAGTCCAGTGTAGCTGTACTCAAACTCTTCGTAGTAAGCACTGTGACTGCCGTCAGCTATCTCCTACTGAAATTGAACAGTAACTCCACTGGAGATGCACTCCATACTGTCTGCTACTCGCTACTGCTCTATACTGCTCTCTATGTTACACTGCTAGATGTTACCCAGTCTTCTTATCGCTCTCTGACAGCTGCAATGATCAATCAATGCACTGACCAATAAGGTAACGTCTCTTATCTAGAAACATTTGTAATTAGCAAATATTTCTAGGAATTGTCGATCGCCATTACGTCAATGCACTAATTAAATTCCTCAGCTATCAGAGCGCGATCTAAAAACAGCCTTACGAATAAATTCTAGTTTTTTCTGGAGTGCACAAACATGTCTGCTATTTTACAAAACACTACAATTATATAACATTATATTATACAGAATAAGTAATACATACATTATACAATTTTATATATACTATCTTATACAATTTTCCATTCATTTCCAATTGACCAATTGTTAACTAAATTTATTGAAGTTTTATAATATAAATTATTTATTCTGTGTATTATGTTATATATTCAATTCTTTGAAATTATAAGGGATCTCCATATAAAGGTTTTATTCTATTTTACTGATGTTTTATATTGTTATTGCTGCTATTTTACTTCCATTATGAAACACTTAGATGGTATTATTTATGCAATAATTAATTAACATTAAAATAGATTATTAACATTTGAAAAGGGCACTAAACCATGAGGCAAAAAAGGATTTTTATGTATAATTATTTTTATTATATTTATTTACATAGTTGTATATGATTTTTTATTATTTATTATAACATAATGAATATTTCTAGTGTCATTTTCACTACACCACTCATGCAAGGTTTTTGGTCATATGCTTATGATTACCCTCCTCAAACAAGATGTTAAAAGCAGATAGAAACCAGCCTGTCTTGTTTTTGATAGTGATGTAGTGAAAATAAATATTATTCATTAAATTGCTGAAGATGTTTTGAAAGCACTTTAGATTAAATGCACATATATGGTTTTTTTTTAACTTTTTGCAAATAATATTTTAAAGAGAAATGTTTTAAAATGAAATAAAAAATACTTGACATTTTAATTTTTTAAATAAAATTTATAATGTTTCAAAATAATATTTGGGTATAAACTTACTTTTTTATATGTAAAGACAAATTCAAAAAATGTTTATTGAACAAAGTCATGGTTTATATATTGTAATTCATCAGATTTGTTAGAAGTATTTGTTTCAGTTAATTAAAAAGATTAATGGAAAATTTTAAAATTAGTTCGCTGTCTGCTAAACATTATTCATATTATGCAGCTTTTGCATAATAGTTTTCCTAAAAACATTATTAATGATAGTGAAAAATTTGAGACGTTTGAAAGAAACAGTGCTTAAAAGGGATAGATATTGATTCAATATTTTTAATTTTTATAGCAATGACTTTTGGAAAAGTTTTTGCAGTTTCGTGAATAAATCATCAAAATTTACTATATGTTTGATGGTGTTTTTAATATGAAGTGATAAAAATCAAATATAAGAATTTCATATTTTTATTTCTAAATGAAAGTTATTAGAAAATTTTTTGTTAGATGGGGAAAAAATTACAATAGTGTTTAGGTTGGATAGTTATTAATTTGAAAATATGAATCAATTTAAATATCATAATAGCTCTTTAGGTAAAAAGTATTTTGGTTATTAATAGAACTATTTCAAACTAAATTGATTGTCTACAAAACTCATCACTAATGTAATATAAAATCTTTAAAAAAAATCATTTAAGGATGATTCCTAATATTCTGAAAATATGATGAAAAGATCACAAAGGTAACGCAGTATGTTTTTTAGATAGCTGGATATGCCATCACTTAATCTACTACTGTAAGAGCAAATATTTGTAATATAAAAGACTTTCTAAAAAATTATGGTGAACTGACCATATTTTTATGATAAAATCAGGTCCGATTTACATTAAAAAGTTCATTTCAAGATCGATTTAAAAATGTACAATGTATATTGTTTTCAACCATGGAGAGTTACATTTGTGCAGGATGCTGAATTTTTTAGAAAAAAAAAGGTTATTTTTAAAAGAATTTAAAAGACAGCACCATAAAATGCCAAATTATAAAGGCCAGAATTTGACACCTGCTGCCATATTTTCACAAATTAGCCAAAACTTGGCTTTAACTTTTTGTTTTTTCTCTTTCTTTCAGGAGTTTAAAAATGGCTGCTACTAATATAAACATATTAGATATCGTTAATGAATTGAAAAAAATATCAAAAATTAAAAAACCTATGTAGAAATAATAAAATATAAGGAAATATAATTCTCATATAATGATAAAGTTATTTAAGAATAGGAAGAGGTATGTATCAAAGTGACTCAGTTTGTTCACAATTATCTTCAGTGATTTTAAGAATATATAAAATTTGCTTCATGGGTTTAAGAAAAGTTTTGAAAATAAATTGTATAAAATTAAAAATATACATTACTAAATTAGGAACATTAGAAATAACAACAACAACAACAAAAAAAAAAAAGATTAGTAAATTATATATTAGGCTTCATTGTAAAAAATTAGATCTTTTCAACTCTTATTTCTTATTGCATTGATTTATATTTCTCTTTATAATACTTTTTTACAACACAAACAGTAAAAATGTATTTCTTGATAGTTTCTAACAGTTTCAATCGATCACCAGTCTTCATCAGAGTACAATATTCAGATATATATGATTATATAATTAGTACAAATATAAACAGATATAATTATATAACACATTATATACCCTTGATTATGAATTTTACAGAATATAATTTTTTTAATGAATTTAGTAATTATATATATTTATATTATTTTTGTTTGATTTCTTTTGCATAAATTGTCTTATATTTTTTACTATATATATATCACTTTACATTTATATGGCTTAAACTTTTTAGTAATTTAATTTATTATTACTTTAAATTTTCCATTATAGTTTTAATTTATAATTATAAATTTCCATTTTTTTCAATAATTGTAATTCTTTTAATTATATATTACCTCATTTAAACCCTTAAACAACTTTTAATTGAAAAAAATGTAAATTGTCTTATAATTTGCCTATACCTCCCTCTATGAACATTTTTTAAAATTATATCTTATTCTAGTTTAAATTATAATTTTATAATTT
This sequence comes from Epiperipatus broadwayi, assembly GCA_028023455.1. Taxonomy (NCBI): domain Eukaryota; kingdom Metazoa; phylum Onychophora; class Udeonychophora; order Euonychophora; family Peripatidae; genus Epiperipatus; species Epiperipatus broadwayi. The sequence goes on from JAQFVV010000030.1 coordinate 10,112,503, forward strand.
TATTTCTATTTTAAATCTATATATACTATGTATTTGTTTAATAAAATATATTTTTATAAAAGTAATGTTTTCAAGGCCAAATATTTATTTAAAGTTAGTCTAATGTTTTTAATTATGATGGCTTCTTTAATTTTTCTATCCTTTTTATTATTAGTATGATAAATCATTTTTATGGTATTTTTTAAAATTATATCCTGTGTCTAATGAATATAAATATTTGATTTTTTACCTTATTTATATTGCATTAATCATGTGTAATTTAAATTCTTTGTTTCATCTACATAATTATTTTGGAAATTATTTCTTTGACATAAACAGTGAGGATTGCCAATTCCTCTACAAGCTTTATGATAAATGCTTAGCCAGAGCCAGCACTTAAAATATCTCTGTCAGGAACCCCTCCCCAAACCCCTGACCATGGTTTCGTGCTTTGACTATTTATTTCTTTGACATGTTTCACATTTAATTTTATATATTCCATTTACATAATTTATTTCCAATATATTTACTTTCTAATATATTAAGTACAGTATTTTCTTTCTTTACTTATTATTTTAAATTTTATTATATTATTATTTTTTTTATTAATCTTGTTGATAATTTCATTTATATTTTTTTATTATATTATAAGGTTTAATACTTATATATTTATTTTTGTTGCATTTTTTTTAAATTTTCTTTGTTATTATGAAATCTTTATTTTAACAGTTAATTTTCACTTTATAATCATTATTTTTATAACTATTAATTCTACTTATTTACTATAATCTTCCTAATTTGAGCAACAATTTATAGCTCTATATATTTTTAAAATTACTTAACTCATTTATTTTATAATTTTTATCCATATTTAAATTTGTTTGTTACATTGATTTAATAATAAAAAAATATTAAAAGACAAATAAATAAATAAAGAATATATTTGTTATATTATAAAGTATATTGAAAATATAGAAAATTATATATATATTGAATATATACAATTGAATGCAAAACATATCAAACAAACATTTTTCAAAAATAATTATGTATATGAAAGGTTTCATCTTATATATGATTAACCCAACACAAAAATAATTAAAAAAACCACTTATTTAATTACATTCACTAGAGACAATATATAAATTTGAAAAAGACAACATGAAAATGATTTCTCACATTAATAATAAAAGAGATAAAAAATTAAAGAAGCTATCATGATTAAAAATATTAGACCAATTTTAAATAAAGATTTGGGCTTCAAAACATTATTTTTATAAAAATATACTTTATGTATATATATTCACTTGATGGTTATTCCTTTTTAAACCATTATGTTGTCTTTTTTATATACTTTCTCACTGAATTGAATATGTAAACATAACCAACTTAATAGACAACTATATACTTTAATCATATATTTATTTTCATCTAAGTGATTTTCATTAAAAATTGAACCATGTCAAGATGTTATGTTAATTCAATATGTACATGATATAACAAAATTAGTAATAAAAATGAAAGAAAGAATAAGGAATAGATTTATATTCCATATTCAAAGGAGGTATATAAAATTCTGAATGATAGGTAAGAAAAAATGAATGAGAATATAGAAACAAGATGGAAAAATAGCAAATCATTAAAAAAGTTAGTGAATAATACAAAAATGAGAAATGATAGGAATGATTAGATAGGAAAAGTTTATAAAATTATGTGTAAGGAATGTATGATAGTATATATAGGTCAGTCAGTGAAAAATAAGATAAAGTGGGGATAGGAGCATAGTAGAGGAATAAAAAAGGAGAAATATTAAGTTGTGACAATTTTTTCATTTTTTAGAAACAGGTCATGTTATGAAATGTGAAGTATTGAAGTAATAAAATATTGTAAAAATTATAAAAAAAAAGCAAAGTCTATGAGACAATGTATATTAAAGAAAATAAAGAGAAGTGCATAAATTTAATATACAGCTCAATAGAGTTGAGAGGAAAATGGTCATTAAGTAAAAATTGGAAAGTATAAAAACATTTTTTAGGGTTGAGGCTGGTCAATAGAGGAAATACTAAGATGTATTTTTATATTTGGATACTATTTACATCATCTAGAAAAGGAACAAAGAAGAAAATGTAAAGAAGCTGCTCACATGACAATGGCAAAAAATTCCATAAGCCAACCTAGTGTGACTATACATAATGTATGGAAAACACTAATCAACTTTGCTCTTAAAAAATCAGGAGAAACCTCAAAAATAAGTTTATGACTGGTGACTTTGGCAAAATGGTTCAATTGGTTAAAGCATCACCTTAAACTTCAATACTCAAGAATCTAAGGATCCAGGTTTGAATCCCATGTTAGTACTGTCACTGGTCAGGCCAGCAATTCCTGAAGATGGGGAAATAATACCTCTTGAAACATTGTGCATATACTAACATGTTTGATGTGCTATTACTAACAGTTGAATGTATTTGGAATATTTAAACAAAGTTACATTTTTCTACAGACATTAAATACTTGTATTTGACGATGAAAATAGTCCAATATAAAAATATAACTACAACCCCATCATCACAAACCTTCAGGAAAAAACTAAGTATTTGTACGGACTCAATACTATATCAAACTTTAGACATTATGAAAAATTATGTCTAAAGCTGGCCAAAGTAGAAAATCATTTAACTTTCTTATAAATAATATTTTATAAAGCGCAGATGGTATTGAAAATTAAATTGAGAGAGTGCAAATTTCTCAAGCGCTTGTGACTATTAGTAACCAATCAGATCTTAAGCACTGGGACAGGGAATTTAATAAGAAAAGAGTGGATTCCACTTTCTTCTTTACTTGTCTTTCTATATATCCAAGCCAGTCCAAAGTACTTATATCTGAGAGTGTGAATCTTAACTATCATCACACTTAATTGACTGAGTTCAAATTATAAACATACAGTGTGAAATCTTTCAATTTACTACAAATCCACTCTTTTCTTATTAAATTCCCTGTCCCAGTGCTTAAGATCTGATTGGTTACTAATAGTCACAAGCGCTTGAGAAATTTGCACTCTCTCAGTTTAATTAACTTTCTTATGTAAATGTAAATCTGAAGGGACAATTCTTAAAGGTTTGCAACTAAAACCTTCAATTCACTCTCAGCTGAGAAAATTACTCTGAGAGCAAGTGAAGCTCTGTTAAAAGAAAGAAGAAATGCTCAAAGATTTTTTAAGTATCAAACAATGCATTCCATTAATAATTTAGAATGTTTACTAAAAAATAAACTTACTGATGAAGATTTCAGGAGAGTTTCTCAAGCAGTAAAAAATCATATTCTACATTACATAGAAAAATAAAAGAATATCAAAAGAAGAAACTTACTAACCTACATGGGTATATCAAAAATCATAATGTACCAAGCAATGTACCAACTTCATCTCTTAAAAATCCCAGTTCTAAACACCTAACAGATACTGAAATTTCTATTCTTGAAAAAGGATTAAACTTTGCCATAACACCATCTAATATCCCTTTATTAGATATAAGGGCAGACACCGAAGAAGTCATGCAAAAACTGCCTTTAGAAGAAGCAGCAGAATTATGCTGGAGAATAAAAAGAACACTTGACAAGCAACAAAAACTGAAGTCAAACATATCCTATGGTGAGAAGAAAGCAATTAAATCTCTCAAAGTACAAAAGCCTATAATTATTCTCCCTGCTGACAAAGGCAATGCTATTGTTGTAATGGATACAACTGATTATGACAATAAAATACCAGAACTCCTCACAGCAGGCCAATATAGAAAAGTGGCAAAAAATCCAATATAGAATATGGAAACAGTTACAAGGATTACTCAGAAAGCATCGCAGCTACTTCACTGATTCAGAAAAAGTAAAATAAAATCACATTTTAGCAATTTTCCTTATCTTTATGGTCTACTAAAATCCATAAGAATCATGTTCCATTAAGACCTATTCTTAGTTCTAGAAATTCTTCTTGCCAAAATTTGGCAAGATTTTTTCTCAAAGTTCTAAGGTCTTTATCAGGGCTTGTAGACACTTTGCAGAGGTAATCAAGAACATGAAAATTGAAAGAACTAATTTATTGGTAATCTTTTATGTCAAAGGTTTATTCACAAATGTCCATGTGAAGAAATATTGTCTATTGTAAGGAAAAGATTAAATGGTCATAATAGTTTACAAACTAGAACAGCTCTTTCTATTCATAGTATAATGGAACTATTAATATTCTGCATAAAAGCAATTCTATTTTCAATATAACACAGAATTGTTCCAACAAAATCAAGGAATAGCTATGGGTCCACCATTATCTCCCCTGATTAGCAATATTTACATGGAAGAACTTGAAGCCTTAGACATAAAAACTACTCCCTATCCATCTAATGTTTGGCTTTGGTATGTGGATCATACATTTGTTGTATGGCCATATGGTGAAGCACTGCTACAAATGTCCTGGAAACACATCAACAATATATCCCCTTCAATTAAATTCACAATAGAATCAGAATAAGAACAAAAATTGGCATTTTAGATGTATTTATTATAAGACTCTCATGGCAAAATCAAAACTACCAGTTTACTGAAAACCTACCCATACAGGAAAATATCTAGTCTATACATCTAATCACATGAGAAACCCAAAACATGGAATTATACTATCATTATGGAACAGAGTGAAAAAAGCTTCTTCAGAAATCAGCAATCTGGAAAAAGAAAAGATTTATGTAGAACAAACACGTATAAAAAATGGTTATTCATCGGCTGTTATTAAGAAAATGTTAAATAGACAATAGAAAGAACCATCAAAACAAAAGACAATTATTGGAACTGTAGTGTACCCATACATTCCAAAAATATCAGACAAATTAAGGAAAATCTGAAATCTCTATAACATTAGAACAGCTGTCCAAAGCCATATCACACTATGAGGAATTCTAACATCTACAAAGCCTAAACTTGAAATGCTGAAAAGAAAAAACTGCATCTATGAAATACCATGTGGATGTGGAAGAACATATATTGATGAGACCAATCATTCCATTGAAAAGTGCTTGCAAGAACACAAACTGATGATTAGAAGAGAGAAAAAAGATGTGTCTAAGGTAGCAGACCAAGTATGTGCCAATGAACATATGTTCAATTGGGAAAATACTAAAATATTGGATAGAGAAAAAAAGATACAAAGAGGAAAATTTAAAGAAGCTGCTCACATGGCAATGGCAAAAATTCCCATAAGACATCATAGTGTGACTATATATACTGTATGGAAACCAGTAATCAACTTTGCTCTTAGGAAAAAATAGAGAAATCAGGAGGAATCTCATAGATAAGTATATAGAATTTCTACTGACTGTTGCTTTGGCAGAATGGCTGTTAGTTAGAGCATTACCTTAAAATTCAATACTCAAGAATCTAAGGGTCCAGGTTCAAATCCCATGCTACTATTGTCACTAGTCAGGCCAGCATCACCTCAAAACATTGTGCATACACTAACTGTTTGATGTGATATTACTAAGAGTTGAATGTATTTGGAATATTTAAGTTAAATTTTTCTAGACATTTAATACTCATATTAGATGATGGAAATAGTCCAATATAAAAAACAACTAGAACACCATCATCACTAATCTTCAGGAAAACATGATGTACTAAGATGATTATGTAAATTATATGACATGTAAATTGATTACATGAAAATAAATATATGATAAAAATATATATAATTGTCTATTAAGTTGATTGCTTACATATTCAATTCAGTGAGAATATATATGTAATAATATTGTAATTCGATGTCTATACTTCTTCAAAGTAATATATGTAATTATATAATTGAATATTTATAAATACAGTAATCAGATGTATGTATTTTAAAAATTTTTCCACTTAGTAGCACTTTCGACTATCCTTGCAGTCTTTGTCAATTTAACACTTTGAAAGGCTAACCTTCCCACAATTCTGCGATCTTAATATTTGCTGCCTGTCTGTTAATTAAGTCACATTTGTATTTGTATATTAGCATAGCTTTTTTTTCTTTTATTGTTATTTTTTTTCAATTTGCCATATTTTAACATTGTTGTAATTGAAGTTAAAACCATAAATACATGAATTATTCATGAAAAATGGATGTTGAAACAATATTATCTACTTTACAATTCTGATTCAATTTCTGAATTCTTTTTAACAACAGCAATTGCTTTTTAGTTTTTTTTTCCAATGTACATCTCGATTCACCTATATATACACTATCACACCTACATATCCATTTATAAATTATACAATTTTTATTTATAAATGAGGTTTTATCTTTAGAATTATTTATTAATCTGTTTATGTGTAAAATGCAATATCACATATACCTTTATAAATCTTCCTTATAAAATCTACTTGATCATTCGAATTGTATGGTATTGATATCCATATTTTTTTATTAGCAGGAGGACCAATATTATTATTAAAAATTTTATTCTTATATCTCATATTAAAAATTTTAATATTATTATATGTATGATTATAATTGTAATCAACATTTAACAATTCATTCGAATATATTTCAATATTTTTGCTTTTATCTGATAAATATTTACAAAGTCTATTATTTTTAAATAAGAAAGACTTTATGTGACATTGGCACTCTTGAATTATATGGAATATAACCTCTTTTTACTATTGGTTTAATGGTCATACAATAATTCAACATACATATCAAGAAATTTAATGCACATTAAATGTTCATCTGTTTTTATCCATTTTAAGCCATTTAAATCATTCACTTCCCTGAACAACTCTTTAATTGTATTTGACCTGCCATATACAAAAACATCATCAACATATCGATAATATACACTATTTTTTTGATAACGTTTCTTTTTTAGAATATTTTTCTTGTATGTAATCTAAAGAAGGAACATTATCAAAAAACATTACTGTATATTATCGATATGTTGATGATGTTTTTCTATATGGCAGGTCAAATACGATTAAAGAGTTGTTCAAAGAATTAAATAATTTAAATGGCTTAAAATGGATAAAAATAGATGAACATTTAATGTGCGTTCAATTTCTTGATCTTAAAATAACTAGAAATCAATGTATGCTGGGTTACTGTATGACCATTAAAACAATAGTAAAAAGAGGTTATATTCTACATAAAGCAAGAGTGTCAATGTCACATAAAATGGCAGGTTTGAAGTCTTTCTTATTTCAAAATAATAGTCTGTGCAAATATTTATCAGATAAAAGCAAATTTATTGAAATATATTCAAATGAATTGTTAAATGTTGGTTACAATTATAATCATATATATATAATGTTATTAAAAATTTTAATACGAGATATAAGAATAAAAATTTTAATAATAATATTGATCCTCATGCTAATAAAAAACTATGGATATCAATACCATACATTTAAAATGATCAAGTAAATTTTATAAGAAAGATTTATAAAGGTATATGTGATATTGCATTTTGCACATAAACAGATTAATAAATAATTCTAAAGATAAAACCTCATTTATAAATAAAAATTGTATAATTTATAAATGGATATGTAGGTGTGGTAGTGTATATATGGGTGAATTGAGATGTACGTTGAAAAAAAGAACTAAAAAGCAATTGCTGTTGTTAAAAAGAGTTCAGAAATTGAATCAAAATTGCAAATTAGATAATATTGTTTCAACATCCATTTTTCATGAATAATTCATGTATTTATGGTTTTGACTTCAATTTTAACAGTGTAAAAATATTGCAAATTGAAAAAATAACAAAAAATAAAAATAAAAAAAGCTATGTTAATATACAAATATAAACATGACTTAATTAACAGGCAGGCAGCAAATGTTAAGATCACAGAATTGTGGGAAGGTTAGCCTTTCAAAGTGTTAGTACAAAGACTACAAGGATAGTCGAAAGTGCTACTAAGTGGATAAAATTTTTAAAATATATCTGATTACTGTATTTGTAAATATTCAATTTTATATATATATTAAAAAGGGTTCAAAATACAAAAAAAATTATAAAAATGATGTATATATGGTTTGGATTTTAATTATAGTAATGTAAAAATATTGGAAACTGAAAGAAATAATAATAAATAAAAAATTAACGAAGCTATGTTAATATATAAATACAAGCAAGATTTAATCAATAGGCAGGCAGCAAATGTTAAGATCACAGAATTATGGGAAAGTTGACATCATGGAATTATGGAAAAGTGGACCTTTCAAAGTATTAATTGACAAAAACTACAAGGATAGTTGAAAGCACTCCTAAGTGATGTTTATAGATATATATTTTTTATAAACTTTTAAGTGCTGTAGTTGAAAGCGCTCCTAAGTGATGTTTATAGATATATTTTTTTATAAACTTTTAAGTACTGTATTTTCTTATATATATATATATAAAATTGAATAAAAAATAATTTTAAAAAATGCTTGTAGAAGGAATTGTATACAAAATATAAGACAATTTAATGTTGACAAGAGTTGAAGGTAGGTAAAATTATATAAAAAATAGTTAAAATTTTTGTAAAAAGTAGGTATGATTACATTATACTTAATTAACACATGATTAAAATTATAATGGAATAGTTGAAGTGATAAAAATAAATTATTTAAATGTTTAAAGTGATATAAATCTAAAATAAAGAATATCAAAATTGGAAAGAAATAAAAAACTATTAGCAATATATTTTTTACTTCTAAAAAATCTATGGTAGATAAAAGTTTTGAGAATAATGATATTAATAATGGTAATAATGAATCAAGTACGAAATGGAGTAAACTTTCATATTATCCTAGGATTTATAATACTTTAAGGTATAATAAAAATTATATTGATGAGAATATAAATATTGGCTGGTCAAATAGTAAAAATCTTGATCAATCAATAGGTAATTATAGGTTGAGATGATTTACAGTTCAAAAAAGGAATTGTATATAAAATTACATGCAATAATGTAAAATGATTTACTTTGGGCATACTGGAAAACAATTTGAGGTAAGAGCCAAAGAACATAACAATGCTATTAAAAGAAGAGATGTTAGGTATGCATTATATATTCACTACTTGAAATGTGGCCATAGAATAGATGCTACAAAAAGTATTAGATATTTAAATTTCATCAAAGATCCAAAAAGAAGACAAATATATGAAACATATATTAAAAATAATTTGACTAATTGTATTAATATTTATAAGTCTTCTAAAAATGTGGTTAATAAGTGGTTGATTAAAAATGAGTAGAAAATTATATATATATATATAATTGTATAAAAAATGCATGTAATATTGTTTAACATATTGTTATGATATAATCAATTGTTTTGTAATTATTCAATTTATATATAAGGTTTTGATTTGTTTTAATTATTTATATTATTATTTTTTGTTTTAATTCTAGTATTGGACACTGGATGGTTTTATGTCAGGTGATTCGTTAACATTAAATAGATTAGTAACATTTAAAAAGGGCATCAAAGCAAGTGCTGAAAAAAAGCTTTTTAATGTATAAAATTATTATTTGATTATACAGCTGTTGTAAAGAATTCTTATTATTTTTTGATTATTAATAAAGAATATAGCAAATTTCTTCGTAAAATAATGTTCCTCAGTGCAAGCTTAATCCATATTCAGCCTCTTCTCATCCAATATCTTTAGATCAGGGTTTGGCTTATGGCTTTTATCAGCAAAGAGCTTTGGATCTGAGAACAGTGCACATGGATCTTTGAATCCAATGCACCAAACTAATATCCTTTTTCTAAATCTTTTTGATTAAATATAAAGCTATCAACTCAAATTAAAAGTGCATCAATGTTTTCAAATGTGAAATCAATTCAGTATCTATATACTATGGTGACTTTGTTTTTTTAATAATTATAGTCACCGTTATCCTTTGATTAGCACTACAGTATGGAGAAATTTGCTGCTGTTTTAACAGCTTGTGTAAGCATAAAATGATAGTCATGTAGAGTTTTAATATATTAATTGTATAGCCATATGTATTTGAATATTGTAACTCTGACGAAGACAGCTAGCAGGTTCAAACCATAAGAAAATATCAAGGAATAAATGTTTACTTATTACATTATAAAAAGTGATTAAAAGTATATAAATGGTATTATATTAAGTTTTAGCCCTCTTCTTCATCACTGTCACTGAAATAAATCACACAGGTATAAAATGAATTTATCAGACATAATACTATATTTAAAGCATTTCTTTATACTTAAAAATAAAACCTTTAATTAATTCTCTGTCCATTTTAATTTATGATATAAAGGGTGTCTGAGTTCTAAAATAAAATATAGAGGATGTAAAGAATATATAATATTTTAGGAACTATACAAAAAGGACATAAAACATGAATAAATTCAAATTGATATTAATTAATACAGAAATTAATAAACTTAATGGAAATGAAAAAGTGCTCTCAGTAAAAACCTATTCGGAGATGAGATTAATAATATTTCCGAATACCCACTGAATGAAAGTTTGTGTAAGATTTTTATGGAGAATTCTTTGTCTGGTAATTATTCTGTCAATAACTGCTTATTGTGAATGAAATATTATTACTATTATTTTAATAATTTGAGTTAGGTAAATATTAAATAAAAATGCGTATAAAACCTTAATTTTGCATTAAGAATATATATATTTTATTCGTTAAAATATATCATGCATAAATCATTTTTATGGCGAGGAAACCCCTAAGCATGTTTTTTTTTTTCTTCAAATAAATTAATACAAATAAATATCTTATCGAGGTGTTTAGCTAATCAGTAATAATCTTGAAAGAAGATTCAACAATTTCATAATTTGTGTTTTTATAGGTTTGTAAATTATCATTTCGTTCTTTGGCTACATATTCATACAATGGCCTAATGTATTCGGGAAGGTGTTCATATCCTGCAAGATCTGCTAATTCTTCCATATATGACCACATGCGATCACCCAAAAGATGTGCATATCGGCAAGGTAAGCCTTCTTTTAATCTTTGTGTAAAATCGTTTTTACTATGTTCTATCATTTCTTCCTTAGAAGGTAACTTCATTGTTCCATCCAATGAGGCAATGAAATAGCGAACCTGAAATAGAAATCAATATTTTAAAAACAAATCTGTAAAACATTATAAATATTTCAAACAGTAATTTATTTTAAAATTTTAGTCTCTATTAAGCAATTGACTAAAATAATTACATATTTTGTCAAATAATAAATATTTTATAATCTAGAATTTTTGCATGATAGATTTTATCTTTAGAAAAAACATTCTTTAATTAAAGCATACAGAATGACAGACGTTGTATTAACCACACTTATGCAAACGTGTATTCATATCATCATCAACCATTATCAATCTACTGCAGGATGAAGCTCTCTCCAAGTTTAATCCATCTTCTTTGATCTTTAGCTTCTCTTCTCCATATTATCCCTGCACACTTTCTTATTTCATCCATCCATCTCACATGTGGTTTCTTTCTGGGGTTTTTACAATCTCTTGGAATCCAGTTTAAGATTTCAATTGCCCATCTATTATCATCTCTTCTAGAGATATCTCCAGCCCAACTCCACACAGTCTTTTAATTTTTTCAATGAGGTCAATAACGCCTGTTTGTTCTCTTACATATATATTGCATTTTCAATGTCTTCTTGTAACTCCCAACATGCATCTCTCCATACATTCTTTCAGTGGTCCGAAGTCTCTGTATTGCTCTTCTATTAAGTGTCCAGGTCTCAGATCCATAAGTAAGAGCTGGTAAAACACATTTATTAAAAACCCTTTTCAAATACATAGGCATATTTCCTTTTAGTATCAAGTTACTTCTACCAAAAGCACTCCAACCAAATTTAATTCTATGATTAATTTCATCCATTATGTTTCCATCTGTATTAATAATCTGACCAAGGTATTTGTAGCTGTTAACTTCTAATTCATCATACATGTAATTAAATTTGAGAAAGGATAATAGCATTAATAATATTAACATAATAAATCGAACCATTTACTGTTTGAGAGTTCATAAAAATTTTAAGCACCAATGCAGAGTTGTGACCCATAGATCGTGAGTTCCAGAATCTGCCACTCAACCACAGTGACAAACTATGCAATGTTGTACTAACAATAAGAATTTAGATTAAAAGAAGTTATAAATCTCAATATGAAAAACAGTTATTATATATACAATTTTGTTACAAAAATATGGTAATATGGGTTAGCGGGTTCCCATCCCGGCAGATGCTATGACACAGGAAAAAAAATGGTAATAAATAAAAAATAATATATTATGAATATCCAAGAGAGAAAAAGTCCTACACCTTCTTTAATCACTTTTTACAACACGATCAAATAAAAATTAATTCCTTGATATTTTTTTACAATTTCAACTGCTCAAAAGTCTTCATCAGAGCTGCAATATTCAAATATATATAGCATTACAATTAGTATATATTTATATTTTTTGTATCAGTATTGATGTGTAAATTGGAATGACATAATTAATTTAAAAGTAGTTTTAAAAAGTAATGTAATTGATTTAAAATGTTCGCTGTCTGGTCAATAAGGTTCAGATAAACCTCTGTATAAGTGAATGAAGTAAAGAGAAAAGAAAGTCTGACTTTTCTCTAAAAAAAAGTCTTATGTTTTGGCTTAAGATTATTTTATTTAATTAGTAAACCAGTCATATCAGAAATAATCTTTAAAGTATTACATATTATTCAAACGCTGGGCATATCTTATATTACATCTTTCATTCTTTGAATTTATATTAAATAATGTTTAAATTAAGAATAATCACACCCCTGTCAATTATTAATATAAATCAATTAAAAATAGCTTTAGAATAAAGTGTGACTGATTGAAATTTTTGCTTTCTGATCTAAGTATTTCAGGTAAACTTCTATATAAGAAAATAAGGCAAAGAAAGAAGACAGTATGATCTTTTTTCCAAAAAATTATTGTCTGTTTTGGCATGTGAGTACCTAATAAACCAATAATTTCAAAGTGTTACATAATATTAAACTGTAAGAAAATATCAAGAAATAAATTTTTATTTGATGACATTGTAAAAAGTGATTTAAAAGATGATATAAATAAATCAATACATAAAGGAATAAGAAGTTGAAAGAAATTATAATACTTTCAGGTAAAAAAAAGTAGATGATCAATATGCAACAGTATATAGATTTTCTCAGTCAGAGAATCAAGAAAAAATCTAAACCCTCATGATACTAGCTGATATATATTGTCTTGACTATTTAAAAGACAGTTTTAATTTCTTTTTAATCATGCTAAAATGAACTTGAATTGATTACAGCAACTATTATTTTTTTAAAAATGTGGCTTTAGCTTTTAACCAATGAATTTACAAGTGGTCGCAATTTTAGCTGTTAAATTAGCTTCTGCTCAGTATTGATAAATCAATAGCTCTGTATGCTGGTTTAAGCAATTGAACTTTTAATTAGAATGAGAGTTTATGTTAGCAGATACAATAGTTTAGATAGAGATCTGCACTTACTCTGATTTTTCCATGATATTCTTTAGCTGCCTCAATGAGTTTTGTATGCAACAGATTCGCCCATTTTGTAATCTTCAACAGGCAGATTATTTGTATTCATATATAATCGGTGCCAACAAATGATGGTTTTTTTAAAAAAAAAAAAAGAATTCTTTATTCAAACTCTGCAATAAAAGTGATTTTTTTTGGTATTTAAATAGTGTTTTAAGTTTCATTCTTCAGACGCCTCAATACAATCTTATTTTAGCTATCCAGTGAAAAGATCAATGATTATATAGAACTTTCTACTTTATAATTGCAATTATAATTTTACTGTTGCAATAATTTAAAATACGTTGAATGAGAGTTGCATGTTGTTGATTTTTGTTAGTCATCAAAGTAGTTTCATCCTGAACTGATGTTTTAAAAAAACCTGGTCGCCACAATTATAATGCATGGTTATTTGTATCAATTTTTGACTATATTTCATAAATATTTCTTCAGAGAGATTGATGACAGAGTACTACCTTGTAATCTTTTGATTTATAAAAGTCAATGAAAATTAGTACCAATGTTTCAGCTAGGTCAGATGCCCATCTTCTGGTTTATTCATGTATGATTCATAGTCTTAACATGCCAAAATTTTGGCTGGGTTGCACTGGTTATCAACAGAATTCATTCTAGTTGATGACTGTCATGGTCCAGCTAAAATATTGTTAATACTATGACTCATACATAGATGAACCTGGACAGTATGTCATTTATATATATATATATATATATATATATATATATATATATAAATGAGATATATATACAGCTCATGAAAATTATTTTAATAATAATATAGATAATAAAACAGACAAAAACTCACTTTACATATTGCCACACAGCAAGCTAGAGTAATCAATGGATGCCAGAAGGCTTGTGCATAAAATCCTCATCTAGTGCCTACTCATCCAATATTCCCAGACTAGTTTCTATCTTGTAGCCTTCATCAGTGAGGAGCCTTGGATCTGAGAGCACTGCACCTAGATCTTAGGATCTAATTCAACCCTCCAACAGCCACCTTTTATCTCAACTACAAAACTATGAGTCTTAAATTGAGGTACTAAATGTGGACTTTATGCACAAGCCTTCTGGCATCCATTAATGACTCTAGCTTGCTGATAGTTTTGAACATATATTCAAAATTACCTTAAATGAGCCCTGAATAAGCTACATGGAAATGATTCCACAGTTTATATGCCAAGCCATGAACACTGATAATTGTTTTTATTGATAATGATTATTATTTTGGATTTTTGAAATGAAAGTCTCTAAGTTTTTTATTAGATCTGATTCCAATATCTCACAAGTTAGAAAAGCAACTCTTGTTATTTCAGACCTCTATTTGTGTTGCAGTTGTACAATTTGCTTCCTTGCTATGCACAATACATCTTAGTATTATTTATAGGTTATTTGTTTTGGACATTTTCAGAAGACTATAGTCAAATTTTATAACCAATTAAATAATTAATGTTTTAGTTTTTAAAGAGAATCTCTTAAAAATGAAACACCATCTAAATATTTTAAGTTATCAGAAATATGTTTATCAAGGTTAAGCAAACCCAGAAAAGTCTGTGGATTGACAATTTTTTACTGTAGTTCCTATATGTGATTACAATTTTTAAATATTTAAACCTTAACCAACTTTTTTTTACCCTGACCCTATTGGTTTTAATAAAAATTATGATTAATAAAATATTAAAACTGTTAGCTTGGTATCTTTCTTTATATCTATTATGTCTTGAGATGTATGAATTATAATATTGATCTAAGAGTAATGCTTCTTTGACTCTTTCAAAACAATTATTAGTGGATTTTGATTATTTAAAAAAAAGGAACTGCTTTTTGGAAAATACATTTTCATAATAACATATAAAGATATTAGATATGATGCAGTTTTAACTTTATCTGACAAAAAAACTTACTGGTTTCATTCAGTATGGATTGAATACTTTCTCTACATATGTGCTATATCTTCAACATACTGGAGAAATATCTTCATTATTTGATGAGTCATATTAAGGGGTATAGTTGTACAATATGATAGTGTGTAATTCTCTGTAATCCAATTTCAAAACTTTTTGAATATCTGAGGCAAGTTATAAGAGACTGGCTTCCGATTAAAAAGGAAATGCAGATTCAAAAACCAGTTCTCCCACCCGTAAAACGTTTCTGAGTTATTAATAATTATTATTTAAAAATTTTGATTTGAATTTACATGCTAATATTCATAATTCTATATTTAGTACAGAACGGCTATTTTCATGATCTCATATCAGTAGATTCAATAATTTATAGTTCAAAAAGTAAAAAAAAAATAGCCATCATTTTTTTTATTTCATGTACTCAGGATATTGCAACAATAGTAGCATTTCTATTCATAAGCTTGGAAATGTAAATTCCACTTAAAATGGGTTCAAAGGTCATAGCTAATGATAATAGCAATTTTTCCAAGTCTAAAAGATATGATGATATGTTTCCATTATGTGATAAAATGAAAATAATTGATTTAGTTTCCAATTAGTAAAAAGAAAGAATTTTGTTACTGGTACTTCAGAAGTTGCATTCATAATGCATAATGAAGCCTAAAAAGCAGTATTGTGTGTGGAGGATATGAATGTAATGCTTTTGAATGCAATGCATCAGAAAGCTTTGCAATCTATATGAATAATTTAGCAAAAGAACCACTGAAAAGAATAACATCAAGCTATTTTCTACAAGTTAGAGATGATTGTACATATTCAAAAATTGGTATAAATGATGTAGTTTATTATTTCTTTTACTTTCGTTCGAATTGTTATTACGATTAACATAGTGCTTGATTTGGATATTTTAAATTAAATTATATTTTTAATTCACAGTGTAAATACTGTCATTGCAATCAGAAAAGAGCTGCTTCCAAAAATACATATAAAATTAAACTAAGGCAAACTCTCCATACAGTAGTGCCACCCTGTGCCAAACAGAGTAATCAATGGATGCCAGAAGGCTTGTGCATAAAATCCATTGATTACTCTGTTTGGCACAGGGTGGCACTATTGTATGGAGAGTTTTCTCTTTGTTTACAACAATTATGTGCTAGTATAGAGATGGTGATCATGTGATACATATTTGTGTTTTATTATCATCAAGTTTTATCACAAAATAGAAAGATTTGTTTTTTTCTCAAAAGTATGATTTATTAACATAATATTAATCTTTGAGTTTACATGTTATCTTATATCTAGTGATATACACAATTTAAACTATGATTTACAATGCAGAACCTGATTTACTAAGTGAACAGAAAAACTTTAAATTTTATATGCATACTTCTTGCTATTCCTAGCTTCTCTCATAGTCTACTAGGTAACCCCTGACCTTAATGGCAACTAGATAGATCACAACTACTAAGAATCACATCATCATCATCCAGAAAATGAAAACCCATACTAATTCCCACAGCACCCACATCCCAGTCCCCCTTCTAAGGACTAGGAACTAGGCTTCAGGGTACTTCCAAAGCTAAGACTCTCTCATCCAATGCTCTTACTAATCCCACAGCACCCAGATCCCCACTAAAACCCAGGCTTGTGAGACCTTCCAAGTACCAGACCCTGCCATCCAGATGGCAGAGATGAGTGACACAGCAGCCCTGATTTGAAGTTTAAACTATAGTAGAACTTCTGGCCTGAGTCACCCAAGCATGAGATTCTCTCATCCTCACAGCCAAGGCAAGAAATGCTGCAGCACTAATCAAAAATGTAAATCTTACATGCTTACATCATATGCCATCTACAGATTATCACATATTCTAATAACCAACCTATGAATCACATAGAGAACAAAGAGATTAAAACCACAATGCATCACATCATCTTCACTGCCCCGAAGACAAGAAAGATGAAACCCATACTAATTCCCATAGCACTCGCATTTCAGCCCCCCCCCCATAAGAACCAGAGTTCAGGCCCTAAACCAGCACTCATCAGTTGGTCCAGATTATCATCGCTACACATATATACAACAAATGCTCAGATTTATATTAAGATAGCCAATCTTCATACTTTAATGGACATGCTTCAATCCACCCCACCCTCCAACTCTTTAGCTGTCTATCCTATTGAAAATCTGATGAATTATAAAATCAGCCAGACATATTTTTGTTGGAATTTATACAGATCATAAATTTTAGAACCATTTAAAAAAAACACATTAGTATTAAAAGTTATTCCTGAAGATAGCTCAGTAAAGAAAGAAAGAGATAGTTTGGCTAAAATTTATATTGCATAATCTCTTGATTTTGTTTCAGTACTTTTTTTTATTAGAGTGAAAAAGAGTTAAATGATAGTAATTATTCAAGATTATCAATGCAAAAGTTTTCAAGCAAAGAACAAATAATTTTTGACAATTTTTTTCTTCTCTATACTATTGATTCCCATTGAAATAGATTTTTTTTAAAATATATATATATCTTTCTGTTTTTCTGTTCTTTATGAAATTTTGTTTCAATGTAAATTACTTAAATAGAATTTCTATATGTGGATTTCTTTAATTAATGTTATAAAAAGGCAAGAAAATGTAATGATTTAAAAATTTGTGAATATCAATAAAGATTGCAAAAAAGAATTCTAATTACAAAAAAATATCCGACTGACATATTTTTTTTAAAATTTAATGACTATTCAACTATTTTTTGCAGATCTTTTTTTCTTTTTGAATCTACTAAATTACCAATAATTAGTAAAATATATATATATAAAGATTATTGTAAAAATTAGAAAAAGAATTGCCTATTAGAAAAAATCAGTAGATAGTGGATGAATTGAACTTGAATTTTTTCTTAATAGAAGCTAAAGTTGATTAAATTATCAGGAAACCGCAAAATAATAAAATGTTTTTTTTTTCTTGATAATATCAAAAAACATGAAAATTTTTGTACAGTTCTATAGTTTCAAGAAATGGATTTAAAGATTGGCACAAAGACAAAATATAGTGTTTCTTTGTTATTTATTGAAAAAAAAAGTAGACAATAGTAATTTTATGATCGTTTAGAATCTTAGCAGTAATGTCATAATTAATAATTAAAGCTACAGAACATGTTCATAACAGTGTATAAAACTAAAGAAGAAAAGTAATGTGATACAAATATAGTTTTTAAATTTTTTTTATTGCATTACATAATTATAAACTCTTTAGACATGAAAAGAGGCAAGGTATTAAAATATAATTTTGTTAAATTAATAGCAAAAAAACAGCCTAAGTAGAGAATTAAAACAAGATTTGAGAATGTTTTTAATAACTTTCTGCCTCCCTCTTTCCTCACACACAACCATTTTCCATCTTTTTAATCAAAATTTATTTAGTCCTAAAATAAATAATTCATTTTCTCTAAAAAAAAAAAAATTGCACTAATATTTTAACGACCAATTACATATTAACAGAAATCTAAGAAAAAGATTGTCTGGGCTTAGAAATAATGCAAGAAAAACAAACAGTAATTTTGCTTTCTTTAAAAAACAGAAAAGCAAAATTAAACGATGTGTGTGGGGGGGGAGGGGTCTTCCTTGATGATTTCTATTATTCTGTTCCTAAAGGTTTTGCATTTAACATTCCACTGAAATTATTCAAATGGCAGTCAACACCAATAATGCGCTATTTCTTAAATATTATAAATCTACACGCATTCTCTCACCGATAAGTTTAAAAAATTTAAGTGAATCACTTAAGTTTAGAGCTACATTCTATATATACCAACTCTTACAGACCATGTTTAAATCAGGGCTTGAGTCTATTGTGTGTTATAATCAAATATTCAATTGTACAAATTTATTTAACTTAAGTGATCCACGTTAGTTTTTTAAAACTCTGACCAGTGGGAGAGTGCGTGTAGATTTATAAAATTTAAAAAATAGTGCATTATCGGAGATTGACTTCCGGTTGAGTAATTTCAAAGTTTTCAGTGCTTTATAATAATAGGTTTACAATCCACTGAAAATATATTTTCTTACTATCTGTGATTTTATTCATTTAAAAAAAAATTTTACTGATCTATATTTCTAAATAATTGTATTAGTAAGAATGCAAGAGTACGAGATGAAGTAAAATTTAAAGGAAAAATATATTTTTTCATATCCAAATGTTTTAAATTAAAAACATATTTGTTCCATTTTAAACAGTTTAATTTAAATAAGTAAACAGTTTTAGAATATTTATAAATAGATTTGGATGGAAAATTGTTTTTTTTTTAAAATCATCTTAATGATAACTAAAAGGAAACCTTAATAATTAAATAAATCTCTTGCAGGATGAAGGTCTCTCAAGCTTAATCCAGTTTTTTAAATTTATAGTCTGTTTTCTCCACATCACACCAGAAATGTTTTTTAATCCATCCATTTAACATGTGATCTCTTTCTAAGTCTTTTATGATCTCTTGGGATCCAGATTAAGACATTAACTGCCTATCTATTATATTATTTTCTTGCAATATATCCCATCTAATTCCATTTAATCTCTTAATTCTTTCAATGGTATTTGTTTGTTCTCTTACCTATATATTGTTATTTTTATCTTTTTAGTGCATTGCTAAATCCATATAATATTAATATCATCTATGTTCTTTATTACTTTTTACAATGCTTTTTTACAACCTACTATTGATTTTTCAATTGCCCCAACAATCTTCTTCAGAACTATAACAAATAGAATACAAATACATGAATATAAATATACATGAACATATAATTTTACACTTTATATATATATAATCTATATTATAATCACTACTTATATACCCACATAAATCTTTATATATCCTTTCTATAGAATTATTACCTTTTTATATATTACACATTTTAATCTTTTTTATATCCTACATTTATCAATCAATACTTCCTATAATCATTTTTTATTTTATTTATTTTTTATTTTAAATCTTATTAATTTTTTTTTATATTTAACTCTAGCATTACATATTCATATTTTTATATTTTACAATATTATTCATTATATTAATATTCAATATGTATAATTTTCTTTAATCTATAATATAATTATTTAACATATTTTTTACACCTACTTTCTACTTATACTTCCAAATCTTAACTACCACCAATTCAAACTTTTAAATTTTACAATTATATTTTAATAGCTCTCTCTTTTTATTTTTTATATAAGTAAATCTTTTTTTTTATGCCAAAATTTTTGGGCCTGAAAAAAATGTTGGCATAAAAAAATAAAATAAATAGATTTAGTCATATTAAAAATAGAAAGAGGGAGCTACTAAAATATAACTATATAATTCAAAAGTTTAAATTGGAAATATAAGTAGAAAGTAGTAGCTTCCTCTTTTTATTTTTTATATAACTAAATTTTTTTTTTGGGGGGGGGAGGGTTGCAAAAATTTTTGGGCCTGAAAAAAATGTTGGCATAAAAAAAAAAAAAAAATAGTTACATAAAAAATAAAAAGAGGGAGCTACTAAAATATAACTGTAAAATTAGTATGGAGAATAAAAAGAGTTTAAATATATATAAAAGTAAATGGAACATTGGTTGTGAGTTAATTTATGATAATAGCAAGGAAAGTAGTTTATTGTTTAAGGCTTGAATGGGATCTTTAGCAACAAGGGAATATACATGTAAATGGAAACATATGGGTGATTTAGTCTGCACGTTGTGTAAGGAAGGCATAAAAAATATTACACATCTGTTAATTCAGTGTAAATGCTTGAAAACAGAAAGGGTACAAATAATGAAGTTATGGAAGAATAAATATAAACAAAGTGATTATACCGAAGATGAGTTGTTGATTTTTATGCTGAGTTTGGGAAAAGATAAGGGGGATTTAGATATGAAGGCCATGGAGTGGACAAAGATTAGGTTGTGGAAATGGGATTGAGCAGATTATGGGAAAACTTAAGGTGGGAAATGGAAAGGGAAGGTAAAGTGGCTAACTGGTTTCTCTGGGCATAGCACTCAGAGAATCCTCACTCTATATAAGAAGAAGTCACAGTGTATCACATCACATCACAAATTTAGAAGTTTAAATTGATAACAGTTAAATTTTTGAAATATAAGTAGAAAGTAGGTATAAAAAATATATTAAAAAAAAACTATACATATTGAATGTTAATGAATATATACTGTTAGAGTTAAATATTAAAAAAATTAATAATAATATAAAAAATAAATGAAATAATTTATATATACGATTATAGGATGTATTGATTGATAAATATTAAATATAAAAAAGATTAAAATATGTACTATATAAAAAGGTAATAATTATGTAGAGAGAATATATAAAGATATATGTCGGTATATAAAGAGTCATTATAAAATAAAGTATATGTATATACATAAAATGTAAAATTATATGTTCATGTATATTTGTATTCATGTATTTGTATTGTGTTTGTTATAGTTCTGAAGAAGATTGCTGTGGCAATCAAAACCATCAATAAAGAACATAAATGTTATATTTTTGATGTTCTTACTCCCAACATGCATCTTTTGATCTGAGGTATCTTGTTTTTCTGTTAAGTTTATAAACCTCAAATCTACATGCAAAAATTGATAAAACACATCTATTAAACAATCTTCTTTTTTAAATACATAGGCATATTTTCTTTGGATATTAAGTTATTTCTACCAAAAACAATCCATCCAAATTTAATTCTATTTTATTTATAATGTTTTTATCTGCATTAATAATTAAGATGTTTGTAGTTGTTAATTTTTTTAAATTCATGATTTAATCTTTATTTTCTTTTGAAAAAAATCCATTGAGCTTTATTTTAGTATTTTCACTATTTATCTTTAGTCTTAATTTTTTTATTTTATTGGATAGCTCTTACAATATTTCCTGAAGCTTTGAAGCATTATTTTCCAAAATCTAGATCATAAATAAAATCTAAATAACTTAAATAATGCCTACGTATTTTTCTTTCATTAACTCTCCATTTTAATCTGTAAAATATTTCTTATAAATCTATTGTAAGAAGTTTTAGTGTTATGGAATCATTCTGTTATATCTTTATTAATGATAAATTTGTTAATACTACTATGTAATCAGATTACTACTATTGCAAATAGATAAATATTGTTCAAAATATAAGAATTTTCTGGGTCTATATCTTGGGGTCTAAAGTTTAAATCACTATGGAAAGCATCTTTTTATCTATGAATCAAATACATAATGGCAGTTCATATTTATTTGTTCTTTCTATAACAAAACTAAATATTTGGATATGATTTACTATGCTAAACTCACTTTTAAATTTAGATTGTTTTATTTATTTATTTTATTAGAATCTTAAGTTAGCTGTTGATAAATTATAATTATTTTGATCAAGATCACACATAAACTGATAGACATGTAACTTCTATCTTCTTTAACACTTTTCTTAAGTATATTATATTCTTTTGAACATTTGGAACACATTTATCATTCAGATATTTAATATATAATTTTATCAAGAACTGAGCTATTTCAGCACTTGCTAATTTTAACATATCAATAATAATTCCACAATTTTATGAAAATTTTCTTTTTTATATATATTTAATTTATATGTCCTATTTCATTCACTTGCAGCTGTAGAGGTTACTTTTTTTTGTTCTTTATTAGGTAAGTAATTCTTTCACACATTTCATGATGGTGTTTCAGTTTTTAATAATAACTCTAACTTTTTTTTCCATTGCTGCATTACATTTTTTTCAAATATCAAAAGTTTGTTTTATGCTTTTGAATCTGTTATTCCCTTCTCATTTCCAATTCACAACTATATTTTCTAAAACAGGCAAAACTCTCCATACAGTATTACCACTCAGTGCAAGCCAGAGCAATCAATGGATGCCAGAAGGCTTGTGCATAAAATCCCCATCTAGTTTCTACTCATCCAATATCCCTAGACTAGTTTCTGGCTTGTGGCCTTCATCAGTGGGGAGCTTTGAGTCTGAGAGTGCTGCACATAGAACTTAGGATCTAATGCAACCCTCCAGCAACCACCTTTTATCTCTACTTAACTACAAAAACATAAGTCCTAAATTGAAAACACAATAATATTTTCAATTCAAGCTCATTAGCTTATATAGTCATATAGGTCTGAACTCAGTTCAGTACTTATAATTTTGATGTCTTTCGTTCTTTAATAACCATACCCACCACTATCCTATTCGGCAGGATATTTATTAATATATTTTTTGATATCATTATTACTTCTTTTTTTTAATTATTTTATAGAATTTCAGGTATCTTCTGTTATTCTTAATAAATTATTTAAAAATAGTTTCATACTCTTTCTTTTCAGTTTATCTTGTTTCTTGTGAAATTATTCTGCCATCCCAAGAATTGCCTAAAGGTGAAACAGCAGCTGAAAGCAATTTTTTCCAATATAAAATTAAAAAAATCTATTTAAGCAATGTCCCAAGACCAATTATTTCTATAGAAAAACTTACATATAAAACAATAAATTATAAAGAAGTTATCAAACTATTAACCTAAAGAATGATTTAAACATGTTATGATTTTTTTATATTTTGTAAGTTTTTTTTATTATATTTTAATTTGTTTTATTTTTCTTCATTTTTTTTAGTTTTATATATTTTTTGTGTTTTTAAATAAAAAAAAAAGTTTTTTTATTTAATATATATTTTTTTTCTATTATCAAACTTTATTTTTTTTAATAGGCTATTTTAAAAAAATAGAAAAACAGTCTATATTAACAACTGCCTGTAAGGCAAAGGTCTCTCAAGAACCTATAGCAAACAGTGAAGGAAAGTAAGCACTACTTACTGGACCCATCAATGGTTATTAGGTGGAGAGAGTTTGAATGGTGTTCCATTCTGGTTTTATTTTTAAGTTAAGATTAGCTAAATATCCATATACTGATCAATGTTAGATATTTATCCAGGTTGTCTATATATAAGTGACTCACTTGGAAGAAAATTTTTCTTTTGTAAAGAATTTTATTTAGTTGGATTTGAATCCTAGATCATATGTTTGCCATGGGAATATGCAATTTCTGCACTGTGAAACTTTTTTAAATAATTTTAAGACACAGTTTTTAAGACTTATCTGAGGTGAGAAAATTGATCAGCTCAACCCTGTATGAATTTATTTATTTTGCATATCATATGTAATAATGATTCATTTTCAATAAAAAATTTATTAAAAAAATATTAACATAAATAAATATAATTAAGAAAACTTACCTGCCGATCAAGAATAGGAAAAGGAAGGACCATGTGCAAAATTCCGACTAAACAAAGAGAAGGAAATTCAATATGTATCAAATGTCGGTAGAGTGGGATTACTCTTCTGTTATTGACAGTTAGGTGGCAACAAGCACTTAAGAAAGAAAAATCATATTTATAACCTGTACAATAAATAATAACATCAGCTTGGCAAAAGCTACCATCTTCGAAGCGAAAACCATTCTCTGTAGCATCTGATACTAACACTTTTTCATGCATATTAGCAGGGAGCTCAGACATAATAGGTCGGGATCCATTGTGACTGATATAAACCTATGTATATAAACAGTTTGTACATATAAGCATTTGCAAAAACATGTGCATGCATGCACATCTCCTACCCATATATATATATATATATTAATTCTAATATTTTCACGGATAAAAGATGTCATATTATTATTACTATTTGCGGGATATTCCGTGTAGTGAAAAAGCTAAATGCTGACGTTTCAGTACAATATCAAGTACCTTCCTCAGAGTGTTCTCAAATTATTATTATTATAATTTGAGAAAGAGAACACTCTGAGGAAGGTACTTGATATTGTACTGAAACGTCAGCATTTAGCTTTTTCACTACACGGAATATCCCGCAAATAGTAATAATAATATGACATATATATATTACAAAATTTGTATTAATGTTTACATATATTACATTTATAAAATATTTACAAAATGTGCAAAGTTTGTAATAAGTATTTTTTAACTTGATTATTATCTAAATACCTTCTTTATTTTAGGTAGTTAATAAGAATAATGATAACTTTAATTTAAAAAAATCGTCATTATTATTTAAGAGAGTAGAAAAATAGATTAAATAGATAGTGCGTTTCATATTATCCTTCATTTTCATATTATTTACAACTTTTATAACTGAGACTTCTATTTTTAAATTGTTATATGTATAGTTAATGTTACAGAATTGCATAGTATGGAGATGTCCATGATTAATAAAAAATATTTTTTTTTAAAGTCAACAAAAATATCATTGTAATAATAAGTATATATCATCATCATTGTCAATCATTATCAATCTAATGCAGGATAAAAGTTTCTCCAAGTTCAATCCATCTCCGATCTCTAGCCCCTCTTCTCCAAATCACCCCTGCACATTTTTATTTCATCCATTCATCTCACACGTGGTCTCCTTCTGGGTCTTTTAGAATTTCTTGGAATCCAGTTTAAGATTTCAGGTGTCCATCTATTATCATCTTTTCTAGCAATATGTCCAGCCCAACTCCATTTCAATCTTTTACTTCTTTCAACAATGTCAGTCATAACTGTTCATATATTACGTTTTCGATTTCTTCTTGTTACTCCTAACATAGATCTTTCCCTACTTCTTTGAGTGATTTGAAGTCTCCGAATTGCTCTTGTATTAAGTATCCAGGTCTCAGATTCATAAATAAGAATTGGTAAAACACTTTTATTAAAAGCTTCCTTTTCAAACACATAGGCATATTTCCTTTCAGTATTAAGTTATTTCACCAAAAGCACTTCAACTAAGTTTAATTCTATAATTAATTTCTTCCATTATTTTCCATCTGTAGTAATAATCTGACCAAGGTATTTGTAGTTGTTAACCTTTTCTAACTCATCATAATCAATCTTTATTTTCATCTTTTGAGAAAATCCATTGAACATTACTTTAGTCTTTTTGACATTTACCTTTAGTCCTACTTTCTTACTTTCATTCGATAACTCCTTCAACATTTCCTGAAGCTCTAAAACATGGTTTGCAAAACAACATCATTATCTGCAAAATCTAAATGAATTAAATAATCTCCATTTACTTTCACTTCTTTAGTTTTCCATTTTAATCCACAAAATACTTCTTGCAGCACTGCTGTAAGTAGTTATGGAGATATGGAGTCACCCTGTCTTACACCCTTCTGAATGTTGACTTTCCTAGTACCATTATGTAATCTAATTGCTGTTGTTGTATTTTTATAAATATTCTTTAAAATATGACAATATCCTGGATCTATACCTTGATGATCCAATGCTTTAATCACTGAAAAAATGTTTATAAATTGAATGTCTTTTTGTAATCTACAAATCCAAAGCACAATGACAAATCATATTCATTGGTCCTTTCTATAACTTCTCTCAATGCTTGGATATGATTTACTTTACTAAAACCACTTTTAAATCCAGATTGTTCTCTTGGTTAGTTGAAATCCAATGTTCTCTATAGACAAGTTGTAATTATCTTGGTAAAAAATTTGTATAAAACTGACAAAAGACTGATAGGTCTGTAATTTCTAATATCTTCTTTATCATCTTTTTTAAATATTAATATTAATACTGCATTCTTCCAATCATTTTGGTACATCTTTATCATTTAGACATTTGATATGTAACTTTGCCAAAATTCTATTTCTTCATCTGCTTCTTTTAATATATTGATTATAATTCCATCATTGGTTGTAGGTTTTCCTTTCTTCATACATTTAATTGCATGTGACACTTCTTCATTTAAAATTCTGGGCAATTCAAAAAATATAATAGATGTAGGAGGTACTTGTTCTTTATTACTATATAATTCTTGGTAGAACTCTTCTACCCATTTCATGATCTCATCTCTCTTTTTAGTAATAGGTCCATCTTTTTTTCTTATTGCAGATATGTTTCCTAACAATACCAAAATGTTGTTTTACACTCTTGAGACTTTATTTTCTTCTACAGCCTTCATTGCTAGTTCACAATTTTCTTATATCATTATCAACTTTTTTGTACCATTTTACAAAATTTGAAATATTAAATCTTTTTAATGCATCATTTTTATATATCCTTATATTTTTTCTTTTCTTCATTAATTCTCTAATCTCAGTAGAAATTTTATTGTCAATTGCAACTTTCTTCTACCAGCTATCTGTTGCAGTTTTTAAAAGTGTATCAGTTATTTTCTTATTAATTTCATTCAAATCGGAATCATATTCAAAATCTACTAACACCTGAAACTGATTTGCAAGTTCTAATTTAAATTCATTAGAATGTTTCTGAAGATTAGGAATATCAACTGTAAATCTTGTTTTTCTTAGTAATTTTTGTCTCCAGTTTCACATTAACACATATCATACATCTTACTAATCGATGATCACTTCTTGTGTTAAATTTATTAAGAACATTACAATCTTAAAATATTGAAATAAATTGAGATCCTGCTGAATCTCACTGCACTCGTTAAAATACGTATACAACAGCCAATCAGAATGTCATGATAGCCATCTAAACAACAATCAAACCTAAACACACAACAAAGATTTTATGAGAAAAGGGCCACCACCATTATCTCAACTTTTCTTTCTATATATCTAAGCCAGTTGTAAGTATTTAGATTTGAAAGTTTGAAGCTTTAAATATCTTCACAAATAACTCACTGAGTCTAAATCACAAACATTGTAATGGTCAGATTCATGATTTGTTAACATAGTGCAGAATTCGACCACCACACAGAACTACAGCACCATATAGGTAGCAAAGCCACCCATAGTACTGAGTTCGAATATAGCTTATCAGTTCCACAATACGATCTACAAAACAACGCATCTGATGCCACATTAGTAAATATTTCTTTAGGCATGGTAGTCATGGAGATGCAAGACATTCAAGACTTTATTTTCAAGTTAGCCAATAATAACACTAATATTAAACATTTATATTTTACAGAATCGAGGAAATGGTATCAAATAAATAAAGATGTAACAGCAGATGTATAGTTTGAAATTATTTATTTGAAATATTTTATACTAAATCATCTAATTAATAATGTTTTGTTATATTTAATCTCAGTAGCGATATTTCCGATACTGTTATATTTTACAAAAAGATACATTTATTTGGCTGATGTAATCTAGCTACCTAAATTCTCGAGCAAGTATTTCACGAGCATGCCTTCGGGATTTATATGTTTGCAATGCAAGTCTAAAGTAAGATTAATAATCGTAATGGCGGACATATATTTATTTAATTGAAGAAGATATTTACTAATTACTATGGACAGACATTTATTTGAGAGTGAGTTATGTCACTAATGCAGAGACAGAGTTATGTTGAGTAATAAAGTTTATAATCAAAATACGTGGTACATCTAGAAAGGCGATATGAGGGTGGCAGTATATTGAGACTGCGAAGCTGTGGATGAGTTTATAACAACAGGCTGGCATTTGCTGTAGGCCAAAAAGATAAGGTGTCACATAAACATAATCAGGGGCAAGTGGTTCATGTCACAATTACCTCCTAACTGCATGATGGTCATCAAATCCTATGGGAACATTTATTTGTCTGCTTGTTTAGGATGTCTGGGATTAATTTAAATCCTAAATAATCTGGAGTATCCAAGGCTTATAATAGGTCATCGCATCTCTAAAACATAACACATATATAATTTACAGACTATTCTGCTAAGATTTAATATATTTTATAACTTGGCCCTACATCATCAACATTTAATAAAGAACATTTTTGACTCTCAAAGAAATGCAATTTACAGAATTATTACTTAAAAACTTAATAAAATATAAAACAATAGGTAAGCTGGGTGAGTATTAATAACTAATATGTCAGCCATTTGCTAAGTAGTAGACCCCTGCATTACAATAAATAAAGCATTGAATGCGTGTTGATTTATATGGAAATATTAAGTAATTTATAGAAGTAAATATTAATGAGGATTTTCAGGACACGCATCCACTGTTTCAAGCAATCATGGATTTGCATTTAGAAAATTATGGAGATTTCCGAGCTCACCAGCCAACAGAAGTATATAACGAAATATATTAATAGGTTGCTAGACAAGATGGCAACAATCTTGATTAAAATCTATATTTAAATTTGATGAGGTCCGGTCAGAAATCTTATGAGCATGCTATAATTAGATAATAAAAATGTAAAATTTAGAAATACGTACCCAAGAAAAGATAGAATTAGGTAAGCTAGATTATTAAAGAAATTTATATAATAAATTAATCATTAAATTCATGGTTTTACAATTTAGAGTTTTACAAGTTATGTAGAGAAGGAGCTATAGCGTGATTAATATATTTAGAGTACTCTAGGGCTTGGGTATAGGTACATGTTTTATACAAAGTTTTCAGATTCAGTATTTAGTAGCAAATTCTTCATGATTTCAGAAGTAGCAGTTCTTTCCAGCATTTAGATTATTCATTTATTTTAACAGCAGCAGCAGCTTTCTAATTGTTTGGGCAGCAGATTTTCTTGGTTGATATTATGGAGGGCACATGTGAAGGATCGCGAAATACAATCGACCATCTCTGGGGGGGGGGATAGTCTGAGCACTTTCTACTCAAACATACTGTGGTGGGTAAACTAATTGATGATTTCTGGAGCCTCTCAACTGATCGAGAGCACAGCTAAAGTTTAACTGAAAGTTCTTAGAAATTCCAAAATGTCCTCTTTTCTTGATCTTATCTTTTCATTTTTGTTATATTTTATTTTTGGATCCATTTATTTGCCCCAAGGAGAATCAATGCATTTTTGTATGTTGAATTTATCTAGAAAGCTGCATATCTATTGTTCAAGTTTATTTTTACATTTACATTTTGTAATTAAAGATTTTAGGGAATTTTTCTTTTAATTAATCTATTATCTCTCACCAACCGTTACTTTTAAAATTTCAAATACAAAAGGGAATATACAATTATTTTACTTTTACTTAAATTATAATCAATTTCCAAAATTATTATTAAATATAAAATGACACAGCAATAAATAACAAACTTTATAATTTAAAATAAATGGTTAAAATTATATAAAATTATATAACTAAAAGGGAAATACAAACTGTATCATTTATTTTTATTTATTGCTTCAAATTTTATTATCGAAACATGTGTGTGTGTGTGTGGTGAATTATACATATATTTATACATTTTTTAAATATTGCTACACACACAATTCGATACCAAAAAAGTTTAAATTTGGGTAGGAGAGGGTGGTGGGTGAAAGATGATAGAAAAAGGTGAAACTTAAGATTTGAATGCGAATCTTACTGTTTCAACATACAACACAAAATCCTATGATTACTACGTAGCAGTTTTTAGAATACATAAGCAGTAAAGTATGTAAATAATATTTTAATTTGCAAACGCAGATAGTTGAAAATTGAAATAAATTGAGATACTGCTCAACCTCACTGCACTCATTAAAATACATATAGGACAGCCAATCAGAATGTCATGATAGCCATCTAAACAACAATCAAACCTAAACACACAACAAAGATTTTACGAGAAAAGGGCAGACACCCTTATCTCAACTTTTCTTTCTATATATCTAAGCCAGTCATAAGTATTTAGATTTGAAAGTTTAGATGGCTATCATGACATTCTGATTGGCTGTCGTATATGTATTTTAATGAGTGCACTGAGGTTCAGCAGTAGTTTAATTTATTTTAATTTTCAACTATCTGCACTTCACAAATTAAAATATTATTTACATACTTTACTGCTTGTTATGTATTCTAAAAACTGCTAAACCAGCACTCATCAGTTGGTCCAGATTATCATCTCTCACACACACATATAATCAGTGCTCAGTTTATATTAAGATAACAAATCTTCACCCTTTAATGGACAGGCTTCAATCCCTTCCAACTCTTCAGCCATCATATCATTGAAAATCTGATGATGGAAAGCTCCAGGTATATGAAGAGCGCCTGTATTTTAAATATTTCCACATTTAAGTAGATGATAATAGACACTAAACATTGCTGAAAGTTTTTTTTTATTACTGACAAGTGTTTTTTTTTTTTTCAAAATAATAATTAACCCAGTATCTTTCTAAGCTGCATTCTTAGAATAACACAAAATAATCAGCACCCTGTAAATCTAGGAAACAAAAAGCTTTCATTTTTTTTGTTTTACATCAGTTCAAATTAATAACACCACTATTGCAACTTTATTATTTGCTTCATGAAACTGCCTATTAACAAATCAAAGGCTACTGAGCTAATTCAATTTTTCTTTGACAGAAAACTTTCATTTCAAGTTTCTAAATACTACAATAATACTTTTCTTATTCCATTAAATTAAAGTTATACATTATGAACACAATTTTTTAATAAATTACCAACTCATTTTAAATATTGCCACAAACCTCAATAAAAGCTTTGTTTCCAACAATATTTTTTGGAATTAGATAGAAACAAAAATTAAATCTATAATGATTCTTAGTTCTTTAAAACCACACTACTCTCTGGTAACAATCATCTATATCTGAATGCATATTATTTAACAAAATTCTTGAAGTTTCAAGTTTTTTATTCCTGTTCTATTTTTATAAAAGGGAACATCAAAGTACTGTGTTCCCAACTATGACCGGGTGGTCAGCAAACAAGAATACATAATTAACGTTAACGGACAATAACATATATAAATAGTATTAAGTAAATAAATAATATAAAAACTCTGTCAGATAATGAAAATTATTCTACACGAATAAAGCCATGATTCTGGTATACAGTACCGAAAGTGCTTGGCTAATTGTTTATAATTAATGTTTTTGTGCTCTGTTTGTCACACTTTATTTGTGTAGAATAAATAGTATTAAGACAATTTATTAACAATTAAAAGTTACTAATCAAAACTTCAATGTACATATAGTCTGTACTTGTGTGAGCATTAAAACAGGCAAAACTCTCCAGATGTATTGCTCGAATGGTGATCATGTAATGTTTATTGTGTGAGCATAACTCATAAAGTTAAATAATGAATAAAATATTTCTACAGTTAATGTAAACACAATGTACTTTACCTACTACACAATCTATAGTCTTTTAAAACAAAACCCTCGATGAGCCTCTTGAGGCATTTCAAAATAATAAAACTGGGATGGTCTGATAAAAGTCCTAATTGGCTTGGTTACTGATGATGATCTGCATTGCACTACGAGTCGTGAAGTCAGCAACAACAGGCAGCAACCCCAAAAGAGCACACAGACCTTTTTCTCTTCATTTTTATATCACCCTCTCTTTTTTTGTTTTATTATTTTTTCTGGAGTAATTTGACTTTTACTTTAATTAGTTCCACTTAACGGTTTAATTATTATTAGATTTAGGAGTTTGTTATCTGTCCGAAAATCAAACGCAATTTCTCTTAAACTTTTAATTACGCATACTAATTCCCCATTTATCTCAGGAATTTTTTTCCGTATAATCTAAGTTTTAAAATCTATGCAATTAATTATTATATACATGTCTCTATTCAAAGCTTTTATTTTTAAATCCTAAGTGTAATTAAACATTTCTTTAATCGATTTATTTTGCAGCACTATAACTCAATTTCTTAAATATAAATTGAATGTTTGAAACAAAGCATTCTTAATATCAAGCAGCATTATATCATGAACTCATATATTTCTAGAAAATCCTAAGAGTTTTGAAGCTAACATTATGGTCTTATTTTACATTTCTCCAAGTATCTCATCAAAAACTTCAGCTTTTCCATTTTTAAGATTACAAAGAACTGTTTTATTTTCTATAAATTGAATATCTTTGTTCAAATCTTTCAGATTATTAACACAACATCCTTTATCTGCTCAAAATATTATTGTTATTGCATATAATAATGCAATCCATGAACCTAATAGAATTAGGATAATTTTATTGCATCAGAAAAGATTTAAAATAATTGTGATCAGTGAATGTTTGTTGCTGTCTTTGCAATTTTAATCCACCAATTATCTTTGGACATTTTGTCAGTTGTTGAACTTCTGTCTTTAAATTCTTATAATGTTTAGGAAACTTCATATTCAATTTATTATTTTAAAGGCAGAAAATATGTTTCTTTGAATCAAGTCAATAATAATAGAATCATTCTCGGAGAGCCAACGAATATTTTTATTTTTAGTACAATTATTATAAGAATTTTATGTCACAGTAACATGGTAATTTTGAAAATTCAAATTAACTTGCATTTAATAACTGATAAAATTTAGTACTGAGAATAAATATTTCCAAAGAATGAGTGCCAAGTTTTGTTTACATAGGATTGGAATACGATCTATATTTTAACACCACTCTCATTTTAATTTTCAACCATTTAATCTACTCTATATTCAATAATCTGCTTTTGAAATATGAACTCTTGTATTTCACCTCCTAATTATAATGTAATTTATTAAATGTCATTATTTTGAATATAGATAGCCAGGTTTGGTACTTACGTATTACTCCTGTGACACAGCATGTATTAGACCTGTTGCACTTTTTCACATTTACAATAAATGTGTAATATTGCGATTAGGTCGAATAAATCCAAGTAAACCCTGGTATGTTATTATATGATCTTGTATCAAAACATGTTTTTTATCTGATCTCTGATCTATTTTTTTTTATTCCAAAACCAATTTTTTTTGCCTAATTTTTGTCAAGATTTCATTCTGACAACAGCTTGACTTCAATTGCATTGCATTTTTTCTTCATAGTTGTTGTTTATCTTCAATTTCACTGTTGCTTAATTCATTTGATTTTAAGTGAGTAAATAATTGTACTTTTTCAAAACACCGAAAGATTTTGGGGTTCAGCAAAATGGCATAATAAGCAACAGCAAGGAACTTTACAACACCTGGATTCATATTTGATCAAATTTAGATTACAGCAACACCTGGATTTATATTTGGACTAATTTAGTATAGATGTTGTAAAGATGATGATGCATTCATTTGCATAATGAACAAAATAAAAAAAATTGGCTACCAATATGTATAATTAATAAAAGTGTTATATTTTCTTATTTTATGAATAATTTTGCTTTTTTTTAAAGAAAAAACCATTCATTTATTATTGACAAAATCCTGTTCAGGGCAATATATTGCACAATTGGGTGTTCATTTTGGAAGAAAATTTTTTACTTGAACTCTCCTTTTTGCCCAGAAATTTGATTGATTTATAATGTAATACAACAGACAACTTATATTTATTCCTTGCAACAATTCTTGTTATATATTGCTATGATAAGTAATGTATGTGTATATTTTATGCTTTTTTAAATAATATTTTAGCCAATTCTTTTAATTTAGGTATTGTTTTTTCCATAATGGCATCTCATATTTTTTTTGCTGAAATTCATATCTTTAGTATTGTTATAAATTTTATACTTTTTCATGTAAATATCACATATATTTCTGCTTAATATCATTTAGTATTGTTATAAATGTATATTCCTCACCATATTTTAATTTTTTTCCTGTAAAAAGTCATATAAATATACTTTTTAAGATCAATGATTTTTTTTTGTTGCTAAAATTGATATCTTTAGTATTTTTATGCTTTTTTGTGTAAATATCATATATATTCTTTTTGATAAATTATGCTCCAAATTGTTTATAGGTTTTGTGTGAAATTAGTATTAGTCCTATGTCATGAGATATACTGTACCTATTCACATACGTATTTAACCTGCTGATGACTTTGTAAATCTTAGGAAAATAACAGTTTTACCTGTTTTAATGTACAAAAGATCTGTGTGCATGTTATTTTCACAATTTTTTGTGAAATTATCAAAAACAAGATCCACATACAGATTATTTTGGTCAGATCACAAGATTACAAAGTTATCAGTGGATTGATATGAATGTGAAAAGGCACAGTAGATCTAATACATGCTCCATGTTGCAGAATTATTACATAAGTACCCCAGGTTTTTATTATTTTTGCTTAAAACTGGAAATATGCTTGCAGTTATAAAACTGAGAATGACAAAATGTATAGTTAGTAGTTTTCTAGTGCGGATGTATATAATTATACAAGCAAGTTCATTTGAATTTATAGCATTATATTTCTGAAGTTCAGGCTGGAAGCTGACTAGTAGATGAGAGATGCTTTAGATTCAGGAAGTCCAGTTGCATTAGGTTTAAGCTTATTAACAAAAGTCCAAAAACTACTTTGAGCATGTGAATAAAATAATGCTGGATCAAGCATATAATATATGATTGTAGAGTGAAGAAAACTGCTTGTAAATTTATGGTATCAGAAAAATGTTGTTAATGGTGACATGCCCAAACCTTACTAGAGGATCACATCCTTTTTATATATCCAATTGACCACAAAGATTATTGGTTGTCATAGCAAGATTTTGATTTATATTCCATGTATATATTATTACTTTAAAAACTAAATAGCTTTGTTATTTATTTCACACTTTTATATATTTTAATAAATTTCATTAAATTTATATCATCTATTATAGTTTGAACAATTTTGTATTTTGTAGCCTATTTAGAAAACATTATAGTTAAAAAATTTATTTAAATCATTGCATGGAATTTCTATTTATGCCTAATGCTTATATCTGCAAGTCTATTTGATTTCTTATGAGACTTCATAATTGTTATATATATATATATATATATATATATATATATATATATATATATATATATAATAGTCAGATATATATATATATATATATATATAACATCTTATCTGACTATTAATTAACTCTGATAATAATCTGAGGTAAAAACATGTCAATCTTTAAGTATAAAGAAGTTAATGTTATTTTTATTTGCAAGATCAAGTGATTATAATTTATTCTGCCAGTTTTAATTTATTGTGGTCTTAATTATGTCATAGTTGGAAAATTTGTATTATTGCACAAAAATTTATCTTTATATATAATGTTTACATCTGGAAGTTCATGATAATCTTTAATTAACATAATTCATTGTGAGAGAGATTTGATTTTTTGTATCTTTTAAAGAAGTTAAGTCTAAGAAATAACTATTATAAGAACCTGGTATTAAGTTAAGATGGATTTAATGAGGCTCAGACAAATGGTTTTGTTATTTGCTAAATCAAATTATTTCAGTTTCCTATCCCAATTTTAATGAATTATGACTTTAATTATTTCATAACTGAAAAAATTTGTTGCATAGAAATCCACTTTTATATTTAATATTTATGTTTGTATGTCTGCAAAAATGTTTAATATGTGTGTGAGATGATAATCTAGACTAAGTAATAAGTGCTGGTTCAGCATGAAATACATACATTGGTGATTATTTATCTTTTCTACATGTGTGTGGGGGAGATGATAATCTGAACCAACTGATGAGTGCTGGTTCAGCATGAAATACGTATATTGGTAATTATTTATCTTTTCTACATGTGTGTGGTCATGTGTATCAGTAGTATGAGATAGTGTGGATAGTTGAAGGTTGCTTGAAGGTCTGAATTCAAATCCCCTATATTTTTAATACAATAACAATAATATTTGGATATAAAAAATAAACTAGATAAAAAAATATTATTAAAAGTTTTATAAGAATGAAACAAAAAAATACAATATTAAACAGTAATAATAAAATAGATTGTTATTTAGAATCTGCATAAAAAATTTAAAAATAACTTCCATATATTTAATAATCTTACTTTGTTTGCAACATGGGAAACTTCTAGTCCAATATCCAATCCTGAATGTCCTGCTCCTAAAAGAACAACATTTCTTCCAAAAAAGGCACCTGGTTCTCTATAATCGTGACTATGTAAAATTGAGCCTTTGAACCTGGCTATACCACTAATAACTGGGATATCTGGTATTGAAAAATGCCTAAATAATAAGTTACAACTTTTTTAAAATTGAAAATATGATATTATAAGAACAATATCAATAAAATGGCTTTTTTTTTGTTTTTCAAACAAAAAAAAAACATATTGCAAAGAAAATGGTTAGATTATGAATGAAATATAGTACTTTATATATATATGGTGCTTGTTTTATAGCTAAAGATGCCGTTGGATGGTGCCGTATTCACGCTAAAACTATAAAATATGAACATTCACGGGCTGTTGATTTTAATAATTTTTCTGTGCTTTTTTGTAATGCGAAAATAAAAACAAAACAAAATTGTCTTTTTTAAATATTATTTTTTATTAACGTATATAATTTAAATGATAATAATAAATGTAAAATAAAATAAACAAATTACTATTTGATACGTCTTTTTTATGTTTCTTTATTAGAAAAATAAATTTTGTATCGTATATTTTTTTTACTTGTGTTACGGCTTTTTTTTAATCAATTTTCTATCATAGATTTTTTTACTTGTGTTACGGCTTTTTTTTATGAATTTTCTATCGGATATTTTTTTACTTGTGTTACAACTTTTTTGTTGTTGTTGTTGTTTAAAAAATAATAATCGTAATAAAAATTAAAATTTCTTAGTCTATTTTTTATTTTCTTAGTCTTTGTTTTACTTTTTTTATTTTTTATTAACAGATAAACATATATTACGACTATTTTTTAGTTTTAGGTTTAGGGTTAGTTTTGGGGTTAGTTTTAGGGTTAGGTTTAGTAATATATAAGTCGTAAAGCTTGCAAATAGGACAAAGCATTATATTTTGTTGTTGGTAAATCACCGAATCTAACAACATGTGTGATTTCATGTGCCTTATTGTTTATCTCTTGGAATGTTACGAATACTATGTTACTTGATGCGTTACCGAATTGCAACTCACTAAAAACATAGATCTTTAACATTTTCACAATTAAAACTTAAATACAGTATGTTTTACAAAGTCTTAGAATTATTACTTTACAAAATCTGAACATTTTAATCCTTTAAAATTATAAAAAAAAAAAAACAAATAAAACTACATTTCCATACAATTCAAATACACACTCTTTCATCAAGTCGTAACTGTTTTATAAACTGTGCAAATTTGGGAAATATATTTGCTTCCATGCAACATACATGCTGTGCTGCAACATGACATAGTGGCCTGCATTCTGTAGCACAACAAAAAAGTTGTATTATAGAAAACACGCGTTTGAACGTGTCGGCCATGGAAACAGCATTTTTATGACTTTTAGTGCGAAAACAGTGCCATAGAACAGCGTCTTTAGCTATAAGATGAGTACCATATATATATAAAGAGAAAGTAAAATAGCTTTAAAAAACTACTGCAGAGTAAAGGCTTCTCTAACAGCTTCTCGTGTAGCACAAGACATTACCCATTGGGTTACCAATTGCCAGATAACAAGGATTTGAGTGTTTTCTATTTTTGTTTCATTATTTATAAATGTATATTACACTTTAAAGTTTAATTTATTTTTCTATCATTATACTTTATTTTTCCACATTAATTAAAATAATGCATTTTTATTTAACTTACATATATTTAAACCACTAAATATCACATTATCATCTCTTATGCTAGCACATAACTCTTATTAAACAGGCAAAACTCTCTACATAGTAGTGCCACTCTGTTACCAACCAGAGTAATCAATGGATGCCAGACGGCCTGTGCATAAAATCCCCATCTAGTGCCTACTCATCCAATATCCCCAAACTAGTTTCCTCATTGATGAAGGCCACAAACCAGAATCTAGTTTGGGGATATTGGATGAGTAGGCACTAGATGGGGATTTTATGCACAGGCCTTTCTGGCATCCATTGGTTACTCTGGTCGGCACAAGGTGCCACTACTGTAAGGAGAGTTTTGCCTGTTTACATATATTTATATAAAGATGATTGCAAAAATATTTGCAGATGTATGATAATGTGTGTAACTGTACATTTTAAAATGTTTTAATATTCATTTTTAAGTTTTAAAAGAACATTGCAAAAGCAATGTGGCAACATTAATTACAAATATGAGGGAAAAAGAAAGAAAATGAATGGAAAATGCAGTCATTTTATTAATCACATTACAATATTTTTTTCATGAATATATTAATTCTAAAAAGGGATAAAACTTTATTTGATACAAAGTTTACTTGTCTATTATGGTATCTCATTTATTACTTTAATAAACTATGACTTGTTAGAATAGTACTATATTGCTATCAAACTATTAGTTTTATTAAATATGAATATAAATAATAGCAATATATTTTACTTTGAAATAGATGGGTCATTTATTGAACTGCAATTTTTATTGGATAAATGAATGTGCTGATGAGTGCTGGTTCAGCACGAAATGTATATATTGGAAATCATTTATCTTTTTCACATGTATGTGGTTATGTTGTAACGGTCAGAAAACGTGTGATTCGTTAACATAGTGTAGAACTCGACCACCACACAGAATGGCAGCACCATCTAGGTAGCGAAGCCATCCGTAGTACTAAGTTCGAACATAGTTTATCGGTTCCACAATACACTCTACAAAACAATGCATCTGATGCAACATTAATAAATATTTCTTTAAGCATGGTGGTCAGGGGTATGCAAGAGATTCATGATTTTATTTTCGAGTTAGCCAATCAGAACATTAATCTTAAACATTTATATTTAAAGAATCGAGGAAACATATTAGATGGGTATCAAATAAATAAATAAAGAAGTAACGGCAGATGTATAGTTTGACATCATTTATTGAAACATTTTAATAATAAATTATTTACTAATAATATTTGGTAATATTTAAATTGAGTAATAGAATTTTCCGATACTGTCATATATTCAAGAAATACATTTATTTATTTAAAAACATTTATGCGAAATCATTTTACCAATAATACTTTATATTTAAGATCTCAGTAGCGGTATTTTCCGATACTGTTATGTTTACAAAGAGAAATACATTTATTTGATGATATAATCTAGTTACCTAAAATTCTCAAGCAAGTATTTCTAAGGCATGCCTTTAGGGATTTATACTTTTGCAATACAAGAGTCTAAAGTAAGATTTATAATAGTAGCGGTGGACATAGGGCAAATATTTATTTGAGAGTGAATTGTCAATAATGCAGGGATGGAGTTATACATAAGATATAAAGTTAATAAAAGAAAACGTGGTATTTCTAGAAAGGTAATTGGAAGTGGCAGTATATTGTAACTGCAAACCCATGAATGAGTTTAGAATGGGCTGGCATTTGCCATAGGCCCAAAGAGGTAAGGTGTCACATAAGCATAACCAGGGACAAGTGGTTTGTGCCATGATTGCCTGCTGGCTGCATGACTTTCGTCAAGCCCTATGGGAGCATTTATTATGTCTGCTTGTGTAGGATGACTGGGGTTAATTTCAACCCTATAGAATCCGGAATATTCAAGGCTTGTAATGGGTCATCGCGTCTCTAAAACATAACACATGCATAATGTCTAGACGATTCTGGTAAGATTTAAATATATTTTCTAACTTGGCCCTATATTATCAACATTTAATAAAGAATGCTGGTGACTCTCAAAGAAATGCAATTTTATGGAATTATTAATTAAGATTTAATAAAATATAAAACAATATATAAACTGGGTGATTATTACAACTAATACATCAGCCATTTGCTAAGCAGTAGACCCTTGCATTACAATGAAGAAAGCATTGAATGCGTGTCGATTTGTATGAAAATATTAAGTTATTTATGAAAGTAAATATTAATGAAAAATTTGACACGCATCCACTGTTTCAAATGATCATAGATTTATACTTAGAAAATTATGAGCATGCGATAATTAAATAATAAAATGTAGATTTTAGAAATACGTACCTAAGAAAGATAAAGTTAGGCAGGCTAGATTATTAAAGAAGTTTACATATTAATTATTAAATTTATAGTTTTACAAATGAAAATTTACAGTTTATAAGTTATAAAAGATGAATAAACTATAGCGGGATATTAGTAGAGTACTCTAGAGAATTTGGATACAGGTACCTGTTTTATGAGAAGTTTTCCGATTCAGTGGTCAGTAACAAATTGTTCATGATTCTAGCATTAGCATTTCTTTCCTGTATTTAGGTGGTTCATTTAATTTAACAGCAGCAGCAGCTTTCTAATTGTTCGGGCAGCAGATCTTAGTTGGTATTCTGGAGGGCATAAGTGAAGGTTCACAGCATACTATAGACCATCTCTGGGGAGAATAGTCTTTGGTGCTTACTATTCATGCATACTGTGGCACATAAAACAATATATATCTTTGGAGACTCTCCTGATTGAGAGCAAAGCTAAAGTTAAACTGAAAGTTTCTAGCAAGTCTAAAATGACCTCCTTTCTTAGATCTTATCGTTTACATTTTTGTTATAGTTTATTTTTGGATTCCACTTAATCTGCCCTGCAGATAATCAATGCATTTTGTTAAATTTAATTATAGAGAAAGCTGCCTTTCTATTGTTTACATTTACATTTAGATTTTTATTTTATAATTACATTTTAGGGAATTTTTCTTTAATTAATCTATTATCTCTCACCGACCATTGCTTTTAAAATTTCAAATACAAAAGGGAACATATAATTAATCTTACTTTTAATTAAATATTACATCAGATTTCTAAAATTATTATTAAATGAAATTTAAACAAAGCAGTAAATAACGGATTTTACAATTTAAAATAAATAGTTAAAATTATATATTTTGTATAACTAAAAGAGGAAATCTAAATTATATTATTTATCTTTATTTATTGCCTTAAATTTGATATCAAAATGTGTGCATGTTTATGGTGAATTCTACATATATCTATACATTTTTAATATTGCTACACACACAATTCGATACCAAAAAGTTTAAATTTGGGTAGGATAGAGCGGTGAGTGAGAGACGATAGAAAAAGTGAAACTTAAAAACTTTTTTTTTAAATTTTCCATCCCCAAAAATTTCTCAAAAATCTCCTCTCTTTAAGAAATTATTGTATTTATATAAATTTATCTATTTGATTACTAAATAAAACTGTTAAAACAGATTATTTATATTATAAAAATATACAGAAGCTACTCATTAATCATCACGCTGCCCAAGAAAAAGCCTCATCATTCAAGAAATATTGTTTTCATAATGATAACTCATAAAACTATTTTAAAAACCTTCAATTAAATAGGGATACAATCTCTGCACCAATTTGGTCATCCATGAATTCACATATACAATACAATGTTCAATTTTTGAAAAAATAAGGTAAGGCATAAATATATAATATGTATTTTTTTTTTCCATAATATATAATAGAAAACTTTTTAAGTTTTAAATATTGTTTTTTTTTAATGAGCCTGCAAAGACTTGTTTTCAACAGATTTTTACTGTAGGGAGTTAAGCAGAACGTTCAGTTTGAAACAGTCAGATATGATCACATTGTTTTTTATTAACAGTTTCATTGATTTAAATAATTTTTATAAATTACGAAACTACTAAGCTTATAAAAGATGAATGATTATAAAATAAAAGGTAAAATCAATTATAGACTTGCTCTGAATTATTCCTCAAAATTAGACAATTATGAATGCGGGACGTTTTCTCTTGGTTTGATTCACGGAATTTGAATTTTTATTATTCATATATAT
Source organism: Epiperipatus broadwayi (assembly GCA_028023455.1). Taxonomy (NCBI): domain Eukaryota; kingdom Metazoa; phylum Onychophora; class Udeonychophora; order Euonychophora; family Peripatidae; genus Epiperipatus; species Epiperipatus broadwayi. Next base: position 10,155,511 of record JAQFVV010000030.1, read on the forward strand.
TTCCTTAAGTATTACTTGAATATCTACCCTGTCTATTTTTTTAATCAAGACTTCAATGTATCAAAATTAATTCTACAATGCATTAAATTAGACACTTTTATTATAGGTTGGCCATTCTTGGGTTAAAAGTCAAAAAGTAAAAGAAAATTTTAAAAAAGATACATTCATTATGAAGATGAGGTAAAATCATATAAACATCTATTATTAATTGTATTAGTATTTCTTACATGAATAGTACATTAATATTATATCAATTTGAAAAGAACTCCTGCTAGAATATCAACATTAACTTGAATCAGATTTTAAACATAAATTTGCCCATAGAAATAAAAAACATTAATATATATCAAAATTTTGCCTACCTTTTGTATAGGAATTATTATATAATAATTCCCATTGAATGTTAAATTAAAGATTGAAAATGAAGTATTGTATTTAAAGTGTGTAATAGCTAAATGATGTACGATTTAATGCAAAAATAAAATATTTGCATATATACCTGTGTCGGAAATGTCCCTTTATCTGTAAATCAATAGTGAGTTAACTTGATGAAAGATACAGTTGATTTTAATTTCAAAATAGAGTTGAGATAATATATATTTTTTAAAATTATAATTATTTGTGTAGTAATTTATGTATTGTTTTAATTTTATTTAACAGCGCAAATAATATAGAAAATAAATTTCAGATATATTATTTTACTCATTATAAATTAATTATTTTATCAATTAAAGTGATATAACCCATTAGATATTACTTGATTAGATAGACTTTGGAAATGAAAATTAATAAAATATAAAAATAGAGGGCAAAATTATTTTTTCCTATTGTCATTTAAAAATATTCCACATCAGGAATATTAAATATTCATCTACGAAAAAACATAAAATATATTAAATGACGTTATAAATAAATGATTGAACAAATATTTAAGCAAGTGATATAAAAAATATATTAATAACTTAAGAAAAAAATATTTTAATAGTAAATAAAATAATAACAGTATAATGCATATATTCTTAATGTTTAAATAAATTATTGGAACATATATATGATATTTCTATATAAATCTCAAAAATATATTTCATTTATTTTAATTATTCTTAGCTAATCATGAATGTCACATGATGATTGTTGTTAATTTTTTTTGCTAATAAGAACTTTATTTGCAAAAATGCTTACATTCTTGAATATAAAATTAATGTTTAATTCGAAATGATATGAATGTAGATATGTCTCATATTTTTCACTACTCAATAATGTTCATTTATTTTTCTATCTGAGTGAGTCTATTTAAATAGTGTTCTACTTACACTACAAAAAACCACCAAATCCAAGTTTTTAAGGGTTTATAAATATTTTAATATGTTGTATAAAATTTGATCTTGTAGGGCTAAAGATCTTGCATAAAAGTTTAATATTACCTTCGAATAAATGTTCACTGAAGAAATAGTTCAAGCACAATTTATAGCTACATATTTGATGTAAAAGAATCAACCTCCCTTAAAGACTTCTATATTTAACAATATTGACAAGTTATTAATATTGAAATTACCAATGACAAAAATATAATCCTTTGTTAGCTTAATTAATTTTGTATTTACTTATGCTATATAAATTATATATTTATAAACAAGGGTTTACTTATAAATTTCTTTATCAACATTAGTTAAAGTATAGATAGTGTTGAAAAGAAAAAAATGTACAAAAGACTATATATATATATTAGATAGATAATATTATTATTTTGCATTTACAACAATTGTAAGAAGTAAAATATATAGATTCAAATCAAATTTAATTTTAACTGTAAAATTTAATATTTAATAAGTTTTTCCAATGTATTTTGAATAATTTTTGTTTTCAGTTAATCATTTTAAATAAGTCTTATTTAATTATTCTAGAATATTCAGGATGATATCATAAAGTTTGCAATGTGTGTGTTTATCCTTGTGCACACATATTGCAGACAGATTAAATTAATTCTAGTTCCTTGATAATAAAAATTGATACAGTTAATTTCTTATTATAGTCCCAATAATGTTGCAAATTATTTTATGAATTTTGATTTTAAAAATGTAACAAAATTTTTTGTTATACTGTTTAAATAATATTTTAAACTTAGTATTTAAAATTGTTAATAATATTTTAGTGATAAAATAAAGATACTTTAATACTGTAATTAAATAAAGTGTTAAATAAAATTTATTTAATATAAAAATTAAATTAGATAAATTATTATAAGAAAAAAAACTTAGACAGAAATTAATTTATATATAAATTAGTTTGTCTAAAAAAATTAAAGTAGCCAATCAAATAAGAAGTAAAGATTATAAATATAATTGTTCAACTCAAGTAGTCAGAATCAAGTCATTCGAATCAATTCAATTTAAGTCAATTAGATGTTATAAATTTTTTTTATTTCCAATCAAGTAAAGTTATAATTTTTTAAAATATTTTATTTTCTTATCAGTCAAGTAGTAAATTATATTTTTAAATGAATTATAATATTAAGAAAGTCAATTTAATTTATTCTACTTTGGAGTAAAAATGAAACTATTCCCTATTGTAAAATTTGTATAAAGCTTAATGAAACCTCAGAATGGACGGAGGCAGACATGAGTTATCTAACCAATGTACTAATAATGAGGAGACAGTGTCAAAAAAGGAGCCATATAGAAAAGAAAATCATACATAGGAGTCATAAATTTATATTTAATTGTATGTGTATAGATGTGTTAAAGGACAATTTTATTTAATATTAATGACCAATTTTCAAAAATATAAAGTTTTACAGGATTTGTGTATCCATGTTATTTGGAGAAGAATCATTAAAAATTATATGGAAAGTTACCTCCCATTTAAAAGAAAAAGAAGAAAGAAAGAAGAATATGTGCAGGTCAATTAATGCATGAAAATAATATTTATATTTATGTATTTTTTCATCTATTATCTGAAAATGCATCGTTTATGATATATCTGCTACTTGTTTTTTAAAAACTGAATGAACATTAAATATTTTGCAAATAATGTGTAAATGAGGATAGAGTATTTTAAATTTAGTCTAAGATGTTATTATTAATCTGAAGATGATCTTATTTTAAAATGCTTATTAAATTTTAGAAAATATTATCTGAATGCTAAAATTTGTGAAAATCTTGTAACTAACAATGAAGATACGTGCATGTTGTAAAGAAAGTAATCTTAAAATTAAAAAAATTCTGTATTAAAAGTTATTATCATCTATATGTACATATCTATGTGAAAAAGGAACTTTTATTAAAAAATTATTTGTTGAAAATTTTAAAGTATAAATGATACTATTTTATAAAGTTTTAACAAGTGCTTCCTGAAGAAAATATTTGTGTACTGATTTATTAAAAACCTGGATAAGCAAGGGAAATATTTAAATATGAAAAATTACCTGATGAAATAAGTAAATTTATTATGAACCTTTTATTAAAATTTGTGTTCACTTGATGAATAAAGTGAACTTTATCAGAAGAAACTTTTATCAAGAAGAGGTGGACAAAATTTCTATTAGATTTTAAGTGATATAACATTTTGTGTTTTGCAGAATCTGGAGCATTCAGAGAGTAGAAAAGGAAAAAAATCTCTGTTCAGTGAACTTGAATTATTATGCCTGAACCTATCCTAGCACCTCTCTGAGGAGTGCCAAAACACAAAACCATGGGGGGTCCTGACAGAGATATTTTAAATGCTGGCCCTGGCTAAGCATTTACCACAAAGCTTGTTGAGAAATTGGCAATCCTCATTGATTATATCTTACAAGCTTAAGAGAATTGGGTCAAGTGATCTATCTTATTTTGACTGATTATGTTAACTGTTCTTTCTCTTCAACTTAGCAGCAAACAAGCAAGTCAAGAACTTTGCAATAGTTTACATTTTTTATATATAAATTAATATTTATTTTAGGGATAATGTTTATTTAAAATATTTGAATTTTTTTAAATAAAGAAAAATAAATATTTGATAGAAAATTTAATATTTTTTGAAAAGGTAAAATGCCTATAACTTTTTATATGCATGGACATCAATGATGAGAATGGATTTACCCTATTTAATCCTAATGTTTAGGAATAAGGTAAATGATTATTTATTTATAGTAATATTTAATGCAAGTTTATCTATTATGGTCTTTGGTTACTGAAACCAGATAGTATGATTATTTTATTAATAATATATTAATTTTTGGAACATCATATAATCTCTATCCAGAATCTTCCCATCTCCAAACAACTGGTTTCAAGCTTATGGCTCACATCAGTGGAGAGCTAAAATATTCAGACACTAGATCTAAAATATCAACTCAAAACCCAGCACTTATTTTTGATTATTATAACATCATATAAATATGTAAAACTATACTGAGATATTTAAATTTATTTAGATAATTTATGAATGCTGAAGTATACATAGTGTAAATATCATGTTTGAATGTATTATTCTACACCATATCTGTTTAGATACAAATGAATATGTTGATCTCTGAATTATTTAATAGAACAAAGTATTGGAAGGAAAGTGTTATAAAGATGAACTATTTAAAATCATTTGTGTATATAATATTTTGAACCTTCTTTATATTATATTAGATATTTTTTGAAATGAAGTTTAAAAATTATTTTAAGCCAAGTTAATAGAATTTGTTTTTGATATTAAAGGAAGTATTCTGAGTGTAGAAAATAAATAATAATGGTTTGGGATAGTAGTGGGTGTGGAAATGAAATCCTGAGTGATAGGGTTGTTTGAATATAAATATTTTCTGTGAAATATAAGGTTGTGAGTTGATAAATAAAATACAGTTAACAGACTCCTGTATGTATAATACATGGTCAGTAGCTATTCTTTTCATAGGTCAGTAAGTGCTCAGGTACAAGCCATGATAGGAATTTAAGTTAGACCCAAGAATATGTGGCCTTAGGTACTGCAACCATGATATTTTATTACTTGTTTGAATTATTGTAGTTTTATATCCCTCACATTAATCACTGTTTATCAACACTGGTTCTTGCATCATGAATGTTATAGTTATGAAATGTTTGAAAAAATAATAGCTGGACTGCAGAGAATGGCAATACATATAGTGAGTTTTTTGCCTGTTTTAATAAGTTATATGCAAGCATAATAAATGGTGATCATGTGATGTTTATTGGCTTAAAACCAATCCTGCCTAATAGGATATTGGTGGCTATGGATATTAAAGAACCAAAGACCTCAAAATGTATGGGTACTGAACTGAGTTGAGACTTATATGACTATATAAGCTGATGAGCTTGGATTGAAAATATTAAGATGTTTTTAATTTAAGATTCGTGGCTTTGTAGTTAAATAGAGATAAAAGGTGACTGCTGGAGGGTTGCATTAGATCCTAAGATCTAGGTGCAGTGCTCTCAGATTGAAGCCTCCTTACTGATGAAGGCCACAAGCCAGAAACTAGCCTGGGGATATTGTAAGAGTAGGCACTAGATGGGATTTTATGCGCAAGTCTTCTGGAATCCATTGATTATTCTAACTTGCAGTGAGTGGCAATATGTATAGTGAGTTTTGTCTGTTTTAATAACAGTTATATGTAAGCATAAGAAATATAGATCATGTGATGATTATTTGTAGAGAGCAAGGAGAGAAAAAGATTTAACCCAAATGATATTTATTTAATATGGATAAAGATAATGGAATGATTTAATATTCCTAATAGTAATAGAGATCACTAAAATATCAAATACATATTTTGATGGTAAGAACATGAATGAGTATGACATCTAAATGATATTAATATGATGCAAACTGAGATAAATATGATACATATAAGTAAATTTTTGATTATTTAAAATAGTCTGATTATTCTGATGAATAAGATAAATTAAGTAGGATAAAGTTATAGAATTATTAGAGAAATTTTGCAATACATAACTTACAAAATAGAGAACGAATTTATACTAACATATATTTTTCTTTATTACCATATGATGATATTGATGATTTACCTGGATGATAAAGGTAAAAGTTTTGTTAAAATATATACAAAATATGTGTTATTGTTTAGGAATAATTTTATTTATCAAATCTTAGTAGTTATTAATCTTATTTTGAAATTACAATGGTCGTGTTTGATTATAATTTTAAAGCTAAGAAATATATGCTATTATTTAGGTATAATTCTATGTATCGAATCCTAGTAATTATTGATATTATTTTGAAATTATAGTGATGATGATGAATATTACTATTATAAGTTTAAAGATGGCAATAGTATTACTATTGAACTGTATTATATTTTATATTATTTTTTATGTTTGATAGTCGGATTGAAGCCTATTTAATTTTTTTTTATTTCTTATGTAAATATTTTTGAATATAAATTTTTTCTATTTTTTAAATTTTTGAATATTTAGATTATGTAAACTTACATTTTGTAAATTTACATAATGTTTTGTAAAAGATACATTTGTTAATGTTGTTTTGAATTTATATCACACCTTGAATTTCATGATATCTCCAAATGATTTTTTGATTTTCTCATCCACACATGTATTATAAGAATTAATTATATGATTATATTAATGCACACCATCTATAAGAAACATATCATTGTGGAAAATATTATTATTGCTAAACATGAAAAGTAGATAACACCAATTTATAAATTATTTGATATGATAATTAATTATATTGAAAGTTTGATATTTCTGAAGATGTCATATAAAAATCTAACAAGAACTTTAAAGCATAATATGTGAAAATATTGTGAATTTATTAAAGAGATTAAATATTATGTTTATGAGTCTATAATTTCAATTGTGTTTTATTAATGGGCAAAATTAAGTAGATATGTTATATTAAGAGTCTTGAAATACTTTATTTTGTTTATTATGATTTTGTAGTATAGTTGAGTATATGTAAAATCCTTCACCATATTTAGCTATATTATTTTATATGTAATTATTAGATTAGGGTGAACCTGAGATAATAATAATTTTAAGAGCTAGATTAGATGATAATATGTAAGAATTTTATTTGATGATCGATTTATTATTATATTTTGATAAAAGAGTAGTAATTATTTTACTGACTTAGTGTAAATTTTTAATTGCTTAATTACAATTTATTTTGTGTATTATGTAAGTCATGGGAATATTGCATATAGTTTTAAGAAGTAGGTAGGGGTGATATTCCTATATCATTGAGAGTGTATCTTTTGGGGTATATTCTTAATGTTAAACTAATTATGTACCTTGTTAAATGCTTTGTGTTAAGTCTCATAATTTTTTAGTATTTTTATTGAACCATTTGTATTAGTAAAGTGGGCTAGTCATATTTTAAATTAATGTAGTGATAAATGAGTTGGGTATTTGATTTCAATCTTAGTTACTTGTGATTTAAGTTGTGTTTTGACTTTATTAATTTATTAAATAAATTATTTAAGTATTAATTTTTTTTCTAAATGTAATATTTAGAGATGGGAATAAGCTAGTTAAAGCAATGCACTGATTAATTAGTTGTTTAAGAACATGATTGAGAATTAAGTAGTAGGAATGCAGTTAGTAAGAGAGTCGCTATGTCTTTACGTGTAGTGTTAGCATTGGTAAGAGTACAATATATATATAATGTAAATGTTCGTTTATTCAAAATCTTAAATCTGCAAAAGTTCTTCACCGATTGCTTTGAAATTTTGACACAATGTTACATTCGAATATGCGCATGTTTTTATATACCTACTACCTACTATTATATAGATGTCACACTTGTGACAGGTAAAAACATGCTTTTTTAAAAAAAACAGCACTATCTGTTGGATGTAAAAGCAACACATGCTATACTAAATATTTTACCATTCCATTTCAATGTTTCCGATTGCATTGTTAAATTGAATTTTCATAGATTTCGATTTATTTTCATTTTGATTTAATTATTTCATATGAGAGATTGCAATTCCCAATTCGATTGGCATTTGCAATCACCATCAACAAAGCTCAGGGCCTATCTTTAGAATTGTATGGTTTAGATCTAAGATACAGATTGCTTTTCACATGGACAATTATATGTTGCATGTTCTAGAGTCCACAAACCAGACAATCTCTATATCTGCACAGACAATGGAACAACAAAAATATTGTATACCCACAAGCATTGTGAAATTAAACATATTAGAAACGTGCTTTCTCTTGTCTTTCTTTTCCATTTAACCAGACTGAGCCACGCAATGCATGGCCAGGTATGGCTAGTATAAAATTAAAAATTAAACAAAAACCTTTACACTATATCAGCAATTCTACCTTAAATGCAAAGAATTTCATCAAAATATAAACATTAAAAGTATAAAGCTAAACTAGTCAATAAATAATCAAAATTACCCCAAATTCACAACACATTGGTTGTGTTTTAGAGTTTATTTTTTCAAAAAATATTGGCTAGTCTGGTTGAGTTGTGAATTTGGGATAATAGTCATGTTATAAAAGAATATTTGAATTCACTATAAAGTTATGCAAAAAAATGTTTATTTAAAATCAACGAATATTGTGTACCGATTTATTTTCTTACATTTAAAGATTCAGAGGCTGATTGAAATGTTACTCATAAAATATCCTATTGTGATTAGTAATTGAGTATTAAGTTCAGCTAATGTGTCCTCCACAAGCCACAATAAAATATCAAACATATCATAAGTCAAGAATGCTTAAGGATGCAAATAGTTGTTTATTTCATATGATTTTGCTGTATACAGTTAACAGGTTCTATATTGAGTTATAGAACTCTTTTCAATTTTTATACTTTGTGGCTGAAGCATTAATTAGAAAGTTAGGGAAGAAAGTTTTTATACTGTTTATTTTTAATTAATTGCTTAATAATGCAACTGTATTTTTCTCTTGGCAATATAAAAAACATCTTTTGATGATTTTTATGATGAACTGTTTCTGTATTGTATTCTGACCATGGAATAGTTGAATTTACTGTTATATATTGGAAATAGTATAATATTTTCAAATATATAAATATAATTAATTAGATCTAATTATGAATTTATGAATGATTTAAGGTTAAAAAAACTATCCCTAATTTTTAAATATACAGGATTTGAACTCAGACTTTCAAGCAATCTTCAATTATCCACACTATCTCATACTACTGATACCCATGACCACACAATGTAGAAAAGATAATAATATTTCATGCTGAACAGCACTCATCAGTCAGTCCAGAATATCATCTCCCACACACAGATATATATATATGTATGTGTATATATATATAATCATATATATATATGTATGTATATATATATATAATCAGTACTCAGTTTATATTAAGATAGCAAATCTTTATACTTTAATGAACAGGCTTCAATCCATTTCAACCTCCAACTCTTCAGCCATCCATATCATTGAAAATCTGATGATAAAATGCTCAAATCCCATGCCAATGCCAGTATTGTTGTCATGCCCATGTTAATGTCATATCACTCTGACCCCTCATGTATAGGACAGTGTCCATTTAAATACATAGAAGAGGGATGGGCAGAATGTAGGCTTAATGTGTAAGATTTGAAATACAGGCATTCTTATATCTGGAACTTCCAAAATGTTTTGTCATTTATTTAGTATAATGATTATGCAATATGGTGATAGGTGCATCATCATAAGTGGAACTAGAATATTTTTATAAGATCAAAGGATTAGTCATGTACATATTGATTACATTGGAATAAGTCCAAAACCACATAAAATCACAAATAGTAGCTAAAAGAATTAGTAATATTAAATTTAGACAGAAACTTATGTTATAGAAATAAAATTAGCACACTTAGATAAATAAGTAAACCTTTTTTAATTGTAAAATCATAGAAAGTTGTAGAGATGAAGCTATATGTATTCAGTTGTAAATATTTTGTAAATTAATTATATTATTATATTCATATTAAACTAATTTTTCTCTTATTATCTTTGAAAAATGGTACAATTAGTTATGATATCACAGAGTTTTATAACATGTCAACCTAAATTGGAATAAAAATCATTAATGTGATCAGCCAAGAAGTAATAGGGATAAGTATTGATTGAAGCTGAAACAAAATGAATGAAAAAAAATGGAGAAAAGTAAATAAAATGAATTATTGCTGTATTTATTATGAACTACTTTTATGTTATTTTTCTTTAGTCAAATCTATTCATAATACAAAAATTTGATTTGGAAAAAGATTGGATTTTAATTCACTCCAACCAACTTAGTGACATCCAATAGATTGGAGGAAGTGAAAATAAGTATTTGGAGATGGTGAATAAAACAGAAATACATAGCATAGAGGCACATTATTATAATATGTTAAAATATACGTTATTTATTATCTAAATTTTATTTGATTTTAATAAATAAAAAAATTAGGTTTTGTGTTTTAGTAAATAAACTTCTTACCCATTGCACACCATAACAGCATCACAAAAAAGTTGGTCAATTTCTTTGGTTTTTACATCCTCATATATAATTCTCCAAGTAAAACTCCCTGCATCATGATTATGAATTTCCAACACTCGTTTCTTAAACTGTAAACAAAAAATTCAACTAGAAAATTAGATATTGGTAATGCATAAAGTAAATTGTTTATTGGAATATTTATGTATATGTATTGAGAAAATCACAAGGAAATCAAATCGTATGTCACATGACCTAATTTAACAAGCTTGTATTACAAATGTTATATAGAGAGCTCACAAATAAGCTCTTAACAAGCTTTGCAGAATATCCCCAACCAACACTTTATATAATGGATAACTATTAAGTAGAAAGTTATCCATTAGATAAAGTGCTGGGCTTGTCTTGGTAGTATTTTTAATCTAATGCTTGAATATCCTAGCATCTCACTGAGAAAGTCAGTAGCAGAAACCAGTCTGGGTTGGGGATATTCTGCAAAGCTTGTTAAGAGCTTATTTGCAAGCTCTATATATAACATGTATTAAGAAATTTTTGTCTTTGCCTATAGAGTATAGAAGACATATATTGAGTTATGTTATTAAAAAACTTGTTTTTTTTTTTTATTAATTAAATCCTATATTTTTTAATTTTAATTAAGTAGATAGAAAATCTATTATAAAGAAAATTTGATTTTTTATTTTCTCTCATATAAAATAAGTAAAATTTATGTTTTCTATTTTATAAGCAAAGTTATAGACATAACGAAGATCTATTATTATAAAGCGCTGAAAATTTTGAAATTATTAAATCTGAATTCAACCTCTAATAATGCGCTATTTCTCAAATATTATAAATCTCCTCGCACTCGCCTGCCAGTAAGAGTTTAAAAAACTTAAGTGAATCACTTAAGTTTGAGGGTATATATATATACACCAACTCTCACTGACCATGCTTAAATCAGGGCTTGAGTCTATTGTTTGCCTGATGTTATAATCAAATATTGAAGTGTACATATCTAGTTGATCTAACGTGCTGGGGCATCTCATTTTTAACCACCCACAATCAAACTAATACGACTTATGAATGTAAATCTATTATTATAAAGTGCTGAAAATTTTGAAATTATTAAATTGGAAGTCAAACTCCGATAATGTGCTATTTCTCAAATATTATAAATCTCTGCACACTCACCCACCAGTAAGAATTTAATAATAATAGATTTACATTTATAAGTCGTGTTTGTCTGATCGTGTGTGGTTAAAAATGAGACACTGTCTTTTTTCAGTGATAGGTCAACTAGATTTGTACAATTCAATATTTGATTATAACATCAGGCACCCAATAGACTCAGTCAGGCCCTGATGTAAGCATGGTCAGTGAGAGTTAGTGTATACATAGAAATACATTCTATACTTAAGTGATTCACTTAAGTTTTTTAATCTCTTACTGGTGGGTGAGTGTGTGGAGATTTATAATATTTGAAAAATAGTACATTATCAGAGTGTGACTTCCGATTTAATAAAATATAAACAAAAATATATTTGATGGTTTTTCTTTTTACTGAGTGCAGCTAATTAAGAGATTAAAGTGCTTTTGACAAACAGGAATAAATAAATGTAAAAATATATTACTATAAAAATAATCTCCAAAATCTTTCTTCTGAAATAGATAAATAAATAGATTTTAATTTATATAAGTTATAATAGAGAGTGATTTAATTGTAGAGAATCGCAGAAGTTAAACAATCCTAGGTGAGATAAAAAACAGAAAGCTGTTATAGAATAGCAGATCAGATAACTCTATTGGTTAAATTTATTTCAAAATAAATGGCTATAAAAAGACTATCCTGTCTGTAAAACTCAAAGTATCCTGGATTCATGCATTTAAGACATAATCTGCTCTTTACATTAGCTAAGGCTATATAAAGAGATTTATGAATACTCTATGAATCTGACAATAAAACATCTAATCTTACATTTAATTTTGTGTTGGAAATCAGTTAATATTTCATCTGAAAAGTCAATGTTAAATTTACCTATTAATCAAAAATTATAATACTAAAAATTATTAAAAGATAGTAACTATTATAATGCCTGCAAATATTATATTTTAATACTATACAATTTATTTAAATGATTCCGCAATAAACGATTTACTTTGCCAATTGTTCTTAATAATTATATGGCACTTTAATGCAAATTGTTGAAGTTATTAAACTAATAAATAATAATAATATTCGGCTTAGCACTTCCGGGTTTCACAATTTCAAAAAAATGGTCCAGTTAAATGATTTGCATAGATTTACATATAAAACACTGCTCTGTATAACTAATAACAAAACTATGAATATGGGAGCTAACATACCCCGAAAATTCTATGCCAAATATTATTATTTATTAGTTTAATAACTTCACCAATTTGCATTAAAGTGCAATATAATTATTAAATAATTCTGATAAAATCATTTCTAATTTTTACATCATTTAAAACTATTCTCTAATAATATATATTAATTGGTTACAGTATATATATTGTACCCTTTTTATTAGGTCTGAATAGGTTTTAAAAGCCAATTTCTTAAAAAAAATTAAATTAAAAGAAATCTAAGTATTGTAAGTGCTATAATAATGTTGAGATGAATTTAAAAGTTATTATAAAATGTTAAATAACATATAAAAGTTAAATAGTATAATTTTGTATGGTTGAAAGAACTGGCCACAGTTATAATGATTTAAAATTATGCAGTAGAATCTTGTTAAAACAAGATCTTGAAAAACTAGTTTTAAATAATGTTTGACATTTAAATAAGATATTAAATTTATTTTATAAAATTAGATTTAAATTTATATTATAATTATTTATTAAAAGTTTAGTATTTTATGGTATAAACAAGTGTATTCAATTTTATTTACTGTTTAAATAATGTCAAAATTTATTATTCCAAATTTTATCATTATATTTTATTATTTTTATAATATAATATTTTTGTAATTAAATATTTAACTAATTCCATTTCAGGCAGTGAATATAAAAATTGCAACATTTTGTCTGGAATTATGGTCATGTGACTAACAATACATATCTTTTTCGTGTGCTTGCAAGGTTTTTAAGAAAGTTTTTTTTTTTTTAAATTACTTTCAGAATTGTTTAAAATTGAAAATATTTGAATATCATAAAAATAAATATAGGAAACTATTAAATTATTTAATTATTTTTTTAAAAAATTTGAAGTTACTGAAGATAAATTAAAGTAGATACATTTGAATTAAGTGTTAGTTAAATTGATAAAGAATTATTTAAAATATATATTTTAACGTATTTAATTTGTTTAAGTATAATTATAACATTGATTTAGAATTAAACACTATCATATTATTATTAAAAACAGATGCCTCATAATTTTATTTCTGAAATTTTAAAACTACAAAAATTGACAAGTATGTAAATTAGTTTGTAAACTGAGGGCCAAGTAACCAATCAGAGATGATTAGAGCAGGTATGTAAATGGGGGTTTACATTTCTTCATTATTCTTTCTTTCTTTCTTTTATTATTTTTATTTTTATTGCTCTTTTATTACTTACATTTCTAATTATTAATTGGTAAAGTAGTACCCAGTATATTACTGCAAGCCATTGATATATTGCTTAAATAGTCAATTAGTTTTAATTTTTTAAAATTTTATTAATTCTAAAAAAAAAACTAAAGGATTATAAAATTATTAAATTAAACTAAGAATGGTGCCTTAAACCCAATTAGTTTCCTACTATTATTTCTATTCAAGGCTTAATTTAAGTTCATGATAACTAATGGAATATAAACCTGTGATAATGTACATGGGAAGGTTAATGTTGAAGACACAAATAAATTAGAAAAGTATAATTTGCCCTGTACTATTTAAAAACTATTATAATTGTTTGTGTAAAATATTTTGGAGTTTAAAATGGATATTGTGAAGAAATATAACTCAGATATTTAATATGTTTATGTGTAAAATTTCAAGAAGTTTTAAAAGATATTATTTAAATAAAAAAAATACCTGGAAAAGACTGAAACTGAATTTTTTTGAAAAATTTATAAAAGTATTCAAGAGTAAATTGTAGTAAAAAAAATATTGTTCTTTTATTTACGCTATTGACTGTATATTTTAGAAAATTGCAGTAGTTTTTGTAAGAAATATTTACTTAAAAGTAATTATAAACTTTCAGATAAAAAAAATTAAAAGACAAATGTCACTATGAATATAAATTGCTTTATCAAGTTGTTTTTAAAATACATGAATATTTTGATATATAAAAGAGCTTGTTTTTCTTAACTATATGGTAAAAGAAGAGAATGGATAATAGAAATAAATATTATCATGACTAAGTAAAAAACATTTAGAATATTCACATATGAATTCATCTATTATTACATATCTGCATTATGAAATAATATTATTTAAAAAGAATGAAAAATGCCTATTTCTGCTAGTATGTGAACTTAATTTAAATGGCTGATGTTGATGCTTTTTTATGCCGATTGAATTCACGTAAACGAAAACAATGGAACTTACCTAAGGAAATATTTTTTTTTTAAAGTGATATCTTATTAATATATGTTAGCCTGTGAAAGCAACAGATAAAAGACTGTTTTTTTAAGACTTTCAAGAATAGAATGAACAGTATTTTTTCCAGATTTTCTATGATATGAAAGATCGACTATTCTTAGTATTATTTTTTTTCTATTGCTATTTGCACTATGAGAGGAGGAAAGAACTCTGTGCAAGAAAACTTCAGACAATTCTCGTCACATAGCAACCACAGAGGTTCCCATTTGAAGCATTAAATTGTGTTGAAAAACAATTAGTTGGATTTTATTGAAGGGCAGTCATGAATTGGATTACGTAAATTTAGTCTTAATTATTATTATAAATATACTAACTTTAATATTAGAATTTATTGTATAGGATAGTAAAGGTTACATTTTAAATATTTTTTTTATTATTCCAACAATATTAATATTTTTAGGGAAAAAAAACTTTTAACATTTTTTCTTGAAAAAATTTGAAAAACATTTTAAAGAATAATAGCTGGTGCATTGGATGATTGATAATTTGGACCAGAAAATGTCAAAACAGTTATTTACAAATCGTAAAGTTATTAGGTAATTTAAAATTGTTTAACTACTATGTGATATATATTTTAATTTTTTTTTTTTTTTTAGAGTTGCTTGGATTTTAAAAAAGATATTTCTTTTGTCATATGAATATGTGAGCATAAGTATGTGTGCGATAATAACACATAGATTTTTTTATTATTATTAGGAGATATAAGGTATGTAAAAAAAGAGATACATTTTTTTTCTTTCTTACATTACAAAGTTTGATATAATTTTCTGATACTTATAATTTTACATGATTTTTTACTAAATAAACTATACATTATTTTAAATATTGAATATTGACTTTAATATTTTAAAATCAAAGTCATTTTTGTTTCTAAGTTTTAAGTGCACAAAATCTTTTCTTATAGTAGTTCTGGATTGATAGTGTTATATGTTAACTGTGTTTGTTATTGGCAATATTGCTAGTTATTTATGATGTGGATTGTTTAGATTTATTTTGAAGTTTTTAAACGATAGTGACAGGGAAGTAGAAAATAATGAAACCCTGAATGTCTTATATATAGGATATGTTAAGAAGATAGGAAAATAGCCTATTTTTTATCTTAGTAATTTTATGCAAGTACAGTTAACATAGCCCTGTGTCTTGTATGTATTTTCCATGGACAATGTTTGATATTTTGTATTTTTTAAATGTTCAATAATTGTTGAATAGATAGCTTGAACATGTTTTCTGAAGGTATTGGACAAAAAAGTCATACCTATCCTTTTACACTGTTTCCATGTGAGTTATTAAATATACTATTGAGTCTTTATTCTAGTCATTCCTTTATGTCCTATGCATCGTATCACTATCTTGATTCCAATAGTTATTACATCATGTAGCATAATATTTTCATGAAAGAATAATAATAAATAATTTTGGATTGATGTATTGTTTTATTCAAAGGAAAGTAAGATAGGTTTTTCTTGTTTGGATTAAGATGAAGTACACATTATATTGAATGTAAATGTTGATAATAAAGTAATAAGGAATCATAGTTACTTTTCATATTTTTATCAAATTATTTTTGAGGATAAAAGAAATCACAACTATTCATGATATTTTTTAGTTTTTGATATATTTTGATTATTTATAAATCAAAGCATATTTTAAAAGATGAAACATTAAAATGAATAATACAAAGTGTGATGAATACTTATATTTTAGGAACATTTTTTAAAATTATATTTCTCTTTAAAAAACATGAAACACATATAAGAATTTGAGAGTGGTGCCAAGCAAAATTATTTAGTATAACGTCAACACTATTTTGCTAAATTCAGATTTCATTTATTGAATGAATCTTAAAATATATTTTTAATGAATATTATTCTAAATATCATTATTTTTTCTTTGCGTTTACTAAAACCATATTGTTTATTCATTTAAACAGCAAATGATTTCATTAAAATATAACGTGTATGTCTAGATTAATATTATTTTATAACATGTATGATAAATAATGCATAAGCCAGACTGAAGGCTTACTTACTTTCTGATTTTTTATAATAGAAATGTGTAATTCAATCTTTCTTTTAATTTAAGTCATTTTCTTTTGTTAGATTTTTGTTTAGTAAAACCTTGTAAATATTGTATATAGTTTTATTTAATGCAAAGAGGAATAAATTTGTTAAACTTGTTTTTTTATAAATCTCTGTGTTATGTGATTGAATTTATTCACACAAATACATGATTAACAGATTCCAAAACAAATATATAATATATTTGCACAGTATAAATATAATTATTCATTTTAATAAATAATAATTATTCAGAATATGATATATTAAGTATTTTTTTTTTGCAATAATATTATTATAGTCATAATTGATCACATAATTTAATGCATAAAATGTAATATTCTTGTTGCCACATATTTTCAGATTATATCATATGTTAATATGCCACATGAGAAATAAAAGAATTATATTATTAATATTATTATTATTATCATCATTATTGTTAGTTGTCATAGTATTAAATAGTAGATAGACTTAATAGTAATTTAATTAGGAGTAGGAATATTATTCATTATTATTATTGTTTAGGTGTAGTTAGGAATGATACAAAATCCCTTATCATACTGCTTGAACAATAATCATATTTTTGCTAAGAAGTTAGAGGATTACCATTAACATTTTGTTCCAAGTGCATTTTTATTCTGAATTTGAATCCTGAGATCAAGATATCTTAAATCTGTAAAAGAACTTATATTTGAGATAAATATGTTTTTAAAAATCTAAGATTAAAATATTTTAAACTTGCAACAGAATTTATATTTAAGATAAGATATTTAAGATTGAAAAGAACCTATATTTGAGATCAAGATATCTTAAGAAATAAAATATTTTGAATTATAAAAAGAACCTTGTACTTTAATAATTATATTTAGTCATGGTATTAGCTAAAAAAGGAATCATACTGTGGGATGGTTTTCAAAATCCATGACATACGGTGCCGATGCATGTAACCTCAGACTATAAGCCAGCCAGCACCTTTATTGTTGGGTTACAATATATGATTTAATATATTGGCATGCTTTCTATTTAATATTTTAAAAGAGAATCCATCTGGATGTTTTATAATTTTGCTAATTTTTGAAAAATAAATGATGATTACAAGACTCAGAATTAACATTTTTAGTTTCAGAAGTTTTGAAACAAAGATTTTTGTGAACAAAAAAAGGGAATACTATTTTTAGTTTTTTACATGTGTGTTGTTCCTCATTATTACTGCAGCACTGGCCCTTTAGCTGGTTCTCACCTACTATCATCTAGCTACTATGAAATTACTCATAGCTATTAGCATTACTAGAGTCAATAAAAAAAGGCTGAAGATTCTTTGTCATGTGATTTAGCCTTTAAGCAAGACTCAATTTAGAAATGATAATAATTGAATTATTATTCATTCAGACAATCATGAGATGTTTAAGCACTAGAAATAGAAAAATAAGCTTCAATCTATGTACCTTAAGCTCTCGACTCCAATACTTTTTACCTTTGCATTAACTCATGTAGAACAAGGAAACAATATGGCAAATGATTAATTTGGCTTTTGTTTGTGAATTTTTCTAGATGAATAAAGCTTTGTTTATATATTATGTTTATTAAGATATCTAAACTTAATGGTCATACTTCTTTTTTTATTAATTTGTATTATAACTAAATAAAATTCTGATATTAAAAAATTTACATGACCTATTATTTTGTCACAGACTGGCCACACTGTAGCACCCATATAAAATAAAACCAGTGATGAAGTTAAATGAATTTTCTAGCAATATTATTTCATGAACACAGCATTACTAATGTTGGAGATTTTTATATATATTCACAGAAGTATCCAAAAATAACCGGAAATTTTATAATTTTTAAATATTATAAAATTTAATCCCTTTCAAATTACTACCCATTTCATGCAATATACCAGTCTAAGTGTGTTTTTCATTTTTCAAAGTAGTCCAGAAATATTTGCAAAGTCATGCCTTTTAATATCTGTCATTCCCCCCCTCCCCCACTCTTTCTAAGTCCACAAAAAAAAAAGAGACGTTTCTTTATTCGGGAGATTTAAAAAAAATCATACAAAGCAAGATCAAATGAATACATCTGATAGATAAGCTAGATTATGCTAAATTTAATTAAAAAGTATTTCACACTCAAGGCTTTGAGAGATGACACTTTGTGGGGGTGGAGTGTTGCACTCTTTTCTTTGTCACAAAATAGGATGTTTATGTTTTCCACATCGTATAAATGTTTCAGAACGTCCAGATTAAATGTCTAACTATTATGAACTAAATTTGAGGAAAAAATTCTATTTGCATCAAAAAAAAAAGTCAGGGTTCTTTTGACTTTGGACTTCAGTTGTGATGCTTTTTAGGGATGTTGTAAATTTAACATTTCAATTAAACCACTCATAAACTTGTGTTTTCATAAGATCAACTTTCTTGTAATCTCTTTTCAACATAACATTTTTTTTCCTTGTCATTTTCTGTAAATGAAAACAAAATTTCACATTGTCGAACTTTTCAGCCATTATAAAAAAAATTAACAAAAATGTAAAATGCACTTTACAAAAGAATGTATTACATGACCCAATGATTTCACATGGTGATGTCATTTGGAAGATTGATGAAGGATGTCTGCAAGGAGTATATAACAGCTGAAACATCACATAATTACCATCTCTTATGCTAGCACATAACTGTTATTAAACAGACAAAACTCTCCATACAGTAGTGCCACCCTGTGCCAACCAGAATAATCAATGGAAGCCGGAAGGTTTGTACATAAAATTCCCTACTGTATGGAGAGTTTTGCCTGTTTAATAACAACTGAAACATACACTGCAACAGGCGTATAAACCAGAGAATGATACAAATTATTTTGGGGTTCCTCTTCATATAAATAAATATATGCCTAGAAAGCTAAATATTTAATCTTTATATCAATTTGCAAAATTTTTCAACTTATATAAACTGACACACTAAACTATGACCAGAAATAAGACCAGATATATACTTTTACAAAATATGTACATATTTAACATCTCACTAAAGGAAATACATATATAAAAAACAGCTGTTTTTAATATTTCAAATAGAGGATTAGTTTTTTTCAGAAAATAGCACCAAATGATTGTTTTCGAAAACTAAACATTAAAATCATTTTCATTTGCATATTTCATAAAATAAAATCCTATAAGGAGAGTTTAAATCAATCACAACAGATCAGCAGTTGATTTGAAAACCAGTCTTCTGATTGAAATATTAAAATCAGTTATATAGATAAGTACTTGGATTTTGTTTTTTTAAATCTATGTACATATATATATACACACACATAAACTGTTAAGTTATCAATTTTAAGTCGTGTTTAATCACTTTTATTTTTTATAATGAAAAGCATATGAGTAATAATGTTTAATAAATAATTTGTAAACCAATAGATTGTTTTCTGCTAATTGCTGAAATAAAAAATAAGTTAATGGAAAAAAAAAACACATTTAAAATTTATTTTAAAGGAGTTGAAGTAAAATTTTAACTTACTTTGATACATTTAAGAATGTTAAAATGTTCTGCATAATTTTGCAGATACTGACACACTTCTTTATGAGTGACAAATGATGGTTTACCTTTCCAAAACGGGAAATCAGGGAAGCTCATTAATTCTTTTGGCAAATTAGATCTAAAATAGAAAATCAATTTGATCATTAACTAAAGATTCAGTTTTAAGAAAACAACTTAACTCTATGATGAAGCACTTCAAAAATATAACTTCTACACATGTATAAAGATTGAGTGCTTAAGCATAATGATATTTAGTGTAATAATGTGATTATTGGATCAATCCTTAGTGAAGAAGAAAAAATGGCTGTGTGGTTAATTGAATAAAGCTACCGTGCTCAGTTAATTACTTGAGCATTTAAACAATGCATTTGATTTTCTTCTCTCTTCCTATGAGAAATTAATCAGAATTTTTTTAAGTATGCTTTTTAATATTTGTTAAATATGCAATATATAAAAACTTAACTATATTTGGATACTGCTGTGTCCAGCGGCACTCTATTGCCTGCTGGATTGCATATATATATATATATATATAAAACACAAATAAGATGAGCCAGATGATGAAAGAGATGAAGGAGGGTAGAGAGGAACTCATTAGGGAGATCCGGAAACTAGCGAAGGAAAGACCGGAGAGCCAGAGGAGGAACAGGGTAGAGAGGGAACAAAAATCGCCGAAGTGGAAAATGAAATAACCTCGATGAAAGTAAAGATCAGCACGGCCAAGGCCGAAATAGAAGAGGCGAAAATGGAAGCAAAAACAGCAAAGGCAGGGCTGGAAGACATCGTACAAAAGGTGGACGCGATGGACAGAAGAATAGAGGGAATCGAGCCACAGCGGAACACACCGAAAAAATCACGACCGAACGACTGGAGGAGTTGGAGAAAAGAGTCGAACGGGAAATAAGTAAACGGGAGCCAAGCCAGTCGTGGGCCGAGAGACAAATCAAAATCGAAACCTTCCGGGCAGGCGAGAACGAGAACCCCATGGACCACGTAGAAGCGTACGGAGCCTGTTTTCGAACCCTCTAAACCAGAACATGACAGAATTAATATTGCCAGCACGTACTTGCAAGGACCGCTCGGGATTGGTGGCGGACGATTGAATTTAAACCTCGATCATTCGTAGAGTATCGTGAGGAGATACTACGGAGTTTCTGGAACGCCACCAGGCAAGAAGGGATATACTTCCACATTACCAACGAGAAGTACGGCTCCAAACCAGGCGAGACTATAACCCAATTTTACTACAGGCAGGTGGCCGGTCTCCAACAGCTGCCAGCATACCATATGACAGAAGAGCAGATCGTCTCGATCGTCAGACATAACATGCCGACGGACATCAGGCGGATGATGATAAGCCGGGACGACAAGGGCATCCACGAGATGGGAAACGCCATCGCAAGATTCGAGCGAGCAGAAGGAAGGGGGAGGCAGATAGAGAGGCCCAGACCAGAACTAGAAAGGAGGAAACTACCACCAGACCGATACTAAAAAAAAAAAAAAGAAGAACGCTGCCGGACCCGGACTCGTAACAGGAGCATGATTACTGGAGTACCATTAATAAACCAACTAGTACTGTAGGAGAACGACCTCGGACCGGAAGAAACAAAAAATGTCGCATCGCACCACACACAAACAAGGGGGGAAGGGGGGTCAATAAACCATCGTTTCATTTAAACCAGTAACTAACGCAAGAAAACTATTCACGTTAAATAAGTCAGTATTTCGAAGCCATCTTCCCGAAAGCCATTTAGATCAAGGAACATCGCCCGCCGTCAACTAAAATGTAGTAATCCCAGAAAAAAAAAACACGAAGACTAACTAGAGGAAAAGAGAGCCGGATCACGAAAAGTACACGATCACTGTTCCTTCCCTCACTATTTACCATTGTGCTAGGAGGTACAGAGCTCGGATATTTCGTATATTTATGTTCTAGATTGTTCGCTACCTCCTACTTGTCGTTTTTCTGCAGAGGGGACGTCGGAAAGGTCCATCCCCCTGCCTCCCATTAGATAGGCCGTAAGGAAAGGCCCATATAGAGTCGTAACCTTGCATCGCGGGACCTCGGAAATGTCCATCCCCATGCCACCCTTCCGCCCGGGTGCCTGTACCAGATTGGGTAAGATATACCAATTATGGCACGCCGAGCTGAGTTCGTAGAGATCGAATCCGAGCCTGACCACATAACCTGCCAATGTGTTTTCTTTACGTGAGGGAAAGTCGAACCACAGGAAGTGGCCCAGAGTAAACGGGGAAAAGTCGTGAAGTACGGTGTAAGAAAAAAAAATTAAAAGTGCGAAACCTCGCATTTTGATTTTTTTAGACGGAGCGCGGGGATATGTAACGAGACAGCGTTACATCAATATTAAATCTAGGATACATCGATAAACACACACACACCAGCAAGCAACATAAAACACTCGTAACTTTATTTTCGTAATTAGTAATAGTTTTCTTTCTCTCATAAATACATTTATAAAACACATTGATAAAATGCAGACGGTAAAACGTCTAATTAAATGATTAAAGCCTTTAGATAATAAAAATAATAACAAAAAATAATTTGCTCTCCTAAATAATAAAATATAATATGCACTCCTAAAATAATAAAAATAATTATCAATCAAAATCACCACGGGGAATTAAAAAATGTTTATTTTAGAAATATAATTTTAACTAGAATAAAACTTATAGAAAAGATTTGAGGAAAAGATAAATGCTCGACTTCTAAATGTAAAATAACTTGTATTGTTCTAGTAAAACACACGCACACACGCATGCCTTCGAGGTGTGAAGGAATAAGGTTGGTTGAGTGAGATTGCAAAATGAGATTGTCCCAAAATAAATATTGCCTTTAGCACAAAGAGTGAGTGAGCAGGTACCTCAAACGCGGACCTGAACGACAACTCCAAGAACAGGGAACTATGGGGGTAGATTGGATCCCAAGATATGGATCAACCTTTATAAATACTAGTCAAAACCTATTCAAAGATTATTTTGGAAATAATTTGGTTAAATTGGTTGAATGCAGTTCGATTCGATTCATTTCGATTGATACATTCTCATTATTGTGTTTTTTTATTTTCCAATTCTCAGTACGCTGAATTACCACCTGCTCATTTATTCCGATGCTTATGCTTTTATTTAAAATTAGAATTGTTCTGAATTAGCTTGGTTATTCCTCAATATTTAAAATGATCATCATGAAATTAATACCAAGAGCGTCGACTGTCATGAGGGGCTAATAAACCCTTCAGTGACTGATCGGCGCTCCGCTACTGAAATATCTCCGAAGCTATGAAATTCTGATAACATCGTCGTGTTAAGTGAATGCTCCTAATAAAAGAAATGTTCCGTGAAACACCCAAACTCGTCCAGACCAATCGACCTTCGTTGCAACCAAGACAAATCCTAGGTAAATATGTTTTTTATTCTGTTCACTCACTCAATTAATAAACTCGTAAGGCAATCTCGTAATTAACCAACATAAATTTACTCAAATAAATCTTAAGACTTTCCTCGTCATGATAGTTTATCTTTGTTACTGAACTTTGTAAACATGAACTTTGAACTTAAGTGAAGCTAAGGAAAGATTATATATTTATCAAATAGAAAGGAACTTTCTCGTTATTCAAATTGTGTTATGAATACTTATGGTTCTCTGTGGGCGTGAATGTATGTGCGCGTGTGTAATAAATCAATTAATAATGTTTTGTAATAAATCAATTAATAATGTTTTGTAATAAATCAATTAATAATGTTTTCTTTTCATATTTAATAAACTTGTTCAATATCTAATCAAGTCGAGCATATCTCAAATCTTTTCACACACAATCAAAACCGTAGTTATTTATTCTTTGATAACTTATCTTTGAAGTAGATTTAGTTAATTTTAATTTTCATTTAGTTATTTTATTAATTATGTCACCATCGTGCCGTAAGTCACGATGTTTCTTATTTCACCTTAGTTAAGATAGATTTAAGAGCGGGCGGGTCTATAATCAAAGTAAACGTCAATAAATTATGTTATATACAATAAAGCGGGGGGATGAACTTGTAAGCCTTGTGTTCGGGGCGTAAGCGAACAACCTCATAGGTCAGTGATAACCAATAAACGATCTTTATGCCGTGATCGACTTAGTAGAAAACCTTGCTGATTTTAATTAGCGGACAATGCGTCTTCTCCGGGAGGAGTCATTTTAGAAACAAACATGTAACAACCTTGACGACACTCTTCCGATCTGTCCATGCTGGGAGTTTTGAGCTAGTGGGTGGGATTAGACTTCGAAATCGTTTTGACATGATGTAAGGTGATGCGAGTAGTTAAAATCAACTTAAATAATCGTATCTGGCGCCCCCTTATGTGGATCGTGAATAACTGTCGATGTAAGAAAAAAAATAAAGCCTTACGCTATGTCATGTTTGTTTCGAAGCCCGTAATCTCGCGGGTGTATCCCCCGAGATTACGGGCTTCGAAACAAACATGACATAGCGTAAGGCTTTATTTTTTTTCTTACATCGACAGTTATTCACGATCCACATAAGGGGGCGCCAGATACGATTATTTAAGTTGATTTTAACTACTCGCATCACCTTACATCATGTCAAAACGATTTCGAAGTCTAATCCCACCCACTAGCTCAAAACTCCCAGCATGGACCAATAAGGTGTCTCAAGGTTGTTACATGATTGTTTCTAGAATGACTCCTCCCGGAGAAGACGCGATGTCCGCTAATTAAAATCAGCAAGGTTTTCTACTAAGTCGATCACGGCATAAAGATCGTTTATTGGTTATCACTGACCTATGAGGTTGTTCGCTTACGCCCCGAACACAAGGCTTACAAGTTCATCCCCCCGCTTTATTGTATATAACATAATTTATTGACGTTTACTTTGATTATAGACCCGCCCGCTCTTAAATCTATCTTAACTAAGGTGAAATAAGAAACATCGTGACTTACGGCACGATGGTGACATAATTAATAAAATAACTAAATGAAAATTAAAATTAACTAAATCTACTTCAAAGATAAGTTATCAAAGAATAAATAACTACGGTTTTGATTGTGTGTGAAAAGATTTGAGATATGCTCGACTTGATTAGATATTGAACAAGTTTATTAAATATGAAAAGAAAACATTATTAATTGATTTATTACAAAACATTATTAATTGATTTATTACAAAACATTATTAATTGATTTATTACACACGCGCACATACATTCACGCCCACAGAGAACCATAAGTATTCATAACACAATTTGAATAACGAGAAAGTTCCTTTCTATTTGATAAATATATAATCTTTCCTTAGCTTCACTTAAGTTCAAAGTTCATGTTTACAAAGTTCAGTAACAAAGATAAACTATCATGACGAGGAAAGTCTTAAGATTTATTTGAGTAAATTTATGTTGGTTAATTACGAGATTGCCTTACGAGTTTATTAATTGAGTGAGTGAACAGAATAAAAAAACATATTTACCTAGGATTTGTCTTGGTTGCAACGAAGGTCGATTGGTCTGGACGAGTTTGGGTGTTTCACGGAACATTTCTTTTATTAGGAGCATTCACTTAACACGACGATGTTATCAGAATTTCATAGCTTCGGAGATATTTCAGTAGCGGAGCGCCGATCAGTCACTGAAGGGTTTATTAGCCCCTCATGACAGTCGACGCTCTTGGTATTAATTTCATGATGATCATTTTAAATATTGAGGAATAACCAAGCTAATTCAGAACAATTCTAATTTTAAATAAAAGCATAAGCATCGGAATAAATGAGCAGGTGGTAATTCAGCGTACTGAGAATTGGAAAATAAAAAAAAAACACAATAATGAGAATGTATCAATCGAACTGAATCGAATCGAACTGCATTCAACCAATTTAACCAAATTCTTTCCAAAATTAATCATTGAATAGGTTTTGACTAGTATTTATAAAGGTTGATCCATATCTTGGGATCCAATCTACCCCCATAGTTCCCTGTTCTTGGAGTTGTCGTTCAGGTCCGCGTTTGAGGTACCTGCTCACTCACTCTTTGTGCTAAAGGCAATATTTATTTTGGGACAATCTCATTTTGCAATCTCACTCAACCAACCTTATTCCTTCACACCTCGAAGGCATGCGTGTGTGCGTGTGTTTTACTAGAACAATACAAGTTATTTTACATTTAGAAGTCGAGCATTTATCTTTTCCTCAAATCTTTTCTATAAGTTTTATTCTAGTTAAAATTATATTTCTAAAATAAACATTTTTTTAATTCCCCGTGGTGATTTTGATTGATAATTATTTTTATTATTTTAGGAGTGCATATTATATTTTATTATTTAGGAAAGCAAATTATTTTTTGTTATTATTTTTATTATCTAAAGGCTTTAATCATTTAATTAGACGTTTTACCGTCTGCATTTTATCAATGTGTTTTATAAATGTATTTATGAGAGAAAGAAAACTATTACTAATTACGAAAATAAAGTTACGAGTGTTTTATGTTGCTTGCTGGTGTGTGTGTGTTTATCGATGTATCCTAGATTTAATATTGATGTAACGCTGTCTCGTTACATATCCCCGCGCTCCGTCTAAAAAAAAATCAAAATGCGAGGTTTCGCACTTTTAATTTTTTTTTTTTTCTTACACCGTACTTCACGACTTTCCCCCGTTTACTCCGGGCCACTTCCTGTGGTTCGACTTTCCCTCACGTAAAGAAAACACATTGGCAGGTTATGTGGTCAGGCTCGGATTCGATCTCTACGAACTCAGCTCGGCGTGCCATAATTGGTATATCTTACCCAATCTGGTACAGGCACCCGGGCGGAAGGGTGGCATGGGGATGGACATTTCCGAGGTCCCGCGATGCAAGGTTACGACTCTATATGGGCCTTTCCTTACGGCCTATCTAATGGGAGGCAGGGGGATGGACCTTTCCGACGTCCCCTCTGCAGAAAAACGACAAGTAGGAGGTAGCGAACAATCTAGAACATAAATATACGAAATATCCGAGCTCTGTACCTCCTAGCACAATGGTAAATAGTGAGGGAAGGAACAGTGATCGTGTACTTTTCGTGATCCGGCTCTCTTTTCCTCTAGTTAGTCTTCGTGTTTTGTTTTTTTTTTTTTTCTTGGATTACTACATTTTAGTTGACGGCGGGCGATGTTCCTTGATCTAAATGGCTTTCGGGAAGATGGCTTCGAAATACTGACTTATTTAACGTGAATAGTTTTCTTGCGTTAGTTACTGGTTTAAATGAAACGATGGTTTATTGACCCCCCCTTCCCCCCTTGTTTGTGTGTGGTGCGATGCGACATATTTGTTTCTTCCGGTCCGAGGTCGTTCTCCTACAGTACTAGTTGGTTTATTAATGGTACTCCAGTAATCATGCTCCTGTTACGAGTCCGGGTCCGGCAGCGTTCTTTTTTTTTTTTTTTTCTTTTTTTAGTATCGGTCTGGTGGTAGTTTCCTCCTTTCTAGTTCTGGTCTGGGCCTCTCTATCTGCCTCCCCCTTCCTTCTGCTCGCTCGAATCTTGCGATGGCGTTTCCCATCTCGTGGATGCCCTTGTCGTCCCGGCTTATCATCATCCGCCTGATGTCCGTCGGCATGTTATGTCTGACGATCGAGACGATCTGCTCTTCTGTCATATGGTATGCTGGCAGCTGTTGGAGACCGGCCACCTGCCTGTAGTAAAATTGGGTTATAGTCTCGCCTGGTTTGGAGCCGTACTTCTCGTTGGTAATGTGGAAGTATATCCCTTCTTGCCTGGTGGCGTTCCAGAAACTCCGTAGTATCTCCTCACGATACTCTACGAATGATCGAGGTTTAAATTCAATCGTCCGCCACCAATCCCGAGCCGGTCCTTGCAAGTACGTGCTGGCAATATTAATTCTGTCATGTTCTGGTTTAGAGGGTTCCGAAAACAGGCTCCGTACGCTTTCTACGTGGTCCATGGGGTTCTCGTTCTCGCCTGCCCGGAAGGTTTCGATTTTGATTTGTCTCTCGGCCCACGACTGGCTTGGCTCCCGTTTACTTATTTCCCGTTCGACTCTTTTCTCCAACTCCTCCAGTCGTTCGGTCGTGATTTTTTCCGGTGTGTTCCGCTGTGGCTCGATTCCCTCTATTCTTCTGTCCATCGCGTCCACCTTTTGTACGATGTCTTCCAGCCCTGCCTTTGCTGTTTTTGCTTCCATTTTCGCCTCTTCTATTTCGGCCTTGGCCGTGCTGATCTCTACTTTCATCGAGGTTATTTCATTTTCCACTTCGGCGATTTTTGTTCCCTCTCTACCCTGTTCCTCCTCTGGCTCTCCGGTCTTTCCCTTCGCTAGTTTCCGGATCTCCCTAATGAGTTCCTCTCTACCCTCCTTCATCTCTTTCATCATCTGGGTCATCATTCTTATCAATATTTTTGTATCTGATTCGGCCTCCTCTTTCACTTCGGCCTTCTTGAATGTTATGGGGCTTTCCCCTGTCTCCTCCCACGTGATTTCCATATTGTTATCCATTTGGTGATAAGTTCTTTTTTTATTTTGATTTTATTCGTTTATGGTGACAGCGACCGATCGGCGTCCGCTCCCTTATCTCCTGCTATGCTTTATTTGTTTTGTTTATTTTGCTCCGGTTCCCGATGTTTTGTTTACCCATTTGCGATGTTAAGAATCGCCGCGATTTTGTTCCGTTTGTTTATTATATATATATTTTTTTTTTTTTTCAAGCTTTTTGTTTACATAAATATTTCCGCGTCTTCTCCCAGTTCGGCCGCTTTTGCTAGTATCTAGATTTGCTTTTTCTTTATGTTTAGAAGCTTCATTTATACTAGCCTCACGTTGGAAGCGCCAATGTAACCGTGACCCCTCTATATATCCCCCGAGATTACGGGCTTCGAAACAAACATGACATAGCGTAAGGCTTTATTTTTTTTCTTACATCGACAGTTATTCACGATCCACATAAGGGGGCGCCAGATACGATTATTTAAGTTGATTTTAACTACTCGCATCACCTTACATCATGTCAAAACGATTTCGAAGTCTAATCCCACCCACTAGCTCAAAACTCCCAGCATGGACCAATAAGGTGTCTCAAGGTTGTTACATGATTGTTTCTAGAATGACTCCTCCCGGAGAAGACGCGATGTCCGCTAATTAAAATCAGCAAGGTTTTCTACTAAGTCGATCACGGCATAAAGATCGTTTATTGGTTATCACTGACCTATGAGGTTGTTCGCTTACGCCCCGAACACAAGGCTTACAAGTTCATCCCCCCGCTTTATTGTATATAACATAATTTATTGACGTTTACTTTGATTATAGACCCGCCCGCTCTTAAATCTATCTTAACTAAGGTGAAATAAGAAACATCGTGACTTACGGCACGATGGTGACATAATTAATAAAATAACTAAATGAAAATTAAAATTAACTAAATCTACTTCAAAGATAAGTTATCAAAGAATAAATAACTACGGTTTTGATTGTGTGTGAAAAGATTTGAGATATGCTCGACTTGATTAGATATTGAACAAGTTTATTAAATATGAAAAGAAAACATTATTAATTGATTTATTACAAAACATTATTAATTGATTTATTACACACGCGCACATACATTCACGCCCACAGAGAACCATAAGTATTCATAACACAATTTGAATAACGAGAAAGTTCCTTTCTATTTGATAAATATATAATCTTTCCTTAGCTTCACTTAAGTTCAAAGTTCATGTTTACAAAGTTCAGTAACAAAGATAAACTATCATGACGAGGAAAGTCTTAAGATTTATTTGAGTAAATTTATGTTGGTTAATTACGAGATTGCCTTACGAGTTTATTAATTGAGTGAGTGAACAGAATAAAAAAACATATTTACCTAGGATTTGTCTTGGTTGCAACGAAGGTCGATTGGTCTGGACGAGTTTGGGTGTTTCACGGAACATTTCTTTTATTAGGAGCATTCACTTAACACGACGATGTTATCAGAATTTCATAGCTTCGGAGATATTTCAGTAGCGGAGCGCCGATCAGTCACTGAAGGGTTTATTAGCCCCTCATGACAGTCGACGCTCTTGGTATTAATTTCATGATGATCATTTTAAAAGTTGAGGAATAACCAAGCTAATTCAGAACAATTCTAATTTTAAATAAAAGCATAAGCATCGGAATAAATGAGCAGGTGGTAATTCAGCGTACTGAGAATTGGAAAATAAAAAAAACACAATAATGAGAATGTATCAATCGAACTGAATCGAATCGAACTGCATTCAACCAATTTAACCAAATTTTTTCCAAAATTAACCATTGAATAGGTTTTGACTAGTATTTATAAAGGTTGATCCATATCTTGGGATCCAATCTACCCCCATAGTTCCCTGTTCTTGGAGTTGTCGTTCAGGTCCGCGTTTGAGGTACCTGCTCACTCACTCTTTGTGCTAAAGGCAATATTTATTTTGGGACAATCTCATTTTGCAATCTCACTCAACCAACCTTATTCCTTCACACCTCGAAGGCATGCGTGTGTGCGTGTGTTTTACTAGAACAATACAAGTTATTTTACATTTAGAAGTCGAGCATTTATCTTTTCCTCAAATCTTTTCTATAAGTTTTATTCTAGTTAAAATTATATTTCTAAAATAAACATTTTTTAATTCCCCGTGGTGATTTTGATTGATAATTATTTTTATTATTTTAGGAGTGCATATTATATTTTATTATTTAGGAGAGCAAATTATTTTTTGTTATTATTTTTATTATCTAAAGGCTTTAATCATTTAATTAGACGTTTTACCGTCTGCATTTTATCAATGTGTTTTATAAATGTATTTATGAGAGAAAGAAAACTATTACTCATTACGAAAATAAAGTTACGAGTGTTTTATGTTGCTTGCTGGTGTGTGTGTGTTTATCGATGTATCCTAGATTTAATATTGATGTAACGCTGTCTCGTTACAATATATATATATAAAACACAAATAATTGCTAATTAATGAGGCAGCCAGAGTTAAACGAAGATAATCAATCTTGTTTAATATATACATATATGACGATTATATAAATAACAATAAGGGCATGAAGGCTTAGCAAAACAATATTAAGATCAATAAGACCTGTTTACAGTTCCTAAGTTTACTTTTGAACATCTGGAGGTAAACTTCTCCACAAGGCTAAGTGAAGAAGGGAGCTGACTGGGGCACCCAAAGAAATAGCACATCTGCCTTTCAAGACCTTCACTTAGCAAGGATCTGGTCTCAGTTCTATTCTAGATCTGTTTTTCTCTCCCATTGTTTTTAAAGTAGACTCCCTTGATTGGCCATTCACTGTCCACATGGTGGTCATCTCTTTAGTTACAATATTTGATCTCTGATCAGATAATGCAATTACCTTGGAATTGTGTATTTTAAGCAATAGTTTTGTTTACGTTATCTAAATCCTTTGCTCGAATTAATCTAACTTTCTTGATAAGTTAATTTATAGTTTT
Source organism: Epiperipatus broadwayi (assembly GCA_028023455.1). Taxonomy (NCBI): domain Eukaryota; kingdom Metazoa; phylum Onychophora; class Udeonychophora; order Euonychophora; family Peripatidae; genus Epiperipatus; species Epiperipatus broadwayi. Next base: position 10,187,613 of record JAQFVV010000030.1, read on the forward strand.
TCATTAATTAAACTATTTAATTATGCTAATTGTTTTTATAAAATATTATGAATGCCATTGGCATCCATGCACATACTTTTAGTTTAGCATTATAATATCAATTTATAATACTTATAATACACAATTAGCAATCAGTTTAGTTTTACAATTATAATTATTAATTAGTAACATGTATTTTGTGTACACATAAATATACACACACATTTAGCATACCTCCCCAAACTTCAGAGAAACATGCTTTACTTTTTTTCTATTCTCTGAACTTAAAACATAATAAGTATGGTAGGGGGGAATTTTTCTTTCCAGGTTTATAGTAATTTCATTTGGGATTGCAATGCTGTTACGGCTTTTCCCAAATGTCCACTTGCTGTTGTATTTTTCCTGAAACAGTTGCAGTGTGTGTTGACTATATTCATATTTCTGCAACTGGCTGGTATGTTTGTGTAACATTTTTCCATCCGCCATTCAGACGGACACAACTTGCTTGGTTAAGTGACGTATGATTTCAGCCTTATTCCAAAATCTGTCAATTTTGTTTCTAACCCATACGTGTTCTCTAGATACAAATTTGTAGTTTGGGACAGGTACTTTGTACTCTTCAGGTGGCCTACTTTCTGCAAGCTTGGTCCGCAATCTACGATCTAGATTATTCTGTGGGATTGATTTCTCAACTATGGCTGTAGATGTTTTCGCACATGATTGATAGTTTTTGCATTTTTCAATAAACATTATGAGGTCATTATTTTTTCCCATTGATAATTTAATTTCCAAGTGATTGAACCAATCACAGCCAATGAGGGGATTTATCGGGGTATGAATTATATATAATGGCAATTTTAATTTTTTGCCATTGTAAGAAGTAATTGGAGCATGAATTGCTCCTTTAATCTTGATGGCCTTGCCATTGATGTCCCATGCTTTAAATTTAGTATGCATAAGTCTAGGTGGCTGTGTTATATCTGCCACAATGGTTTTCCAATCTTTAAAAGACAATAAAGATACCCCACTACTTCTGTCAATTTCCATTGATAAAGTTTTTCTGAAAAATTTGACAGTCATTTCAAATGTCGATGATTGGTCCAAAGACATATTATTAATCACTGAAAATTTTTCTTGCTTAGGATTTTTAGTAAAATGTTCTTGGCTACTATTTTTTGTATAATTGTCGACTTTTTTATTTTGGCACATTTTTTGCAAATGGCCAACTTTATTACAGTGTTTACAGCATTGGTTCTATACATGAGGGGTCAGAGTGACTTCAGGTCAACATGGGCTTGGCAATAATAGTGGCATCAGCATGGTATTTAACTTTTCATCACCAGATTTTCAATGATATGAATGACTGAAAAGTTGGAGGTTGGAGTAGATTGAAGCCTGTCCATTAAAGTCTGAAGATTTGCTATCATAAGCACTGATTATAAGAGGGATGGATAAAGTCCTATACATGAGGGGTCAGAGTGATTTCAGGTCAACATGGGCTTGACAATAATGTTGGCATCAGCATAAGAATTGGATTTCCATCACCAGATTTTCAATGATATGGATGGCTGAAAAGTTGGAGGTTGGAGTAGATTGAAGCCTGTCCATTAAAATCTGAAGATTTGCTATCTTAATATAAACTGAGCACTGATTATAGATGTGTGTGGGAGATGATAATCTGGACCAATTGATGAGTGCTGGTTTAGCATGAAATACTTATATTCATGATTATTTATCTTTTCTACATGTGTGTAGTCATGTGTATCAGTTCTGTAAGATAGTGTGGATAGTTGGTGGGTGCTTGAAAGTCTGAGTTCAAATCCCTTATATTTACAATTAAAGCTGCAGGTTTATGAAGAGTGCCTTGTTTTCAAATATTTAATATACTACTGTAACCATGAGTTGAAAAATAAATGTTAATATTTTATAATAATAATGTAGCTTACACCATGGCACATGCGCTTTACAGAAGGAACATTATTTATATTGAATACTCTATTTTCTAAACACAAGATAAAGTCTTTTTCAAAGACAGAATGGATCACTCTATCTTTTTCACCCAAGCTATATGTATGGGCCAATCTGAAGCATTTGGAACTGAGAGCATGAAGATTTAATTAATGACTTTAAATTACTTATCATATGATTTTAGCTAATGACGCTTGTGAAATTGTACAATTTATGATATTCATTATTAGATGAAAACTTAAACATATGTAAATATTAATATTTATATAGTGCTATGTTTTTATAAATTATAATAATAACATAGCTTACACCACCGTACATGCACTTTACAGATGGAATACTATTTATCTTTTAGATATAATAAACACCTCCATACTTCCCCATTCTTTTAAATTCACTTAAATAATGATTTAATAAAAGAAAAATGACCCCCAAGATGCATTTCATGCCGAACCAGCACTCATCAGTTGGCCCAGGTCACTATCTCTTATATATATCTTTATTATGGGGAAGTATGGAAGTGTTGTTATATTTATAATATATTGCACACGGGAAAGAGAAAGGTTATTAACTCCATGTGTGTAAAATAAATAAAAAATTAGATATATTACTCTTTAACTGAGGTTTAAAGTTTATATCAGTGCTAGAGATAATCTCTAGTTTCCATAATGATTAGTAATAATCGTTAGTATATTTATCTGAAATGGATGGTGTCAAAGTTGTGAGTGGAGAAAGTTTGACAATGGTAAATGAAAATCTAATTATTTATCTTTTATTGATTAGGTTTTTTTCATTTGATTATAAATACAATTTAAGTCAATAAAGCTGTTAACTATACCTTATATTAGCATTTTTAAATTTATGTTGCTTAAAATCTACAAGAATGATATTTCGTAAAAATAAACTCTATTTATTCTGATTTCTATCCTATTATAACCTGTAACTTAAATTTGTTTTTTTTAACTTTTGAAAATCTCTGCAATATTAGAGTCATTATACTCTATCATAGTAATATTTTCTAATTCACTCATTGATTTGTAATTCATAAAATTGCTTTTGTTTGTAAATAAAATGTGGGCCTTGATTAAAAATTTTGATATCTCTTAGAACTATGGGCAATTTTTGAAAAAAGAAAGAGACATTTCATCTGAGCAATACAAAAACTAATTTTATATTGTTAATAATTGAGGAAGGGTATTTTAAATTTGTTTCTATCTTCAAATAGGCAATAATAATTTCATATACACAATGTACAAATTTCTGACTTCTATTGAAGTAAATAAATGCTGAGATTTTATATCTACTCAAGTTGCAGGAGAAAGTGGGAAATAAACTAAATACACGTGAGTTTGCATCTTATTTTAATTTCTGAAGTTGGTTAGGATAACTTGTATTATTTTGGTTTTATATTTATTATATTAATGACACCTTATTAAATCTCACAGACTTACTTTTCTCTTATATTAATAATAAATAGCATAGTACTATTAATATATAATAACTGGAATGATACACTTTCCAAGCATTAAGAATTTCCATGCAACACTGGTTGGAAAATTTATCATTTCAGTTATTTTATATACATTTCTAAAATAATGATTAATCTTATTCTTATGAACATTGGAAACAAACCATTCCAGGAGCTCCCTAACTGCATTTCAAAAATGTGTCTCAGTTGAGCCAAAGATGCAAACAATTAAAAATAACAATTACCATGCACACACACACATTAAAAATATCTGATTTTTTGAAAATTCTATCTTTAAAGATTAAATATAGCAATTTTTACCATGAAAATAATTTATAATCATTTAAGTATTTTTTAAAAAGTGACTATTATGAATTTAAAAATTGCACGGAGGAAACTCAAATAAATAATTACTCAAATATACACAGTTTATAGAGTTATGTCAGATTTTGACTAACTGAAGAAGTATGATTAATTGAAATGCATGTTAAAAACCTTTGGCATAAATCTTTCCCCTCAATGTCTGCAACTTTTTTTAAATGTAAGAAATTGATTGATTGTAATTTTTAAAACTATTAAGATTATGGAATATTAATAGAAAGAGATGAGCAGAAAATAATAGAGATTATCATGCATATATACAAACAGTATTGTAAATATACATGAAAATTATTACATTTTAAATCTACGTATATTGCTAAATGAAATTTAATTTCTAAAAGAATAATTATCATTTAGATATTTATTGAAATATAAATATTAATTTAATTTTATTATATAATTTTCCTAATTCTCTTTATTTGAAAGAATAATACAATTTTATGGAATATTTCTATATAGCTTCAATATTAACAATCACTTTCAACTCTAAAATATTTGTCTCTATATTATATTAATTTTTGAAATTTTGTGTCATCAATTTTTGGAGCATGACAATCAATTGATCAAGCAGACATTTCATCTTTTTATATTAAGAATAGCAAATTATTCAAACGGAAGTCAACCTCCAATAATGTGCTATTCTTAAATATTATAAATCTCTGTGCACTCACCTGCCACTAAGAGTTTAAAAACTTAAGTGAATCACTTAAATTTAGAGCGTATATTCTATATAGACCAACTCTTACAGACCATGCTTAAATCAGGGCTTGAGTCTATTGAGTGAGTCTATTGAGTGTCTGATGTTATAATCAAATATTCAATTGTTCAGATCTATTTAACCCATCGCAGGAGAAAGACAGTGTCTCATTTTCAACCACCTACAATAAGACAAACATGACTTATAAACGTAAACCTATTATTATAAAGCATTGAAAACTTTGAAATTACTCAAATGGAAGTCAATCTCCGATAATGCGCTATTTCTTAAATATTATAAATCTCCGTGCACTCGCCCGCCTGCCGGTAAGAGTTTAAAAGAAGTGATTTACCTCTATTTTTTTTCCTTATCTTGAAGAGACTCATTCCCTGTTTGAACTCTAAGTAATGCTGACATTAAAGTGATTATGATTAAACAATGTTTTTAAAAAAATTTCAAAATGAGCAATATTTCCTTTTATCGCTTTCTAGGCACTTAGGTGGCATAAACATTTTAAAGGCCATGAATATTGAATGTAATGACGTTCCGTATTTTCAATTCACAAATAATTAAAGTCTGTATTGAAAACAAAATTATATTTTTAGTTCTGTCAAACTGAAAATTGAAAATAAAATGATAGAAAGACTTTTTTTTTTTTTTACTTTTATCATTATAAAAAAGGCAGTAGGGTTTTTTTTAAAATGTTTGATTCTTTTAAATCAAATCCATCCTACAAATAGTCAAAATAAGAGTCATAGATCACATGACCCTATTCTCTTAAGCTTGTAAGTTATAAACAATGAGGATTGCCAATTCCTCAACAAGCTTTGTGATAAATGCTTAGCCAGAGCCAGCATTTAAAATATCTCTGTCAGGAACACCCCCCAAACCCTGACCATGGTTTTGTGCTTTGGCACTCCTCAGAGAGGTTTCAGGGTAGGTTCAGACACTAGATCTAAAAATACCAACCCAAAGCCAAGCACTTATCTAAAAGTTATCTATTGAGTGAAAAATCTGAAATTTTCAGACATCTACATGTCTTCAAACCCAGCTACCCAACTCAAATAGCTATATGGGGCTGATAGATCTTCAGCCATACCATTTATATTATTATATTTTAGCACCATCTATATCATCATGTATGAACAAATCAAAGAATACTAATGTCAAATAGAGTTTGAAACAAATTATGGGCTATTGAAAAAATGGAAATTCTCACTGAGAAATTTCACTAGCTAAGGTTTGTTTGTCATTATCATCTGGCATCCATTGATTGGTACTTCCTTACAAATACCACAGTCTGTAATAATTTTAAAAAAATCTGAAAAATATGAATATAATTTGAAAGGTATGTATAACCTGTTCAAAGAAGATAAATATCTGATGTAAAGTTAAATAGTACATATATCAAAATTAAAATAAAAATAAAATTGAATAATTGTATATTACACTACTATTCCATCTTTTTAAAAAATATGCATATGGTAAAGAAATAACAAAATGTTGTTAACTGCTTTATTTTAAACAAATTATAATAACAGTTAAAGTATACTTTTTTAATGCACAAAGAAAAAAGACCAGTTTTAAATTGTCCTATTTTAATCATAACATGAAAGGATTTAATTAATTACTAAAGTATATAATGCTTTGAAAAGTTGATAATGAAAGAAGGACATGAGATAGCATAACTTCATAATCTTATAAATGTATGTGTCTAAAAAATCAAACAGATATTAAGACGATTATAAAGATATATTATTCATATGATATTGATGTGAGGGCTCTTAATATATGTATATATAAACTGTTCCACCATTAAGCATTACATAATCACCATTTCTTATGCTTGCTCAAGCTGTTAAAATAGGCAAAACTCTCTATACAGTAGTGCCACTCAGTGCAAGCCAGAGTAATCAATGGATGCCAAAAGGCTTGTGCATAAAATCCCTATCTAGCGCTCCCAGACTAATTTCTAGCTTGTAACTTTCATCAGTTAGGAGCCTTGGATCTGAGAGTGCTAGATCTTGAATTAAAAATATTATTATGTTTTCAATTTTAGACTCATAGTTTTGTAGATAAGTTTTGCTAATAATTTTTCTATTTCTTCAACTTTTCCTTTAATGTCACCACTTCCTTTACCTTCTTCATAAATTTAATTGTGTGACTCACTTTTTTATTTAAAATGCTAGACAATTCAGAACATGATTATAAGAATAATTTTGCTTTTGTTGTTTATTACAGTCCGTCCTTATTTATATTAATAATATTAAGGGTATTGTTTTATACTGCTGAGATTCATACTCTTCTACAGATTTCCTTACCGATTCAGTTGTATTTTTTTATATCATTTATTAACTCTTTTTCATATTATTTTACAGAATTCCAGATATACTTTTTAATGGATTATTTTATAATATTTCATTGCCTTTCCTTTTTTTATGTATCATCACAACACAATTGAAAAATTACTGGTGAAATGCTATTTTTTGTAGTAATTATTTTTATTGCAATTCTTAATAGTCTATCAGTTATTTTCATATTGTTTTGAGGTTAAGAAAACAATTGTTAGTACTGTCTTTATCAATAGGTCTTATTTGTTTCGTTTTGCATCTTAAAATGTCATTAATTGAGAAGCATTTTATTTATTGAATTGATTAATACCATTACAATCTTGAAGTACTTATTTTCAGTTAGTAAAAATAAATTATACTATAACTTCATTTGTATCCTTCCATGACCATTTCCACTTTAGATGTTTCTTTTAAAGAAATTAAAATTACCCAGAGCAGTTTTCAATTATTTTCCAATGTTAGCATTAAGTCTTTCATGACAGTTTTAAAATGTTATTTGGTCTGACCAAAAACAATCATTATGGATTTTAAAATGTAAGATTTCATGAAATTATAATGGAACTCTAAATTTGGGATGATAGAATGAATTATTTTAAAGGAATGGCAAACTAAATGGTTACAATACATTATTATCTAGTTGCCTCGGCCTGTCTTCAACTAGAAATGTCAAGATGTATATAATGTCACTGTGAAAATCATTTTATGGTAAATTAACAATTACTATCCACAGTACATTGTAGCAAGAATTAGGCATGTATATCTTAGTTATCATGGAAGCTTTTCATACACTCTCGAAAATGGTCTCTATAGCCATTTTACATTAATTTGCATACATTTGTATTGACATTGATATAATTCCCAACAAAATTCTAGTAGCTATGAATATGGAAGAATGAATCTGCTTAAAAGTGCTCAGCTTATGATATTGTAGAATATTATTTATTTTATTTACCGTTATCAGCTTCATTATCTGTGTGCAAAACACACACGTGTGCACGCACACCCACACACACACATATATATATTATGGATGTTATTAACAATATGCTACAACTGATTTTCAAGTTCCCATATAAGAATGGAAATACAATAATGTAAAAAGTTATGTATTAACAAAACAATATATAAATAGACAAAAATGTTTCAACTGCCAGACCAAATACAACTGATGAAATTTTTTATTATTAAGAATCATATTCATTTGAAACTTGCACAAACTGTTTCTGAATAATCAGTAAAGATTAATTAAAATCTGAAATTTCCATTTCTGAATTGACATTGATTGAACTTTATATCTTTAGTTTATATATTTTTTTAAAAAATGCATGATTTCAATCAGAATTCCTAAAGAAATAAAGATGAAAATGAATTTATTTTATTAATACTCCAGAAATGACCAGCTACATTTTCTTCTAGGCATTAAATTTTTTTTTTGCATTCTTATAAAATGTATATAGAACACTTTATGTGACTTTCATATAGATTTCCTTTTGTATTTGTATACAAATTGTTTCTTTTTCATACACACACAACACACTATATCAATATAGTATATGCTCTATGTTTTGTTTACATACAATGTTGAACTGTAGAGGCCACATAAAAATACCAATTGATAAATTGAAATTTTACCATATAATGTCAAATTTAATGTACACTTTTACATTAATACAAAATATTAAATGTTGTTTGATTTTTACAAAGAGGAATACACAAATGAACAAACTTTTTCATAGAAGATGTTGTTGGTTAATTAGAGGGCTCATGCTGTGAACCAGAAGAAACTATAGGCCTTGAATAGATGAACCTTGGCTGTTTGTCTTGAAAAAAAATGTTCAATTGCTGTTACTTTTGCACCCACCGTGTTAAGACAGATTGTTTTTGAGCGTGCAATTGCTGTCATTCATTCTGACGAATGGGTGATCTATATTTATTTCAATACCAAAGGGTTCTAAATATCAATTTCATCATGTTGATCTGGTCATCACACTGACACAATTGACTATTCTGAAGTCAAATTCAAAATTTTGAAGAAAATGAAAACCACATTTCCAAAACCGTTACATTTTCATCTGGATCACATATAGTGAAAAATGTCAAGGCACAATCCGGATGTTTTTCTCGTCTTCCTTCAGGATATATATCATGTTAATTATCATTGCTAAAACCAAAAAAAGATTCACGGTTATTATATGGACTATTTCCATCATCTAATATTAAGTATTGAATGTCTTAAAAAATTTTAAATTTTATTTAAACTTTTATTTAAACTTTCCAAACACAGATTAGTATATAATACAATGTTTCAAATAGCATTATTGTCCTCTCTTGTTCAGGTGTTTGCTGATGACAGTATAGCACGGGAATCAATTCCTGGATCTTTAAATTAAAATAAAAATAAATTTGTTTTAGAGTGTGGCTTGATTCCCATACTTGTACTGTCACTGGTCAGAACCAACAACACCTGATGAAAAGAGAATAACTTGAAATATTTGTGATATATAGTAATCTGTGAGCTATTAAATAACAGTTGAATATATTGAAAATTTAATTAAAATTTGATTTTTTTAAAAATCCTCAAAGTTCACGTTACCCTTTTATTTATTTTTTTAAAAAAATGCCGGATTATTTTTTCTTTACTTGTAATACATTCAGCTCATTTTTATTGTTCTTAAATTCTTAAAAAACAGAGAAAGAAAAAACAAACAAATAAAAAATAAATATAACTTTGTATTTTGCTGTTTCTTTATAACAATCACATAACTGTTATTTAAGAAAGTATGAAACGTTAGTTTTGCTAAAATGTTATTTCTGGATAATGACTAGTTAGTAAAAGGACTAGTAATTACTAAAAGAAATGTTGGCAAAGGAAAAAAAATTCACATAACTTTTTTACTATATATATTTTGTATTATTTTGATAAAATGTATACAGTATACTATTTTTTTTTTATTGGAACACATAAACAGGCAAAATTCTCCATACAGTAGTGCCACTCAGTGCAATCCAGAATAATCAATGGATGCCAGAAGGCTTGTGCATAAAATTTCCATATAGTGCCTATTCATCCAATATATCCCCAGACTAGTTTCTAGCTTATGGCTTCCATCAATGAGGAGTCTTGGATCTGAGAGCACTGCACCTAGATCTTAGCATAACCCTCCAGTAGCCACCTTTTATCTCTACTTAACTACAAAACTATGAGAATAAAATTGAAAACACATTAATATTTTCAATCCAAGCTCATTAGCCTATATAGTCATATAGGTCTGAACTCAGTTCAGTACATATATATTTTGGTCTCTTTGGTTCTTTAATAACCATAGCCACCACTATTCTATTAGAGAGGATTGGTGTTAAACCACTAAACATCACATGATCACTGTTTCTTATGCTTGCTCATAACTGTTATTAAACAGGCAAAACTCTTCATACAATAGTCCACTCAAATTATATTCTTCTCCAATTAATTTTTTTGTAAAATGTGTAAGATACAGAAAGATGTTCTATTTATCAATTAATATTTTCAAAATGACTTTAGTGACTCTACATATTATGTAAATAGAAGAGGGCATACTATATCAGGAAACCCCCCCCCCCATACATATATTAAACAGATTTTTGATAAAAATTTCATAATCAAAATAACAGGATTCTATTAATATACTCACACAAATTTTATTAGAAATACACTTCTTTAAAAATAAAACTGGATTAAAATAATTTTTATTTTTCAATTTTACTATATTAATTAAAGGTATAAGTTTATATTTAAATCCAATTTACTTAGCATATTGTTTATATTAATATTATATGTTTGTCTGACAAACATATAATATTAATATGTAGACATATGTAAGACAAAAATTATTGTAATAAATGTTAAATACCTCAAATTTTTATACATACTAGAAAACACTGAATGGCCATAATCATCTTTTCCGACTAAATCTGTGTATACCCATGTTCCACCCACACGTTCTGACTGTTCAATCACTGTAGTTAAAAAATGTTCAGGCTTTGTTAACAGATGGCGCGCTGCCACTAGACCAGATGCGCCCGCTCCTATAACGCAAACATGTTTTTTACGTTGCGATGTCATTTCTTAGTTCATAGTTTTGTATAAAGCTTCTTACTTTTAAGCCTTACTATTCTAAAAGGCTTAAATGATCCCATGATTAGGGGTTTGAAGAAAAGTGTATTGTTAGTTCATTGTCGATAAATGCCCGTTAAGGGCTCCAAGATATTTACCATTACTGAACCACGAACCATCACTTGGAAATACTTTCCATAGGTTCTGGTTAAAATTTGTTCAGTAACTGTAATTTGGGTGACATCTATTGAAAAGGAAAATGTAGAATTAGTTTATTAGCATGCTCCGCATGCAGTAACTGGAACGTGATTATAAATTAAATTATTAATGCTAATGTCCTGTATTTTAATTTTCCTCAAGTTACGGATTCTTTTTTCTTTCAAAGTTATAAAAATAGTAATCCGAAAATTTATTTTAAAATGTTTAAAATCTTAAAAAATTTCAGAATATAACTAATTATTTCTAATATCAGTGATATTATTATATTATGATTAAATACTTCATCGACTAAACATTTAGCACAAATTCATTATTAAATTTTTTTATTTAAAGTAGCTCAAAAATCATCTCTGTTTTTCTAGTTAAACAAAACCAAAACAAAATATCGTGATATTATTATGGACGTATTTTTTTCCTCCTTTAATTATGTGTCTTTTCAAACCGTTAGAATTTTAGAAGGTACGTGTAATAGTATAAAAGAGTGGTGAGATTAGGAAAAAATTGAAAAAATGTTTTATAATATTTCTTCCTTAAGATATGCAGCTGACTGGTTTGAAACTTGTTTTCTATTATTTGTATTTCGTTTGGATAGTTCTAATCATATCGTTAGATGTTTGTTTGTTTTTTTTTTAAAAAAAAACATCCATCTTACTTGTAAAATAAAATATCTATTGGGATAATGTATTTGTTGTTAAAACAGGCAAAAACTCACTATATATATTGCCACACACAGCAAGCTAGAGTAATCAATGGATGCCAGAAGGCTTGTGCATAAAATCCCCATCTAGTGCCTACTCGTCCAATATCCCTAGACTAGTTTCTGGCTTATGGCCTTCGTTAGTGAGGAGCCTTGGATCTGAGATCACTGCATCTAGATCTTACAATCCAATGCAACCCTCCAGCAACCACCTTTTATCACCATTTAACTACAAAACTATGAGTCTTAAACTGAAAACATCTTAATGTTTTCAATCCAAGCCCATTAGCTTATATAGTCATATGGCTCTGAACCCAGTTCAGTTCCATTTATTTTGGTGTCTTTGGTTCTTTAATAACCATAATGTATGAGTACTGAACTGGGTTCAGACTCATATGACTATATAAGCTAATGGGCTTGGATTAAAAACATTAAGGTGCTTTCAGTTTTGTAGTTAAATGGAGATAAAAGGTGTTTGCTGGAGGATTGCATTGGATCATAAGATCTAGGTGCAGTGCTCTCAGATCCAAGGCTCCTCACTGATGAAGACTATAAGACAGAAACTAGTTTGGGGATATTGGATGAGTAGGCACTAGATGGGGATTTTATGCACAAGCCTTTTGGCACCCATTGATTACTCTAGCTTGCTGTGTGTGGCAATATATATGAGTTTTGCTTGTTTTAACAACAGTTATACACAAGCACAAGAGGTGGTGGTCATGTGATGTTTATTGGCATAATGTATATGTGTTTGGCTACATGAATATTATATTTTCTGCTAGAATATAGATTTGTTGTATGTAAGAATATATTAGAGAAAGGAAAACAATATTCCATCAAGAAAAATTATTATTTCAGTCCATCTAACTATCTTGCCTAATTGTATATATGTAAATATCAAATAGATGTCTATTTTCTTATCTATTCATCCCCTTGCACTAACAGATCATATTTTAGAAAATGTCTTAAAAATCAGAAAAATCAGCTGCAGAAAAGACAGCATCATAAAATGAAAAACAAAGACGGCTATGTGCTCCATGTGCAGTTATATCCATGGTTTTTATAACAATTTAAAAAAAGAAAATCTTGGAGTGATCTTCATCCTGCTGGTGGATTGATACTGGTTGACAATAATAATGACTTGTTTATGAATATCTGTTAAAAGATATATGTATATAATATTCTGAATTCAGGCTTACCTAGGTTAACAGATATATATATAGTGGGATTAGTCTTCAGATTTTAAGGTTAACAACGAGTAACTGTAGCCTTGTAGAATATAATACAGATTCATCAAAGACTAGATATTTATTCTAATTCAAAAAACTGAATCTTTTCTATGCTCTTTCAAACATTTTCTTTTCGTTTTTACCTTATTTTATTCATTCAAGATAATATAAGCCCTAATTGCCAGGCATTTCCTATACTATCAGCCATTTCCTCATACTACCTATAAATCAGTAAAATTGTGTTTGTGCAAGTACATTATACACATTTAAAAAGAAAGTTGTCTATACGATGACCTTTTAGCTGACCAAAAGATGGGTAGTTGCAAATAAATTACTGTACCTGAAAATACAACAATTGTTATTAGAGTAATGAACAACAATTTATTTATAAATAAAATGGAATTTATTCTGTTTATCATTATTATTATTAGAGATGTATAAGATAAAAACAGGCAAAACTCTCTGTACAGTAGTGTCACCCAGTGCAAGCCAGAGTAATCAATGGATGCCAGAAGCTTGTGCATCCATTTATTACTCTGGCTTGCACTGAGTGGCACTACTTTATGGATAGTTTTGCCTGTTTAAATAACAATTATGAGCAAGCATAAGAAATGGTGATCATGTAATGTTTAGGCATATAAGATATGAAAAGACTAAGTTTGGCATATTAACACATAAACCAGTGTAGTTATTATTATAATAATCATGTGATTTTTCAAAGTGTGGCATTTATCACTGAAAATTGACTTCGTATTTGGAATCTTCATAAGATAGTTGTTATATAATTTTCTTACATGTAATTAAAAATATTGGATACATGAGTCATTAATGTTCTTTATAGTATTCCATTAACATTAGGCTGCACAAATTTCTTGTCTTTTATTTTTAATCTCATATAATCTTCTCTTGTTATAATAGGTATATATAATTTACAAATTTTGCTTCATATGAACTTCTCAAACCCTAATTATCAAAACAAGTCTTGTAGTTAAAAGGCCAATAAGGTTTAAAATATAATTGCTATTTTACTACAAAGAAAAAATTATTTAAGCAGGTAGACTGCTATAAGATTTCTGGAAGGCAGTTCATTGAGCAAAAATTACGTACTTTGACATTGAAGATATGGGAAATTTAACTTTGTCTTTTCTACTTTTGAAATTCCTAGAAAATTTAATAAAATAATATTAAATATTGATTTTTGCAATGATATTTGTGACCCTTTCATAATTATATATAGCCTTATGTTGATTTCAGAGAAATAGGGTGACTTTATTAAAGATTAGATATGAGAAGTAAATTATATTCTAAAATTAACAGAAATGAATGGTCTGATCTGATACATGAATTTACCATTATTAACATAAATAAGTTGTAATAAAAACTTGATTTCATCCATACACAAAATATTTTAATGGTAAGATGCTTAGATTAAAATTCTGAAAGTCCAATGGTCTGATTATTATAAAAAGTTGATGGCAACATTATATTTCAATGTTAAAGAAAGGTTAACTTTCTTGTATTTCTTTTGCTAGAATAATTTTGTAATTTAATTTGTAATTGCAATTATATTTGTGTTTTATAAAAATAGTAACAAAATGCATATGGAAATGTCTTGTTACTGATATTTTTATTTTTATATTTTTTTTAAATAAAGGTGAGAGATTGTGTATGCAATTACTGAGGTATTAGTACATATATATGTGTATATTTGAGACTTTTGTATTGACTAAAATAATTTCTTATTAAACTACTAATTTATATGGGTGCACAAGTTTCAATTTCTTTATATTTATTTATTTGATCAAAAAAAAGTAATATCTGCCAGATCATCACAACATATAAATGTATTTTTATTACTACTATTTTGCTTTAATAATTTAATTATATATTGTAATGGAATGCAATCAACCACAGGATGGATAGATCATTTGAGCAGCCATTAGGTAATATATTCCAGAAGAGGATGGAGATTATTTAAATTTAATCAATTATGTGCTGGTTGTCTATTTCACTACAATATATGTTTTATTTATTTACAACTTCACTTCTTTATCTTCTTACATTTTATGGAACAACCTGCTACCATCATCATCATGCAATCTGGCAGTGACATCAGTACTTTAATCTAGACTTCTAAACTTTTTGGATCTCAATACATAAATGAATTCTATTTATAATTTTAAATATTATTATTCTAAATATGCAATGTCCTGTGGCTATTAGGATTATTCTATCCACACAGATCATTGATTATGACCATCTCCTTTAATTAATATAAAACTAGTATATGTCTTCAATTGAACAATATATTTATAGGATAATTAATTATACTTAAGCACTATTCCAAATTAAGAAATGATATCATTTGACTAAAGAGCATTTTATGTACACCGCTCCTTTGTTGTTTGCTTTCTTACATCCATTACTTTCTCATTGGCAAGTATGAACTGAAAAAAGATAGTTATAAAGTTTAAAACTACTTGCTTGGAATGAGATCAATCACATCCGAGATGGACTTTAACAATAATTAAATACCTAATGATATATATTTTCACATACATTGAATATTAAACATAAATTGATATTTAAATGAGATATTTATTTATATAGCATGATGTATATAAATTGTAATAAACTAAAGATCAGCATTTCAAGCTAATGTACATGCACTTTTTTTATTTCTAGTGCTTAAGATTTACCCATACTTAAAAGCTTTTGGGTTGAAAGAATAGGTGGATTCATTCTATACTTTCGCAAAGACTTTATCTTGTGTTGGAAATGAAAGTATTCATTTATTATTAACATTCATAAAAAAGCACATGTACATTAGCTTGAAATGCTGATCTTTAGTTTATTACAATTTATATACATTGCACTATATAAATAAATATCTCATTTACATATGTTTAGTTTCATTTAAGAATGACATCTCATAAATTCTAGAAAATTTCATAGACGTCATTCAGGTAAAGGGTAATTTAAAGTGATTGGTTTATCGTCACACTTTCATTTTCAGTACTTAAGATTTGCCAATACTTAAGTGTTTGGGTTGAAAGAATAGGTGGATTCATTCTATACTTTTGCAAAGACTTTATCTTGTGTTGGAAATGAAAGTATTCATTTATTATTAATATTCATAAAAAAGCACATGTACATTAGCTTGAAATGCTGATCTTTAGTTTATTATAAATTGATATTATAAAATAAATACAAAGAAAAATTAATATGTTCAAGATTTAGTAAAAAAATAACAAAAATATATAAGGTTTATAATCAAAATATTAATCAACAATTTAAATAAATTTATTACATGGAAACAGATAATAGTTTTATTTCAATAAATTGCAGTTTAACTTATAGTGATGAATAGAATAAATAAATAATATCTTCTTTGAATGCACTCTTCATATCTGAAAAATAATTATCAGTTAAATAGTTTAATATTGAATTTATGTCTCTGTACCTTGAATAAATATTTAAAAAATATTTGCATTATAAAGTGTATAATGTTTAGATTTCTGGATATGGATTTAATGAATACCAAGGACATTATGATGGCACTACACCAGATTAAACAACAAAATAACATGTATTTATAATGAACAAAATTTTATAAACATGAAATATCATAGAAGACCGTTACAAGGAATTAAAAAAAAATTTACGTGTCTTATGCAGTTGCATACAGGAGAATACAATTTCTAATTTACTCAAATTAACACATTACATGACTAAATTAAGTATCCACAACCTAGGCTGATCTTAGGACAAGCATATTTGGCCAGTTAATACTATCATAAAAAAATGTACCTTCAAATTAAATACTTATTTTATCATTATTCTCAATAAGTATTCTGTGCTGTTCAAGTAATCAAACTTTAATAAATTATTAATAAATTTATGATCCACACTTTCTCCAAAATATATATGCTCTAAATAATGCTATAATTTTATAATCTATAGTTTTACTAATGATGTATTATGCATTATTTATTAACTCTATGGTCTTTAATTCCTAAAATTATTAAAGCCTTCAATTATTTGCAGAGTTTATACATATATACACCCACACATTCTATGCTACTTGTTCCAACAATCAGTAAAGCTAAACGATTTTTAGATCTTACCAGTTCAGTGATGATTTGTTTCTGGATGATGATGATTATGATACAAGTGTTTATTTTAGGATAATAAAATTTATAATTTTGAATAAATCGTTATTAGTTTATTTCCTGTACTGATGGCAAAGCACAGCCAAACAGATTACACTCAAAACTCTAACCTACACTTAGGGAGTTAAAAGTGTGCTTGAAAATGATGATACACTTCAAAATATCAAGACTTATTAATGACCAACATACTAGATATCAACAACATCATACACATTAGTTAATATATAATAATGAACATATTTCTGAGAGAAAAAGCTAATAAAGCAATAAACCTGTGATGGCATAAATTCAGAATAAGGATCTACTTTCTGAGGGCAATAAAATATGTTAGGACATTGTCTCTATATGTATATAAAAATGGGAATGAACCAATATACTACAACCTTAAACATGAGAAAATATTCAAGGAAAACATCGACAATAGCGGAGAGACCAATTCTCTATCTCCTAATAAAATATATTATTTCAGTATCAATAATAATGAGAGAGAGAGAGCTAAGCACAATCTCTTAATTATTAAGACAGAAATCAAATTCACATACCTTGGAAATGCACAAAGGTCAAATAACTTATACCACATATACTAGAGAAGAATTAATTCTAAACTCTCACTAAATATAATACTACATTAATGCATAAAGTCAATAAGTAATAATAATTGTCAAATATGTTTAAATAAAATGTAGCCTTTAGCAATCAAAAAGAATAAGAAATAGACATCACTTTTATAAACATATGATATTCATTTACAAATAAACCTCTCATAATAAAGAACATAGCAATACTCTTTAAAATAATACTAATCATTATATAGCATATAGTATCATTAATCCAACAATAATAATAATGAAACCTCTATCAAACATGCTAGACTAGAACAAATAAAATATAACACTTATTAATATTTAAAATAACATATAATCATCATAATGTTATAATATATAACTTAAATTTTAAGCATAGATTTTACCAAAA
Source organism: Epiperipatus broadwayi (assembly GCA_028023455.1). Classification (NCBI taxonomy): domain Eukaryota; kingdom Metazoa; phylum Onychophora; class Udeonychophora; order Euonychophora; family Peripatidae; genus Epiperipatus; species Epiperipatus broadwayi. Next base: position 10,205,842 of record JAQFVV010000030.1, read on the forward strand.
ATTTCTTTTTTTTTTTTTTTTTTATAAATAAAAGAAAATATACTCAAGTTCTTAATTTAGGATAGTTTTTTGTCTAACAACAAAAATTGGAAACATAAGAAAATTCTTCACATGCTGTTAATATAATTCAATGAACAAATTTTCAATAACAGTTCTTCCTTTCGTAAAGACTTTGCACATACACACACCAAGAAAATATTATAAATGAATAAATGGCCATTATTTTGCAAAATATTCCACATATACTGGATAAAACAATTCAACATTTCTTAACACATTACACTAATTTCACTTTATTCAATGTAAATAATTATTTTAAGTTGGAATTTAATATGTATTCTTCCTTTCGAATTCAAGCAGGGTTTTTTTTAACACAATATTTAATATAGCATTTTAATACTAAATATTCCTCTTTCATGTTAGGTACATATTAAGTAATATTAATATAGAATTTATCTCTTCTACAATTAAATTTTACATATAATATGGTTTATTCAAATATCTCCTATAATGGTTTGGTTAAGCTTCCTTCTCTAAATTTGTGTATATTTAAAGTAACCGTTTCATAGAAATAACCCTCTTTGTTAATTATTTAATATTTTAATAAATTCCATCTCAATAATTCTTCAAATTTAAGAATCATCATCATCATCAACCATTATCAATCCACTTCAGGATGAAGGTCTCTGCAAGCTTAATCCATATTTTCCGATCGATCTTTAGCTTCTCTTCTCCACATCACCCCTGCACACTTTCTTATTTTATTCATCCATCTCACATGTGGTCTCTTTCTGGGTCTTTTACAATATCTTGGAATCCAGTTTAAAATTTGCATTGTCCATTTATTATCTCTTCTAGCAATATGTCCAGCCCAATTCCACTTCAATTTTAATTTTTTCAGTGAGGTCAATAACACCTGTTTGTTCTCTTACCCATACATTGCATTTTCGATCTCTTCTTGTTACTCCCAAAATACATCTCTCCATACTTCTATGAGTGGTGTGAAGTCTCTGTATTGATCTTCTATTAAGTGTCCAAGTCTCAGATCCATAAGTAAGAACTGGTAAAACACATTTGTTAAAAATCTTCCTTTTCAAACACATAGGCATATTTTCTTTTAGTATCAAGTTATTTCTACCAAAAGCCCTCCAACAAAGTTTAATTCTATGATTAATTTCCTCCATTATGTTTCCATCTGTATTAATAATCTGACCAAGGTATTTGTAACTGTCAACTTCTTCTAATTCATCATAATCAATCTTTATTTTTATGTTTTGAGCAAATCGATTAAACATTACTTTAGTCTTTTTAACATTTATCTTTAGTCCTACTTTTCTACTTCCATCTGCTAACTCCTGCAACATTTCCTGCAGCTCTGAAGCATTATTTGCAAAAACAACTACATCATTTGAAAAATCTAAATGACTTAAATGATCTCCATTTACTTTCACTCCTTTAGTTTCCCATTTTAATCCACAAAATACTTCTTGCAGCATTGCTCTAAAAAGTTTTGGAGATATGGAATCACCTTGTCTTATACCTTTCTCAATGTTTCCTTTCCCAGTATCATTATGTAATCTAATTGTTGCTGTTGCATTTTTATAAATATTCTTTAAAATATGACAATATCCTAGATGTATACCTTGATGATCCAATGCTTTAATCACTGAAGAAATGTTTATAGAATCAAATGCCTTTTCATAATCTACAAATCTGAAACATAATGACAACTCATATTCATTTGTCTTTTCTATAACTTCTCTCAATACCTGGATATGATCTACTGTACTAAACCCACTTTTAAATCCATCCTGTTCTTTTGGTTGGTGGAAATCCAATGTTCTCTGTAGACAAGTTGTAATTATCTAGTAAAATTTTTATATAAAACTGATAAAAGGCTGATAGGTCTGTAATTTCTAATATCTTTATCACCTTTTTTAAATATTAATATTATTACTGCATTCTTCCAATCATCCGGTACATCTTTATCATTTAGACATTTGGTATATAACTTTGCTAAAATTGTTTCTATTTCTTCACCTGCTTCTTTTTTTTTTCATTTCCTGGAGCCTTTCCTTTCTTCATACGCTTAATTGCATGTCTCACTTCTTCATTTAAAATTATGGGCAATTCGAAAGATGTAATAGATATAGGAGGTACTTGTTCTTTATTACTATATAATTCTTGATAAAAATCTTCTACAAATTTCATGATATCATCTCCCTTTTTAGTAATAATTCCATCTTTTTTTCTTATTGCAGATTTAAATTTTCTACCAATACCAAAACATTGTTTAACATTCTTGAGACTTTTATTTTCTTCTACAGTTTTCCTTGCTATTTCACAGTTATACTTTCTTATATCATTTTCAACTTTTTTCCGTACCATTTTACAAAATTCGAGATATTCAATTCTTTTTAATACATCATTTTTGTATATCTTCATATTCCTTCTCTTCTTCATAAATTATCTAGTCTCAGAGAAATTTTATTAGTCAATTGCTGCTTTTTTCTACCAGCTATTTTTGTTGCAGTTTTTAAAAGTGTATCAGTTATTTTCATATTAATTTCATTCAAATCTGAATCATGTTCAAAATCTGCTAATACTTGAAACCGATTTGTAAGTTCTAATTTAAATTCATTAGAATGTTTCTGAAGATTAGGAATATCAACTGTAAATATTGTTTTTCTTAATAATTTTTGTCTCTCTATTTTTCCATTAACTTGTATCTTACACCTTACTAATCGATGATCACTTCCTGTGTTAAATTTATTAAGAACATTACAATCTTGAAATATGTATTTCCTGTTAGTCAAAATATAATCCAATTCTGCTGTACCTTCATTTGGATGCTTCCATGTCCATTTCGTTTTAACATTTTTCTCAAAAAAAGAATTCATAATATAAGGTCTTTATTTTTCTGCAAATCCACAAGTCTATGTCCTCTCTCATTTCTATTACCATAACCAAAATTACCTACAGCACTCATTTTTCATTTGTTTACCAATTCTAGCATTAAAATCTCCCATAACAATTTTAAAATGTTGTTTACTCTGATCAAAAGCCTTTTGTATATCCATATAAAAATCTTCTACTACTTCATCACCATGAGAACTTGTTGGGGCATAAACCTGAATTATCTGCATTTGGTATCTGCTATTAAGTTGTATAACTAATCTTGCCATTCTGTCCGATACACCACCAATCTCCACAATATTGTTCTTCCACTTTTTATTTATAATGAATTCTACTCCACTTGTATTTCCAATATTTGTGCCTTTATAATAGAGTATATGTCTACTTTTTAAATCAATTGTTTCTTCACCTTTTCTTCTAACTTCACAAAGTCCAATAATGAACCATTTAATATAAGACAGTTCTTCTAATTCTTGCAATCTTCCTTCACTTGAAAGTGATCTACAGTTTTAAGTACCTAAATAAAAAATCATCAAATGGCAGCCTTGGTCCGCAATCAGGGGATTCAAAGCACCCTCCACCTTCGGTCACCAACCGCTGCCATGGTTGGTGATTTTACAGCCTCCTGGGAATAAGGGCCATGCTTTATTTTTGTCTGTCATAAATGTATATATGTATTGGAAAAATATTTATCATTTACACAAACATTCATTCTGCCTTATCAGGCACTGAGAAGAAAGACCATGGTATTTCTTGATCTTAAACTCAAGAGGTAAAAAGCCAATAAACTCACCACGCTGGCAAATGCGTGTTGACGAGCAGTCCATCCATGTTCATATACTATATGAATAATCACATAGTAATAACAGCTGCAATGACAAGAATGTATGGAGTAGACATTAGGAGTTTGCCCTGCTCAGTAAATTTAGGAATATTAGTTTATAAATGAAAGTATAAATGACTTTCTTTAGCAATTTTTCCTTTTAGTCAATATGATAAGTAACTATTTTATTAGTATGGTAATAAAAATCATTAATGCTCACAACAATGGTTTCCTCGTTCATGAATAATTATTTCTTTAAAGAATTTTATCTGAAGCAAAGTTTCTGATAAATCATATTATTTTGACAAGTTTTAGCAGAATGCTAAAATTATTGCAATTACATTTTCAATACTATCTGCTTCCAAATAAGAAATTTAAACAGTTTGCAGTGAATAAAGTTTTTAACTGAATTAGGATAATTGAAACAGAATACCTGTAACACTTTAGCTTCAGAAAATAAGGCTTTCATCATCTTTAGATAATTAATTGACATCTTGTTTATAAATTCATTTTTACATTTGATTTAGATCCCCTGATTAACGTTGGATGAGATCGAGTATTTAATATAGTTTTACATATTCATTTTTACTTTTAACCAAAAAAAAAACAACAAACATTAAAAATTCTTCTTTATTTTTGACTTTTCTCTTCCCTCTGCTTCTCTCTTTTGGCTGCTGCTGTCCTTTTAATGCACTTCTCCCCAAGTGTGTGTGTGAGCATTCTTTTATAATTTGCCAATATCAATCATTCTGATTGACAACCAACCTCATTCCCAATTAATTTCTTCACCTTTAAATTAACAGTTGATTGGTCTTTATAGTCTAGATATAAATTTGGTAACAAGACAACCAAATAATCATGTGATAGTCTAAGAATTTTACATCAACCAAGTTAGAACGTTAAAAAAATTAAAAAAATAAAAATAACTATATGTCTAATTTTATTATCTTCTTTAAACTCTTTTAAATTTAAATTTAGAGGTTCACTAATATTTTATTTAATCTTTTTAATTAAACAAAAATACTCTAAATAATATTAAATATTACAAACTAAAGAAATATTTTTATTAACAAATAAATTATAAACTTACTACTATGAGCATGCACGCTCACACATCCAGGAATCACCCCATATCTTTTAACCCAATAATTTTACATTTTCTTTAAAGAACAATATTGCTTACCTAATTTTTAAATTTAAACCAATTTAATTTAATCATTATTTTAATTTTAATCCTATTATTTAGACAAATTAATTTAATATTATTATGAATTAATTTAAATAAATATTTTATTTGAATTATAATAATGACTCCTTACATTTTAACATTTAATTAATATTATAATTAATTCAGGCACTATTCTAACTTGTATTAAATAATCTAAATTTCAATATGATTAGCTACATTTTAGATTTAACTTATTAACATATACTTTAATTATAAGTTTAGAATATTTTAGCAAATAATAAATTAAAACATAATATTATCTCTTAATGAGAGAAATATTTTAATCATTGATTATTTAGACTTGCCTATTCCTATATAATTTACAGAGATAATTGATTTAATAAATTCTTCTCATAACTTCATTTTTCTAATTAAATATCAGGAACCACAAAACACTAGCTTCCTTGGCAAAGCCAAAAAACACAAATCCCCCAATCTTATATATATATATATATATATATATAATATCCAACATTATTTATAGGTAACCCATTTATCCAATTCTTACTATGTCTTACATTATATTTCCAAAAGTTACTTTTATTAATATTACTAGCCTATTCACCATCATTCATTTTTTTGAGAAATGGGTCTTAGGCTTTGTGGATTGTAGGCCCCTTGAATTCCTTCAGATGTATAGACCATAAAGCATTCTTTTCCATCTGACTAGTTATCTAATACAGGCCTTTATAAAGGTTCGAAAACTTTCTAAAGGTATGTTTTTGAGGATTGCTAACATGAGAAATTCAGACCAAAACATTGTCATGGACTTTAAATAGATGTGGGCCAGTCTTAAATTGATGTAGATGTTTTTGCCCATCTTTCTAAAATGAATCCTAGCTTTTTCTTCATCATGCTCTCTATCTGTATTTTCAGTAATGAGAGGTAAAGAAGACTTTATAAGCAACGGTTCAAGCCTGTCAAAATGAATTTGGTAAATTCATTTATCATAATATTGATACAATAAATTACCTGGGTTAGCTTATTTACCTATTGTCTATGATTTTAATTCAAGATACACTCTTAAAAATGCCCCAATTCTTGCATTACTTACTCGGAAAATAAAATTGTGATTTCTGATGGAACTCATAATGTGTTTAATATTTTGTTTTTAGGTCCACTTTTTTTCAAAAACCAGATATAAATGTGCTAGCATAATCAGTCAAAATAGAGGCTGGGTAATTTGGAGATTTTCAAGGCACTTTATTACATTTCTAGTATCAGTCATGGGACTGGATATGCAGGCACATACTTAGTAAAGATATCATATATGACCAGTATGAACTTTTGGTGATCAAAAGTAGAAATGGCCCATAAAAGTTAATGGCCAATAATTCATTGGGTCCATCTTGTAATATAGGTTGAAGTAACCCAGTATAAGATCTGCTATCTTATTTTGTCTTCAGTCAGAGCTACACGAATGCTTCTCCTACATTTACTTTTATGCCTACACCTACAGCTATGTCTACTCCTATTCTAGGCTTATTCCTACTACTACTACTCAGTTTCCTCCTACTACTACTAGTTCTATTCCTAATTTTGCTACTACTCCTATTACTATTACTACCACTACTACTATTACTCCTACTAATATTACTTCTATGCCTATGCCTATTTCTACACTTATTCTTATATCTACTCCTACTGCTTCACTTACTACTACTACTATTTTTGTTCCTTCTAGTACTACTGCTCCTGCCATTGCCACTGCCATGCCCACCATCATTGCCACTACCATTACTATTATTTTTTACTACTACCACTACTTTTAGTACTACTATCCCTACTACTCCTACTACTATTTCTATTATTACTACTTTTGCTTCTACTTTTACTACTG